>BNCP01000070.1:0-545891 GCA_019650235.1 Volvox reticuliferus | reverse complement strand
CCGAAAGTTCTGGTGGATCATCATCGATGTCATCACTCTCCAGCCGCTCGTAGTCAGATGAGTTGTAATCAGAGGAAACGTCCTTCTCACTGCCATCAACATCCTTCCGCTCCTGCTTGCTTCCTTGTGCGGGTTCATCTTGTTCCAGTTGACCGTCGTCATCATCGTCGGTTATTTCCTCTTCATCACTAGCATCTTCGTCGTCGTCTCGTTCGTCTGTGCCTGTGCTCCCTCGGCTTTGTTCTTGTCTGGGCATACGACGTAGCATATCTGCATAGTACTTAACGATAGCGGGACTGAAGGGAGCTACGAGCATCGTCGTATCGGTCTCAAACGGGATGATGGCCAGGAAGTTATCGTCTGAGCCCGGTCTTGCAGCAAGATGTAAGGTTTGGATATGGGACATCGGATACAAAATTGCATTAGTGAAAGTATAGATATAAAAACGATCGCATGTTGGCTTGTCATACACAAAAGACAGACATGCAATGAGACGCTGTATACAAGTGAAATAATGTGGTCGACCTGAATTAGTACGTGATATGTAACGAGTAGAAGCATATACAGCACAGCAGGCGTCATCTTACAGGAGTACGCGATCGGCAATATGTCAGACTACTATACATGAGTACCTCCATGATGACACGAGTCACGGAAAGACAGGTATGACACCCATTGATAAGCAACAGCAATGTATCGATACAGATGTCCATCGGCCATTAGTCGGTTGAGACGCAACGAGTGTGGCAAGAATTGCACAAGAATTAGCCAGTGAAAATAACGTTTCGATAAATGACCTTGTCCGATTTGACAACGAAGATTCGTTGACGTAGATGTTATCTACGACCACGCTCTCCATTCTACAGCAGGATCTTTCCATGCCTCCACCGATCCATCGAGCATCTCCGCCTTGCCTGCGGCAATAAGCTCCGCTCTAAGAGCACTAACTTCATCCTTCGCACTCTTCAGACGAGCATTGGCTGCCATCTCTTTAATTCCTGCAGGTTAATTCCGCTGCTTTGTGCACCAAGGCGTAAGCAGACGAGGTTTGCGAGATCCGGCATTCGTAGGAAATGAGACGATCCGAATCTGCAAGCTGAGATACCGACCGGATGCTGCACTCCGTCGTACCATGTGTAAGCGCTGCAGCGTTAAATACAGCTACAGTCATCGTTGTCGGAAGGAATCGCAGGCCCAAAGCCGGAATTCCAAACCAGCCATTGAGGATAGGACCAACGCCACCGTGCATCCATATAACGAGAGTCCAATGTGCTGCAGTGGAATATAATATGGAAATGAACACATAATTACATGACATATAAATGAAGAAGCGCAAAATCGGATATGAATTCGAGGACAGCCATAACTTGAGCAACTGATAATAACGTCGTAACATTTAGTTGGATGATACAAGAGCGAATAGGAAATCGAGAGATGACCACCGTCATAGGCGACTGCTAGACATGTTTATACTAGTACTGCACCGCTTGCAATGACAATGAAAGAATGAGCTGCCTAAATAAAGTACTGAACAGATATTCCGATTTGGGCTAATGGATACAAGAACGATTATGAAATTGAGTAATGTAATGTCATAGGCGACTGCTTGAACGGTCGTACTATCCACATAGATAGTACGACATGGATATAATGTTAACGATCTCCAACAAGCGAGAATGGCGGAAAATCCTCGTAGTTGGTTAATGTCCACATGCATGTCTATATTTAACACACGTGTAACGTTAGGCCGAATACTGGATGGTGCAATCACAAACGAAACAGACGACCAACCGAGCCAGAGTGATCAAGAGGAGTGTCAGAATTAAAACTCCAGAAGCGGAAATGGCATTATTTGTCATCCATGGTTGATGACCATATGCGTGTCATAATTCAACAAATGTGAAACATTTGGCTAAGGACTGCATGGTGCAATCACAAACAACACAAACGATTAACTGAACTAAAATAATCTGCAAAAATGATATTGGGATATCGAAGACAAGAATGAGCAAGAACAGAGGAATGTTATGCTATAGGCGACTGCATAAACCGTAGTACTATCCATGTGGATAATATGACATGGTTTTAATGTTAACAGTCTCCAACAAGTGGGAATGGCGTAAAATCCTCATAGTTGGTCAATGTCCACATGCGTGTCTATAATTAACACACGTGTAACGTTAGGCCGAATACTGGATGGTGCAATCACGAACGAAACAGACGACCAACCGAGCCAGAGTGATGAACAGGAACATCAGAATTAGGATAATGAATACAATAACGACTAGGAAATCGAGGAATGTTATGTTATCGGGGCTGGTCTAACCATCGTACAATACACGCGAGCACACGGATAAAAGAACAATTGGGAAAATAAGGAAATGTTACGTAGTCGGCGACTACATAAACGGTCGTACTACCCAAGTCAATAACACAACAGAACGGGCATCTGACCAGTCCTTAACATGCGAGTATGACATAGATATTTTTCCTGTATAGTCGATGATGAACAAGTGTCCATACATCCGTAATGTTAAACGATTTGACTGAATACTAAATGGCGCAATGACAAACGATACAAAGGACCAAGCAAAGTAATGTGATTAACTGAAACATGAGAAGCTGGCTAATGAATACAAGAGCGACTAGGAAATCGAGAAATGATACATAATCGGCGACTGCTCGAAATGTCGCTATAACCATTGCGTGGTGCAAAGACTAACGACACAAATGACCAACCAAACTAAAGCTCATAACAAAACATGAGAATCGGGCAAATGCATATAAGAAAGAATAGGAAATATATAAATATATTTTAATAAATATAGTTTAATAAATATTCATCCGATCAGTAATTACACAAATATTCGTAATATTCATATGGATACTACGAAAGACGGGCATCTGACCAATGTCCATAATGCTTTGAACTCGTATAGCTGGGTCCTTTATTGTGGAAAACCCAAACACGCAATGCATGACACGGTCACCAGATACAGAATGCTTAATATTGTCTAATAACGAAAACAATGTCAACAAATTGAGATATTACATATTATATGTAATATTCGATATTCTCACCATCGTTGATGTCCGTGTGCAAGGGCACCTTGAGGTTTTAGTCAAAGACATGATGTTGAACGGAGCTTTGCCAATGGTGTAACCACGAGTCTCATTGGAAATGACGCGTGACGAGAAAGCTGCCAGTTCTGGGATTTTAGCGAGCACTTCCGCCCAAACGTCGTCCGCAATGCGGCCGAGTAGATCAGACAACAGACCAGGATGCAATTCAGCCTCGCGTTCGAAACGGACAGCAGCAGCATACCTGTCAGGTGAAATATTAATTCGATTGAATTATATTAATCAAATCTGTTAAAAATGGCATGGATCTATAAACACAAACTAGAATCTGAGCAGGTCATCCTAACATAAGCACAGTGGTAACCTGTAAAGCACAGTTTTAAAAGCACAGTGGTAACGAATAAAGTACAGTGGTAACAAAATTAAAGCACAGTGGTAACGAATAAAGCACAGTGGTAACGAATTTAAGCACATAGCAAAGTTATATATTATAGATTGCACACACAGCGTCGTCTATCCCATAACGTCATCAGACAACCTACAACACATCCAATCTTCCATTGGGACCACTCGCGTTTAAGTGGACCGAATTGGAGAACGGATGAAGACCATATACGCACTCGTCAATTCACTCCCGTCCAGCCATTCGCGTTTAAATGGGTTTCGGGGAGGAATGTCTGAGGACACCGACAATAGGCCGGGACGGTCGACGGGAGGCAAATTACGTAGATGTGATCTAACCCATAGCGTCATCAGACAACCTACAACACATCCAATCTTCCATTGGGACCACTCGCGTTTAAGTGGACCGAATTGGAGAACGGATGAAGACCATATACGCACTCATCAATTCACTCCCGTCCAGCCATTCGCGTTTAAATGGGTTTCGGGGAGGAATGTCTGAGGACACCGACAATAGGCCGGGACGGTCGACGGGAGGCAAATTACGTAGATGTGATCTAACCCATAACGTCATCAGACAACCTACAACACATCCAATCTTCCATTGGGACCACTCGCGTTTAAGTGAACCGAATTGGAGAACGGATGAAGACCATAATTGACTCATCGATTCACTCCCATCCGGCCATTCGCGTTTGAATGGGTTTCGGGGAGGAATGTCTGAGGACACCGACAATAGGCCGGGACGGTCGACGGGAGGCAAATTACGTAGATGTGATCTAACCCATAACGTCATCAGACAACCTACAACACACCCAATCTTCCATTGGGACCACTCGCGTTTAAGTGGACCGAATTGGAGAACGGATGAAGACCATATACGCACTCGTCAATTCACTCCCGTCCAGCCATTCGCGTTTAAATGGGTTTCGGGGAGGAATGTCTGAGGACACCGACAATAGGCCGGGACGGTCGACGGGAGGCAAATTACGTAGATGTGATCTAACCCATAGCGTCATCACACAACCTACAACACATCCAATCTTCCATTGGGACCACTCGCGTTTAAGTGGACCGAATTGGAGAACGGATGAAGACCATATACGCACTCGTCAATTCACTCCCGTCCAGCCATTCGCGTTTAAATGGGTTTCGGGGAGGAATGTCTGAGGACACCGACAATAGGCCGGGACGGTCGACGGGAGGCAAATTACGTAGATGCGATCTAACCCATAGCGTCATCACACAACCTACAACACATCCAATCTTCCATTGGGACCACTCGCGTTTAAGTGGACCGAATTGGAGAACGGATGAAGACCATAATTGACTCATCGATTCACTCCCATCCGGCCATTCGCGTTTAAATGGGTTTCAGGGAGGAATGTCTGAGGACACCGACAATAGGCCGGGACTGTCGACGGGAGGCAAATTACGTAGATGTGATCTAACCCATAGCGTCATCAGACAACCTACAACACATCCAATCTTCCATTGGGACCACTCGCGTTTAAGTGGACCGAATTGGAGAACGGATGAAGACCATATACGCACTCATCAATTCACTCCCGTCCAGCCATTCGCGTTTAAATGGGTTTCGGGGAGGAATGTCTGAGGACACCGACAATAGGCCGGGACGGTCGACGGGAGGCAAATTACGTAGATGTGATCTAACCCATAACGTCATCAGACAACCTACAACACATCCAATCTTCCATTGGGACCACTCGCGTTTAAGTGAACCGAATTGGAGAACGGATGAAGACCATAATTGACTCATCGATTCACTCCCATCCGGCCATTCGCGTTTGAATGGGTTTCGGGGAGGAATGTCTGAGGACACCGACAATAGGCCGGGACGGTCGACGGGAGGCAAATTACGTAGATGTGATCTAACCCATAACGTCATCAGACAACCTACAACACACCCAATCTTCCATTGGGACCACTCGCGTTTAAGTGGACCGAATTGGAGAACGGATGAAGACCATATACGCACTCGTCAATTCACTCCCGTCCAGCCATTCGCGTTTAAATGGGTTTCGGGGAGGAATGTCTGAGGACACCGACAATAGGCCGGGACGGTCGACGGGAGGCAAATTACGTAGATGTGATCTAACCCATAGCGTCATCACACAACCTACAACACATCCAATCTTCCATTGGGACCACTCGCGTTTAAGTGGACCGAATTGGAGAACGGATGAAGACCATATACGCACTCGTCAATTCACTCCCGTCCAGCCATTCGCGTTTAAATGGGTTTCGGGGAGGAATGTCTGAGGACACCGACAATAGGCCGGGACGGTCGACGGGAGGCAAATTACGTAGATGTGATCTAACCCATAGCGTCATCACACAACCTACAACACATCCAATCTCCCATTGGGACCACTCGCGTTTAAGTGGACCGAATTGGAGAACGGATGAAGACCATAATTGACTCATCGATTCACTCCCATCCGGCCATTCGCGTTTAAATGGGTTTCAGGGAGGAATGTCTGAGGACACCGACAATAGGCCGGGACTGTCGACAGGAGGCAAATTACGTAGATGCGAAAGCTTGACATAATAACAATCCAACAGCGGTAATGCTACCTCAGAGCTGTTAAACGAATAACGTGGAAGAACAATATTACATGGGATGCGTGCTATGACTTACCGATTAGATGATCCTAAGTTGACTTGCCGAATTGCTTGGATCGATTCATATACATCGTTACCAAATCAAGGATTAAACAAGGATTTATAAGCAAACAGAAGAGATAATTAATGGTATCAAAATTAAACACCACGTATCTAAGAGAGAAAACATACCCGGGAGACACTGCCTTTGGATCGGTTAAAATGAGACAATGTCCCGTCATGAGGAATTGGCGGCGATCCGAATCGAATCTCTTGATCCTGCTTGCAATCTTTGTATCCAGCGTGATAAGATTCTGGTAGTTGCTCCGGATTGAGGATATGCGTTCTTGGTTATCCACCTGAATTCAATAGACGGCGGCAACGATTACAGATATACTACATTTAAGTCAAGTATGTAAGCAAAAAAGTGACGGTATCGTGGCACTGCACCTGAAGAATGGCGGCACCGAGACGTGTACTCCGACCAGCCAGGATAGAAGTAGGCAAGGACGTGCTTGTACATGCCATTGGTGTTTCTTTAGACAACAGCAGAAAAAACGGTTTCGCCAGTAACATCCACCAGATCGTCAAAAAGGCGAAATGCTTGCTCCGGGGTGTTATTTCGAACGGCATTCCGCACTGATTCTTCCTTGGCAAGCATGGCTTGTTCATTACAAACGAGTACGATGTCGGAGGACGCGACTCGAAATCTACCATCCGCAAGAACCGCAGCGGTTCGACCACTTTCAATTCGAGATATGTGCGACGGCAGGGATGGATTTAATCGTTGACAAGCGCTGATGGCCACAGTCAAACCGTCGGTGCTAACCGAGACTTGATCAAAAACGTAGGGATGATTGGGAATATATCTGCACACGACAACACGAAATCCAAACGAGAGTGATGCATTCAAGCAGTTTCCCATTGAAGTCGTAAGTTTGATCGAACATGACCGCCAGGCACAGGAAACTTTACTCACACACGAGATGTATTCTCCAGTTGAGAGTTCCGTTGGTTCAATGCATTAAGATCGTCCGGTTCCACACTGCATTGATGGCCGCTCTTTAGCCGCCCTTTAGCCGCAGTCATTAAACTATGATTCCAGCCAGTAATGTCCACAAAACAATAGCATACCGTGTTCGCTTATGCCAGTTGTACTCTGGGATTGGATGCCGATGAATGTCGAGTTGCTGGACGTGGATCTTGTTGTCATCTACCGGAGTAAGAGTTAGAACAACGTCGCAGCCCGGATATTTACAGTCGTAGCAAATAATTTGTTTGCCATTATAGACTTGTTTGCGTTTCAGCAAATCGAAAAATACTTTCTTCCGCCCAGCAAAACTTAAAGCCGCATTCCGTTCCAGTTCAAGGTCAATCTTTTCATTACTATTGGGCTTGTAAGACGACTCCATGATTATGAGAGTAATTGGCTCGTCCGCATAGAATAGCAAGCCGAAATACAGTTAACCTGTCGTACAGGGAACGTTAAATTCACAGTTTAAGGTAAATTTGCCACTACAATTAGATACAAAAGTGTTAAGTCGGAATGCTGAAACGTAAGTGCGTAAGTCACTGAACGATCATAATGTGGTAAGATGAAGAACTTAATACTAACAGCATTAAATTCGTGCGCGAAAATCATACAAAACATGCGCAATCTTGAATTATGAGATTTATGAAATCGCAAACAGTATTCCTGTGGTTCACATTTGGTAAGTCCTTGCCACACTGAGAGAGGCTATCACTGTCGTTCACAGGGTAGTCGCTTGCAACGGAACGGATAGAATGGCATAATCGATCATGAAATGGTGCTTTTATGTGATTGCAATGTCATGGCGAGTATGTATGGGCTTGCTTGGCGACAGGGGGCGCGAAAGGTGCATAGATCCGACAGAGAACATGAGTGCGGATTTGCAATCAAAGAAAGGACTATATTTATTGAATACTCCTGGTGCGGCTAGTGATGGATGGCCTCTTGGGACAGAAAGAATCCAACAACAGTGTGCATTTGGTGGAAGGCCTCCTCGTGGATAGATCTCGAGCTCGAGCTCAGTCCATTAGTAAGAAACAGGCACAACTCAATGGTCTATGAACGATGAAATCTATGGTATAATTTTAACCCGACCCTGTTTATGAGGGGGACAGCCAAAGGCAGTTGTTTTGCAGATTTGTCAAACTCCAAGGTACCAGGATGGTTATACTTGGACACCTGGTCTCCAGGATGTATCGGAGTGGACGCCTTTGCGGAGGCGTGGGGTTGTTTGGGGGAGTTGCCAGAGTCGCTGTTCTGCATCAACCCGCCATGGTCACAAGTGGAAAGGGTACTAGGGGAGGTCCGGGATGAACAGCCGGACTGCGTAACCATCTTGTCAATATGGGCGAGATGGCGGGTAGGTGGGCCCTTGCTCAAACAGCTGCCAGTAGCCGAATTGTGGGACCTACCGATCAGGCCGGTTCAGTTCAAGCTGGGACCACTAATGGGGCTAATCACTTTACGAGTTCGGAGGTTCAAGAAACAAGCATATGTCATACCGTGGTGACGAAAGTACGAGAAGAACTCAGACAGATGTGAAACACCGAATACGACTGGGTTGACGTGGTCGTAATGAATATATTGATTATTAGGCTGATGGTTAGAGGGGGACGGAACTACCCTGATTTATGCGGGTAGTGAAGATTACAGAAATACGGCAATATCGTACTGAGGGAACCAGCCAGAAAGAGATGAAGCTACTCCCTGATGTGATATCAGTTTAATCAATGTGAGCAAAATTGCAAAGCTGATAACAATCGAGTAGGAAGTAAGGGCAACTACGACATTACCAATTTCGCGGCCCACCCTCCCACCACTGCCTAATCTCATCAATCCACTTCAGCATCCGACGACATCCCTGAACTGCCATCATTCCCCGGAGGCAAACGTGCTTGATGCCGGGTGGGATCGTCTTCCCTCCCATACTGTATTTTATACGTCGCTGTCAGCATAACATCGTCCATTCCAACCGTCCCTGGCCAGTGCCCACCTCATACTTAACACTAGCATGCATGTGCGAACGTTATCCCATCCAAAATGGGAGTACGACAGTTAATAGAGAATATTAAGAAGTATAGTACGTGCACGAAATATCTAAGCCATAGGTACGACAGATAAAACACGTGCAATGCCAGTGCCCGGAATGCTCTCTAATACGGCAGTAAACTTGACCGGTGCGCTCATTGCATTCACAATGTCGTCCAGTACTTCTGCATCCAATATGTCGAGACTAACTCCCATATCAGACAGGAGCGGAAACGCGGCGATTTCTCGATCGTCGTCGATGACAGCTGGTATGTGTTGCTTGCCAACATGCAGGACACACGGAAGCACTTTCCTGCCGTCCATATCGATGTGATCCGAGCGAACGACGAGGAGTTGCCCATCAATGCAGGAACCGTCTGAGAACGACCGGTCAGAACTACCAGTGTCGAGACGAGCAGTCGCCCACAGTTCTGCTGCTGCGTCTGGCAACATTCCGAAGGACTTAGCAGTGCTCTGACTTACCGATGCACTGACATCAACGACACGGCCGACAACGGATTCACGTGCCGATTTAAGCCAAGTCAAAAATTTCGAGGAAGCTGGATCCACACGCGCAATATGCGTGCCGTCGATATAAAATTGCGAGCTGTAGTCCGGGTTGTTGTTAGGCCTCGGCGCTTTACCAGTCAAACACAGGAGCTCCTTTCCGTTTGCTGCATTAACGATAGCATCTGCAAGCGCGACGTTGAATGGAGTCTTCGAGTTCGGTAGCTGCATTACCAGGTCACAGTCAAACCACTTCTCCTCATCGTTACCAGCACCGAGGACGACCGCACGCATTTTATGTACGGTGTCCGTCTTATACTCCGCGTATGGATATGCGATGTACGTTGCTGGCGAAGATGCTGAGTGATACAGCTTATCTTGCTGTAGTTTCCCATCCTCGGACACAAGCGGTCTCCGAACAGCGGCATCATCGAGCATCAGGTACGGGAAGTCCTCCATGACTGTCACGTCGAGGCGCGTGTCGGCTGTTGCTTCGAAAAAACTCATGCGGAGTCGTCCGAATAGCTTATTTGCGGATTGGACTATCGAACCGCGTGGTGCCAAGTCCGAGAACGTCACCTGTGAAACAAATCAAAATAAAAAAATGAATAATGTAGTCGACAACACGTATGACATTGAAAAACATAGAATAATATAAGATAAAGTAACATAACATAACCGCATACCCGATGGCCAAGACACGGAGGCACGCCATGAATGTCCTTTGCGCGTGCAGCTGCTCTCAGTGCATCAGTTGTTCGAACAAGCGCCAGGTTTGTATTCTTAAGCCCGGTCTTAGCCAATAAGGTTCCGATGTACCAATTGCCATCCGGAATGGATAGCAGAGACCATTCACGGGATCCGGATCCAGTTTTGTCGGGTGGTCCACCGGTGGTGCTGAGATGGACCGTCACGTATCTTGTGATGTGTGGAGTTGCCCTGAATAAAAGTACGAAATGAACCACGACACATAATTGACTCGATTGCAGAAATTACATACCCGCAGCTGTTCGAAGACGGCGTCGAAATTTTTCTGACATCGGTCGTCACACTTGCCGGTGATGATCTGCAATGCAAGAGTAATCTGCAGTAGTGGAATGATAAAAAGGATTAATTGCTCGGGGAGAATCACTTACACATTTTCGGTTGGCCTGGGGGATGCGGTCGTCGTTCTGAATATGGACACCATGCCACCGCCGTCTAGCCTCGTAGACGAACGACTCAGCCTAAGAAGCAGCATATCGTGTAAATGGTAACCTAGTAATCATTATAGTACATCAAGAATATGTATACAGATACATGTACTGCGCCATCGAAGACGTTGCTGCGTGAGTTATCCAAATCGAGTACAAATAGTAACGTGAATTACAAATATGTCCATAAACTGTTGCATTATTGTAACATACTTGGGCGGTGATAGGTCGCAGCTGTCCTCAGTAATCTCGGTATTCTTCGGACTCCTGTTGCAATTTAAACTGTTTACGTAAGTGAATAACGTCGGATCGATGGAAGTAAGCACATACCTGGGTGGAGTCACAATTGTCAAATCGTGCAACTTGCCAACTTGACCATCGTCATCGTCAATAATCCTGATGAGCACGACAAAATGTTAAATGAAATCACGCGTGCAAGAGAATACAGATTCGTACCTGGCCAATCGCCTCCTTGCAGGAAATATGGGCTTTTCCACATCAATGGCTTCGTCCGCTGGCAATTTTGACTTTTCTGGTTCGAAGACTTCGTCAGACCGCAGCCTGTTAAATATAGTATAAATTGGGAAATAGGATAATGGATTAATTAAACGAATATTTTGCCGGTCCAAAAAGTCCGTAAATATGAGACGACAACTTGGTCCACCTTACTTTTTTGTTGGCGAAATGATGTCCACTAACTCGTCGCCGGCAATCGTTGAACCATCAGTATTTGTCCTTAACATGAAATCAGAAGCAAGAGATAACGGATTTCATGAGCATAACGGGTTACGAGCAGTCGACTTTTACGAAGTAAGAAGTCATAGTTAGAACGCGACCGAGCTAACCTTTTTTGCGGCGTCTCTGTCGTCGTATTTTTTTCTGGTGTATCGTGGAGAACGTTCCGTCGAGAACTGTTGAACATGGAAAAGGATAATCAAGCGCAGCATGATTTATCCATACAGCTAGTGTTACTCACGATTTCGGAGCCATTATATTCGTTTAGATAAATGAAGAGGAAGAGTTGATGCAAAAGTACCATGCAATATGAAGAATAAAAAACATCATGGCATGTAGCATGCTATAGAAAAAAGATGGATTTTGTACTGCAGCAACAGCTTTGCCGATAGCATGTATGAATTAGTTAGTAACCAATACACATATGTTTGCATGTGGCCACAATTATACGTACCATTCATCCACTTGATAATCCTCGACGTGCCGCCAAAAGTTTAGCAGCTTGTGTAAAGGCGGCCTCGTATTTTTCTCGTGATCGTTGTTCTGCCAGTTGTTGTAATTCAAAGTCGGCAGCGAGATCGGGATCTTTCGCGGCAGCACGTAAAAACGCGTTTACTACCAATTGACGATCACGATCATTGTGCCATAGCGGACGCAATAACTTGATGTCATTCCAGCTGCGATAGCGAGAAAGTATGACGAACAGACAGGCCCGCTTGATATTGTTGCCACATACTGCCAAATCAACGATCCAACAGCCATCCTTAAAGCTGTAGCCTTGCACAAAGAAGTCGGTAACGGCGTAGGCATCTCCAATAGGAAAATTTACTCTAGTGACGCTCATATTCACGAGCGGACGCCGGTCGTCTGGATCGCTCGCATCGTTCGGTAGAACCAGCGAGCAGGATCGTGATGTAGGTGTGACCGGAAAGGCCCCAGGAAATTCATCTGAAAAATGCTCTCCTGATAATGACCTGGCTAGTGGAGGCCCATTGACGGGCTTGACAAACATGGCCAATGGCATATAATGTAACCGACGATGAGTACCTTGACCATTGTCTGCCGGCTCTCGGGGATCAGTGATTAGACCAACCGCTGCCACAAGATTTTTGTTGCATGCACCAGCATCGGTAGCTGTTGTGTCCAGAAGAATGTACAACGCACCCTGCACGAACCAGATATCTGCAGGCAGATGATCGAAGTCCTCATCTGCAGAACGTAGAGCAGCTCGAGACTGAAGTGGCGACAATCCTTTATTATTTGGTCGACCACGCGTGCCAGAGATTCGATGATGAGCGTTCCATACAACAGGCCGGATGTTCATATGTCTGGCAAGGTGTTGCAAAAGACGTGTGTTCAGGCGATGACGAGGCCGATTTCGTTGGAGCACAACTCGCGGTTGCATTGAACTTAGAGCAGCCAAATCTGGCACGACGCGATCATTTAACGCAGTTAATAGGTCAGTGATCGCTTCCCGAGATGCTGATTGACGTCCATTGAATAAATTAATTGCTGCTTGAAGACGACGGCCACCTTCCGTATCATCTTGCCTTTGTTGCTTGTTCAGAGAGACGACGAGATTGCATTGGCGATACGAAAGAAATCCCAACTGAAGTCGTTCGAGGCGCACATCCCAGGTCTTCTGTGCGGCTTCATCCATGGGGGACGGTCCTTCCAATGCAGGCGTAAAGCTGGGGTTCTCGAGAACTTTGGCTGCGAATTTGGAAACAGGCGTACCAGAAGGCGCCGTATGCTGAGCAGAGTCACCAACCAATAGAACTGTACGGCCTGCAAAAGTCTTTTTGGCTGGATGAGTATCAGGTAACGAGGACGGAGTTAAATGTTTGTTGCAGGATGCTGCACATGCCCCGATGTGTTCGAGGGAATTATACCCAATCTCATCGATGCAGACCATTCCTTGGCCGACATTTTCACGGACCTGCATCGACACATATAATTACGAAACCATTTCAAGAGTTTATCCAACAATACATTACGTTTTCTTAGAATATACATACCTTCTTGGTGGCATCAGCTCCAGTTCGTAGCTTATGTGCAGGTGCAACACAAATCTGAAACATGGTATGCGTGGATAATGACTTATGAACAGGCGTCATGAAAGCCAACGCAGCCGTCCATGCAAACGCCGCTGTTGCAACCCACGCCGGGTGACCATGCTGAGCCGTGTACCACATCAGCGCATGGATCACACGTGATTTGCCCGTTCCTGGTCCACCTAAAAGCAGCCCCCTTGGGGGGTCTGTCAACTCATTCCGCAGGTCCGCGTGAAAAGCTTCAGCATAGATGATGAAAACTGCAGCTTGTTCGTAGGCAAGCGTGAAAATATGTACTGTCTGCGGTATTGTAGGTGGCGGCCGTATGGGAGTGTACGGTGGTGAATCTCCAGGTGGAAGGGGTATTGAAACAGGGGATCCCGCAGATTGTTTGTCGTCTATGTCGATGAAGACGGCTACGGGCCCCAACGGTCCTCCACGTTGTTCCAGATGCCATGAAATCTTATTTGTCATTGCTGATCCTTGCAGTGCAGCAATTGTGGAAGGATCCGTGGCGTTATACGACTTCAGATTACGGCGTGCTATCATAATGCCTTCACTGTCCCCATCTCTGGCTGCACGTACTTTACTCGGTTTGGATGTTCGTGACAACATTGCATCCGTCACGTTTGAGCAACGAATTGCTGCTCCACGTGCATACAAGGCTTCTTGATTTCCAATGCCAAATAGTGCATCGTCACTAACAGACATCAGATCGAATGTAGATATCTCACCACCGCTGGCAGGCACGCGTGCAACCGCGACAGGTGCTGCATCTTCATCATTAACAGGGGTGTCACCGTCATCCTCCTCCTCGTTGTCCCGTTGCATGAATTCATATTCGTCATCCGGCACAGGCTCAACGACTGCCTCATCCTGTCCAGCACAAAGATCCCGAGTTTGTGCATCCATATTTCTTTTTGCGTCATCATTTTTCTTACGCTGGTCCTGTTGAGCACGTCGACGGCGTGCGCTGTCATGTTGCGACTGGACATTGTTCAATATGTTGTGAACCAATGCTGTGTAACGGCGGTCTGTTGCGGGTAGGATACGGGTGATAAAATCATCAAAAGCCTGCTTCAGTGACATGTCTGCAGGCACTGGCGATGTTACGTAGGATTTGAAGACACCAAGCACAGCTGCGTAGTATGAGTCGGTTGCTTCATCTTCGGTATCATTAGATGACGGACGTTTAGGAAAGCTGCCCAGTAGACGAATATAGACGGGTTCCTTCTTCCTCATCAATGCGTGGCTACTAGCGAGCGGGTGATCTGGAAGGAATTTGACGATCTTCGGGTATTTGCCTGGCTGCAAGCATGCATCCTCATCACCCGGCAGAGTACAATTGGATGGTCCCCTTTCCTCTGGCTGCAGGCGACGCAATTCGTAAAACGAGAACAACATGTATGGACTAAACTCAATGCCATGAAGTTCTCTGCCTCGCATCTGGTAATGCAGCACTTGATTAACAGGACGAAACGTCCCGTCGATTTCGTGTTCCACTAAGACTGTACCAACCGTGTTGTCGTCGAAATCCATTAGATTCCTGCTTGGCATCGTGACAGACGAAAATGCATTAATAGGAAGAATTCCAACGTCATACGTCGATTCGAAGGTAGAATGGCCTGCTAACCGATATGCAACGAGAGGCATACCGACCGTGATACTTGTACCCATACGATTGACGGCTGCCATGATGTTGCCAATTCCACTTGGCCTTTGCCCAGCGTTGTTGTCTGGATGGCTTGGATTCAGCAGGTATCCGTCCAGAGACGAGATAGCACGCAATAGATGCTCTGCCTGGCCGACTGGGATTGCCTTGGCGACGTATTTTGCGCTGTACTCGGCGGCATCAGTAGCCCTATCAATAGCTGGCGCAAAAATGGATATCTTTTCTTGCTCACATGTATCGGACGCGGTATCCAGTTGCTGTGCTACGTCTGCTGTATACTCCCGATCCACCTCGCATGCTAATGATGTTAACATATTGCATCCTAGGGCCATGGCCAGAGCTGGCATGTGTGGAACTATATGAGTTCCAAGACGTGGCAGCAGGAACGTACCTTGGGATCCGATCCATTTGAAACTGTCCCGAATCACACGCGGAAACACCATGCCACAATCTCCATCCACACCAGCGCAGTTGTGTCTTTTGCAAGTATCAGAATGCCGATGTGTCAGACTCGTCTTGCATGTTGCTGCCAAATAGTCTGCACACTGAGTTGTGACATTTGGTCCCGGTAGACCAATGGCGTTGTAATTGCAAATCCGCTGAAAGTCATATGCTGCCACTGGTACCTCTGGATCTGTGCGAGGAGGTTCACAGGCTTCAGTTTCATCGGTACCAGCTCCCGCATTGAAAACCATTTTGGACGGATGTGTAGGATCGTAATAAGGGTCTGGGTACCACATGGAGCAGACCGCATGGGCCAATGCCAGTACACGGCAATTTGGACCCTCGAACAGCTGCTTTAGTCGCTCACAAGCGAATGCCACTACCCGCGCCATTCCATGAAGGTGTAACTCTTTTCGACCAGTCTCCTCAATCTTCATGTCGACGGTTAATGTCGGCCCACAAAAGCAACTGGGATTGGATTGTCGCTTTTTCCCAGGTTCAAATCCAAAGACATGCCTCAAGATTGCATTCTGAACTGCACGCATTAACGCCATGCAGGCCGTCGGGTTGTCTTTAACTCTGCGCCATTTCTTATGCATTGTTTCGACAACTTCCGGACGACCAGTGCCATCATATTCCATCACCTCACCTGCCGCCACTGCAACTGCGCCGCAGTGCATTGCACTCGGATTAACGTTAAAGAAGAAACTGTTAGGACCGAGCGCCACAGCCAGTGATCGGACAGACTGCTGTTTGGCTGCATAGAAGGCATCAGTAAGATCAATACGAGCGGCTGTTCGTCGAATTGCACGGATGAATTCTCGAACACCTGGATCCTGCGCATCTAGCAGTTCTCGGCGACGTGGATGATGACTAGGCAGCGAAAGAATTGTGCCAATGGCTCGTGCGACATCACGTGGCATGTTCCCTGATTGACGAACCAACGAAGGTGCCGTACGTGCAGTCAAGAACGAATGATCGCGTACATCTTTTTTAAAGATTGTGTTGTATAGACGTGCCAAGAAAAATGTCTGTTGGAATTGACTCCGCGGTGCACGCTGTGATAAAATTTCGGCGTATCTATGTAATGACATGCCCATCGGACGTCGCCCCCCATTTGGGTCTGGTAAGACGGATGGAAAGGCAAGCGCCATCAACCAAGGTTCGCCATCATCGAGAACTTGTGCTTTGCGTCCACCTGCTGACCACACTAGTTGAGTATTGCCACGTATGAGCGATTCCACGAATGCACCATTTGGTTCTGGGTCTGCTTGATCATTCAGCTGTGCCTCTCCCGTTGGCTGGACGTGAAGCAACAGTTCAAGATCTATACTGGCATTTGGGTGGTCCAGCTCCTTGTCACGCGCTGATTGCTCATTCACACGAAGATGACGAAACGCAATGGTAGGTACACCTGCTGGCTCTGTCACCAGGTTATCAACCGCAGCCGTTTCCGCGCGTTCCTGTTCTGCTGTCGTCACGGCATTACCTGTTCGATCAAAACCAAACGTACGACGTAATAACGCTGCTATTTCAGGGTCATCTGTACCAATAGCTTCATGCAACAACGCTGCCGGGACGGCTTCACCGTTTGCTCCATGTTGTCGCCATTGCTCAAGTGCTTCGTAATCTATTGACACTGTAGAATCAACCTCCTGTAAATAGTTAAGCCAGGCTACAATCACCCAGCCTCGAACCTGCGAGTTGCAGATGATGAATTGGGATAAATTTACAGCGATGATAAGTACACTCAAAAATTAATGGAAAATTATGTCGGAATGCATAAATCGAAGGGTTTATATCAATATTTATATAATTAAATGCTTTCTTAATTTAAATACATATATTTCCATTTATTTCAAGCTTGCGAGTGGATGTACCTGCAATGGCTTAGCCTTCGCGACGAGTCGCTCCATATCAGCACGATTTTGGCAGACGTCAATGCAGACCACAGTAAAAAAATGCTTTAACTCCTCTGCACGCATCGGTAGAGCTTCACGAAGTGTATTGGAATCAGCATTCGTGAATGTAAGACCGCTTGCTTTGACAGCAGCTGGCTGCAATTCTCGGGGGCGATTTGGAGTCTGTACCACAAAGATATTCTGCATAGGTAGCACTCGACTGAGTAATGTAGCTTCTACAGCTGTAGGCATCTCCAAAACTTCACCACGCCCGTTTGTACTTGGAATGTCTCCACCGTCAAGGCGCGCAAGGGAAGCTTCGGGGACCCGCTCGGCTACGGTGGATGTAGAGATATATGTACAATAAGTACAATTCAAATGGGAAAAATCATAACGAAAGTTTACCTGATAGAGCTTTCTTGCATTCTGTGCAAACACATAGCTTCGGCTCAGCGGCTTCGTCGGTCATAAGCACGGTCTTGTTGGGACCCGTAACCTCCCAACGAAGGCAATACGCGATCTCAACATATGACGCGTCAGTCTCACAGACACGTGGCTTGCGATCATTGCGTGGCGGAAACCAAACCATGGCATCATCATTTCGTCGTGCGTTGTCTGTTTCTTCAACTTCTGTCGGTTGATCTGCTGGATCACCATAAGCTCCACCCCCTTGCGTGTTGACGTTAACTTGGATATCGATCAATGCCCCACCTCCCTGTTCGGCCGTTCCACCAATACCACCATTTACGATTGCATTCGACTGCTCCTTCTGAACTGTCCGCTTCTTGCCACGGAATCCAACCGGAAGTACAGGAGGCGGCGGTGGAGGGGCGACGCCATCTGGACACAATACCTGACGCCAGTGTACAACATTACCAGGACGCATGACCGCAGCGATTCGAGAAACGTCTGCACGTAATATATCTACGTTAGGAATGTCGTCCCACAACAAATATTCCGCTTCAGAGGACGACTTAAGGCGACTGCATATCCCACAAATTCGATCCGGCATATCTGCACGTATTGTGTTGTGAAGTTTAGCTGCGAGGTCAATATGTGCCTGAAATGACATCTGTGGAACATGATCGCCTGTAAGGTCCTGCTGATGGAGATCTGGCATGGCAGCAAGGTATGGGTTGTACGTAGGAGCACCATCTGCCAATCGCTGATCATAACCAAAATGCTTAAGTATGGACTCGAGCACCAATCCACACGTGGTTGATTCTTCATTACCAGACAACGAGGCGTTGGACTCTGATGAATTTCCAGACATGTCTACCATTGATCGACGGTGCCGAAAATATTGTCTCCGTTTACGTACGCGTTCATCTTTACGAATATCTGCCAATTCTTGGGATGGTACAGTTCCACGACGTTGCCGTTTGCGTACACGATCGGCTGATCGGATCCGTGCAACTTTCTCCAATGATGCATTAGCCCGTTCTTTCTGCTTACGTTGACGTTCTTTATTCCGATTGCGACGCACATCGCGCACAGGCGATGTCGCGATTTCTTGCACCACTTCTCGTCGTTCGACAGCCTGCTTCGGTGCCGTCTCCACAATTTCTAAAAGTTTAGATATTAGGACAGTACGCCTTCTTTTGACTTCATTACTGTGAAAATGGCCTGCAAAAACAGATATACCCATAACTTTCAAACTGCTTGAAATGAATGTGACAGATGTAATCCAAGTACATACCAACCACATCCCGTCGCGTTCCATCATCAGAAGTAGGACTACTAGAACTCTGCCGGCTTCTTAGCCTTGATAAGTATTGATCCCGTAATCCACCAAGTCTTGGATACTTTGGCGCTGGGATATTAATACGTGTTATATTGCCTTCCATGAACGCCCAAAAGAAGCATTGATGTATAAGAGCGTATTTTTTATTTTACTTATGGATGCGAAAACGACTAAGAATTTCATGACCACTTTAACCTTTCAAACTCGCTCGTCCTGTCGTACACAGAAGTTCATTAATACAACAGATAACATTCTTCACAAAGATGTTAAGTCATAATTTGTTTTATTTGCTTTAACACATCCTCTCATGCTTGCAAACTTGAATGCTTTGGCTGTGGCATGCAAGTACAAACTATATATGCGAAAACGTTTGGAATTGTTAGTGAAATGTCGTCACCTTCGTCCGTCTTCCTCTCATACTATCCAAATGGATAATGAAATGTGGTCACCTTTCGCGAGCGGTCTTCCCGTCGTACTATCCAAATTGATAATACGACAGCGAAAGTAACCAATTTTTACAAAGACGGAAACATTTCCACAAGCATTTTACGCCGTCTGTCTTATTGCTTGTGCCCAGAAATCCTGTCTGACTTGCAAAGTTCGTTTGGACGGTGCCTGTCATGTGCGAGAAACGAAATGCAGTGCACAACCGCTCATAAAGAACAACAAAGCATAAAAGAAACATTACAATTTGGCATATCATAGATGCAGTAACGATTCAAAAATTGTATGAAATGTCGTCACCTTTCGCGAGCGGTCTTCCCGTCGTACTATCCAAATTGATAATACGACAGCGAAAGTAACCGGTTTTTACAAAGACGGAAACATTTCCACAAGCATTTTACGCCGTCTGTCTTATTGCTCGTGCCCAGAAATCCTGTCTGACTTGCAAAGTTCGTTTGGACGGTGCCTGTCATGTGCGAGAAACGAAATGCAGTGCACAACCGCTCATAAAGAACAACAAAGCATAAAAGAAACATTACAATTTGGCATATCATAGATGCAGTAACGATTCAAAAATTGTATGAAATGTCGTCACCTTTCGCGAGCGGTCTTCCCGTCGTACTATCCAAATTGATAATACGACAGCGAAAGTAACCGATTTTTACAAAGACGGAAACATTTCCACAAGCATTTTACGCCGTCTGTCTTATTGCTCGTGCCCAGAAATCCTGTCTGACTTGCAAAGTTCGTTTGGCCGTGCCTGTCATGTGCGAGAAACGAAATGCAGTGCACAACCGCTCATAAAGAACAACAAAGCATAAAAGAAACATTACAATTTGGCATATCATAAATGCAATAACGATTCAAAAATTGTATGAAATGTCGTCACCTTTCGCGAGTGGTCTTCCCGTCGTACTATCCAAATTGATAATACGACAGCGAAAGTAACCGGTTTATACAAAGACGGAAACATTTCCACAAGCATTTTACGCCGTCTGTCTTATTGCTCGTGCCCAGAAATCCTGTCTGACTTGCAAAGTTCGTTTGGCCGTGCCTGTCATGTGCGAGAAACGAAATGCAGTGCACAACCGCTCATAAAGAACAACAAAGCATAAAAGAAACATTACAATTTGGCATATCATAAATGCAATAACGATTCAAAAATTGTATGAAATGTCGTCACCTTTCGCGAGTGGTCTTCCCGTCGTACTATCCAAATTGATAATACGACAGCCAAAGTAACCGGTTTATACAAAGACGGAAACATTTCCACAAGCATTTTACGCCGTCTGTCTTATTGCTCGTGCCCAGAAATCCTGTCTGACTTGCAAAGTTCGTTTGGCCGTGCCTGTCATGTGCGAGAAACGAAATGCAGTGCACAACCGCTCATAAAGAACAACAAAGCATAAAAGAAACATTACAATTTGGCATATCATAAATGCAATAACGATTCAAAAAATTTATGAAATGTCGTCACCTTTCGCGAGTGGTCTTCCCGTCGTACTATCCAAATTGATAATACGACAGCGAAAGTAACCGATTTTTACAAAGACGGAAACATTTCCACAAGCATTTTACGCCGTCTGTCTTATTGCTCGTGCCCAGAAATCCTGTCTGACTTGCAAAGTTCGTTTGGACGGTGCCTGTCATGTGCGAGAAACGAAATGCAGTGCACAACCGCTCATAAAGAACAACAAAGCATAAAAGAAACATTACAATTTGGCATATCATAAATGCAATAACGATTCAAAATTTGTATGAAATGTCGTCACCTTTCGCGAGTGGTCTTCCCGTCGTACTATCCAAATTGATAATACGACAGCGAAAGTAACCGGTTTATACAAAGACGGAAACATTTCCACAAGCATTTTACGCCGTCTGTCTTATTGCTCGTGCCCAGAAATCCTGTCTGACTTGCAAAGTTCGTTTGGCCGTGCCTGTCATGTGCGAGAAACGAAATGCAGTGCACAACCGCTCATAAAGAACAACAAAGCATAAAAGAAACATTACAATTTGGCATATCATAGATGCAGTAACGATTCAAAAATTGTATGAAATGTCGTCACCTTTCGCGAGCGGTCTTCCCGTCGTACTATCCAAATTGATAATACGACAGCGAAAGTAACCGATTTTTACAAAGACGCAAACATTTCCACAAGCATTTTACGCCGTCTGTCTTATTGCTCGTGCCCAGAAATCCTGTCTGACTTGCAAAGTTCGTTTGGCCGTGCCTGTCATGTGCGAGAAACGAAATGCAGTGCACAACCGCTCATAAAGAACAACAAAGCATAAAAGAAACATTACAATTTGGCATATCATAAATGCAATAACGATTCAAAAATTGTATGAAATGTCGTCACCTTTCGCGAGTGGTCTTCCCGTCGTACTATCCAAATTGATAATACGACAGCGAAAGTAACCGGTTTATACAAAGACGGAAACATTTCCACAAGCATTTTACGCCGTCTGTCTTATTGCTCGTGCCCAGAAATCCTGTCTGACTTGCAAAGTTCGTTTGGCCGTGCCTGTCATGTGCGAGAAACGAAATGCAGTGCACAACCGCTCATAAAGAACAACAAAGCATAAAAGAAACATTACAATTTGGCATATCATAGATGCAGTAACGATTCAAAAATTGTATGAAATGTCGTCACCTTTCGCGAGCGGTCTTCCCGTCGTACTATCCAAATTGATAATACGACAGCGAAAGTAACCGATTTTTACAAAGACGCAAACATTTCCACAAGCATTTTACGCCGTCTGTCTTATTGCTCGTGCCCAGAAATCCTGTCTGACTTGCAAAGTTCGTTTGGCCGTGCCTGTCATGTGCGAGAAACGAAATGCAGTGCACAACCGCTCATAAAGAACAACAAAGCATAAAAGAAACATTACAATTTGGCATATCATAAATGCAATAACGATTCAAAAATTGTATGAAATGTCGTCACCTTTCGCGAGTGGTCTTCCCGTCGTACTATCCAAATTGATAATACGACAGCGAAAGTAACCGGTTTATACAAAGACGGAAACATTTCCACAAGCATTTTACGCCGTCTGTCTTATTGCTCGTGCCCAGAAATCCTGTCTGACTTGCAAAGTTCGTTTGGCCGTGCCTGTCATGTGCGAGAAACGAAATGCAGTGCACAACCGCTCATAAAGAACAACAAAGCATAAAAGAAACATTACAATTTGGCATATCATAAATGCAATAACGATTCAAAAATTGTATGAAATGTCGTCACCTTTCGCGAGTGGTCTTCCCGTCGTACTATCCAAATTGATAATACGACAGCGAAAGTAACCGGTTTATACAAAGACGGAAACATTTCCACAAGCATTTTACGCCGTCTGTCTTATTGCTCGTGCCCAGAAATCCTGTCTGACTTGCAAAGTTCGTTTGGCCGTGCCTGTCATGTGCGAGAAACGAAATGCAGTGCACAACCGCTCATAAAGAACAACAAAGCATAAAAGAAACATTACAATTTGGCATATCATAAATGCAATAACGATTCAAAAATTGTATGAAATGTCGTCACCTTTCGCGAGTGGTCTTCCCGTCGTACTATCCAAATTGATAATACGACAGCGAAAGTAACCGGTTTATACAAAGACGGAAACATTTCCACAAGCATTTTACGCCGTCTGTCTTATTGCTCGTGCCCAGAAATCCTGTCTGACTTGCAAAGTTCGTTTGGCCGTGCCTGTCATGTGCGAGAAACGAAATGCAGTGCACAACCGCTCATAAAGAACAACAAAGCATAAAAGAAACATTACAATTTGGCATATCATAAATGCAATAACGATTCAAAAATTGTATGAAATGTCGTCACCTTTCGCGAGTGGTCTTCCCGTCGTACTATCCAAATTGATAATACGACAGCGAAAGTAACCGGTTTATACAAAGACGGAAACATTTCCACAAGCATTTTACGCCGTCTGTCTTATTGCTCGTGCCCAGAAATCCTGTCTGACTTGCAAAGTTCGTTTGGCCGTGCCTGTCATGTGCGAGAAACGAAATGCAGTGCACAACCGCTCATAAAGAACAACAAAGCATAAAAGAAACATTACAATTTGGCATATCATAAATGCAATAACGATTCAAAAATTGTATGAAATGTCGTCACCTTTCGCGAGTGGTCTTCCCGTCGTACTATCCAAATTGATAATACGACAGCGAAAGTAACCGGTTTATACAAAGACGGAAACATTTCCACAAGCATTTTACGCCGTCTGTCTTATTGCTCGTGCCCAGAAATCCTGTCTGACTTGCAAAGTTCGTTTGGCCGTGCCTGTCATGTGCGAGAAACGAAATGCAGTGCACAACCGCTCATAAAGAACAACAAAGCATAAAAGAAACATTACAATTTGGCATATCATAAATGCAATAACGATTCAAAAATTGTATGAAATGTCGTCACCTTTCGCGAGTGGTCTTCCCGTCGTACTATCCAAATTGATAATACGACAGCGAAAGTAACCGATTTTTACAAAGACGGAAACATTTCCACAAGCATTTTACGCCGTCTGTCTTATTGCTCGTGCCCAGAAATCCTGTCTGACTTGCAAAGTTCGTTTGGCCGTGCCTGTCATGTGCGAGAAACGAAATGCAGTGCACAACCGCTCATGAAGAACAACAAAGCATAAAAGAAACATTACAATTTGGCATTCAAAAATTTTATGAAATGTCGTCACCTTTCGCGAGCGGTGCCTGTCATGTGTGCAATAAAATGCAATGCATGTCCCAAACCCGGCAACCGGCCACCACTTCATGCACTGTCCAATGTTAACTATAAAAACTAGTTCAGGCTCTAAATTCACATTTACATTGACAATAAAATAAAAAAAATTTTATTAAAAGTAAAAATGTCAAGATTCGAACTGGTGACCTCACATGTACAAACAGGCTGTCATACCATTTCACTGACCGTTGACATAAGTTTCCATTATGGACAGTAACCGCAAGCGTGACGGAAGGAGAAACGGGGCCCCAGGAAAGAAAATCAGCTATGGCCTAGCAAGCTTTTCGCTTGCTCCGGCGACAGTACATCATCTTAGTACCTGGTAACCTGTCACAGGTTTAACCTGTTTCTGCAAAGGAATTGCACATAAACGTGCATGCATGGCGCCAACATTCATAAATGTAAACCAAATAAAATAAAACGACACCGATGCTATATACTTGTAAAATATACATAAGATATGAATGAAGTCAAGGTGCTGATGATGCGATGAGGACAACATCGACTAGCTAGGTGGCGTACAAAAGTTAGGCCTTAGATACAAGTCCTTCAAGCCACGCACCTAACCGCTAGATTGCTCCTCTGAGGCCTGAAGTCTGACAGAAATGAGTTTTTCACCTGATTGTCAATGCACAGATATAAAGAAAAGCAATGCCAACAGTGTTGTCAATGCTGTCACAACATTATCAATGCTCAAGCAATTTCAAGCAATTTCCATGCCTGTCTCCAGGGCATGGGTAGGAGGATTGGAAGGTGAAGGGTGAAAAGGACAGATAGTATAAAGATACTATACATCACACATGTAGCTTCATGATGTCAAAATGTCTCACTCATTGTCTCATTCATTATATATACCCTCACACCACAGGTAAATAGCCCTTGCTACCCTGCAGTGAATATTGTTGTACCACGCTCCACTTTGCTCCAATCCTTGCCATGTTGCACCCACCATCATCACCATGTCACACGGGGGTGGCCAGCAGCATGCGATGACCCCTGTCGTACGTGGACAATGGCAACGTTTGATGGCCCCCGTCATACGTGGGCGATGGTAATGTAGTACATGTAGATGTCGTACATGTCCCCTGGAGTAGTACAATATCTGTGTCGTACGTGGACATTGGAGTAGTACGGCAGCCGATGTGGTGTGACCGCTCCAATGCACGCATACCGCTCGCGCCACACAGCATATCACAACGCATGCGTTATGAGCAATGGCTAAGGGCACAAGCAACCCACGAGCAGCATAACGCTTAACGCATTGTGCATTATCCTCACAATCATGCATTGGCAATAACAGCATCACGTGATTGGCATTGCAATGGTTGTGCGCATTCTGGCAACTTGGTCACGGACGACCATGAGTGCATAACGCATCAAGCATATGCGCACATCCTGCTGATAACATGTGCACTGTGCATATGTGCACGCCCAAGCATGATAACGCAAGCGTACCTTGAGGTTGCGAGGCGATGGCTCGAGCGGTGAGGCACGTCAATTGCTGTAATACACTTGATGGTGTAGTCAGCACCTACACGCAAGTAAAAAACATTGCATTATTGCTATGACAGCTTATATGGCAATATCTGCATGCAGGATCACGGTAGGACACTTACTACTTATAGATGCAAACTGTCATTATGAGTGTATTAGCTGTAGTAGTCGTACACACTCTAGCACAATATAGATGTGCAGAAACACGCCATCAGCATCTCGAGAGGCCTTTGCGGCTCTCAACTACTACATTAGCTATACTCATTCACAACCTGTTAAGAAGATTAATGCTCAGTTAAGCTAACCGAGCTTTGGTTGAGCTTACTCCTTTATACCGTCTCCGGTCATATTTCTTTGATAAACCTGAGCATCATGTTACATCGGTTAGATGATGATTGCCTCGGCTAGGCGCTGATAGCCTCTCACACCATCTGCACCTGTCTAGGATCGTACATTGTGTAACTGCCTGCATCCAAGACTTCCGCTGCCTCAATTGGTATGTCCTGATATCGTCCAGCACTGCGCACTAAGCCTGGTTCTCCGCAGAATCAATGTGCGCATGGCTGGCAGGAGGTATACAACACATGCAACCATTGCATATGCAAATGCATAATATCACTATTGTGAATGCATAATAGCAATAATAATGCATTAAGCATTATGCTACTTGTGTGTTGCTGCTGTTGTTAGTGAGTGGCACTCAAATCAAACATGTTTGAGTGCCACTGCACACAACACATGCCATGTATCGTGCACACCTTGTGGAAGCATCTGACATGTATGACATGGAATAATAATGCTTTGTACAGAATGCGTAACTGTATGGTGTGCATGACAAGGACAATATCTGAGTATGATGTATGTTTGATATGTATGTTTGATATGTATGTTTGATATGTATGTGTGTATGTATGTGTGTATGTATGTATGTATGTATGTATGTATGTATGTATGTATGTATGTATGTATGTATGTATGTATGTATGTATGTATGTATGTATGTATGTATGTATGTATGTATGTATGTATGTATGTATGTATGTATGTATGTATGTATGTATGTATGTATGTATGTATGTATGTATGTATGTATGTATGTATGTATGTATGTATGTATGTATGTATGTATGTATGTATGTATGTATGTATGTATGTATGTATGTATGTATGTATGTATGTATGTATGTATGTATGGGTATGTATGTCTGTCCATGTATGACTACAAATGTCATATTCTCCAACATCAGTGCCGTACTTGCCAACACCAAGTTCCGTATCATTCCACCATCCATGTATGATAGGGTTTAGGGTTTAAACCCTAAGCCTGGACCCCATGAAGTGCATCTTGATACAATAATATGACAATGATAATCATGATAATGACAATGATGATGACGACAACCTGTCACCCCCAACAAATGCTTCTGCACAGCTTTCTTCTGCTGAGCTGCTAGGCTTGTTGTTTTGGCATGCTACAGACG
Organism: Volvox reticuliferus; assembly: GCA_019650235.1. Taxonomy (NCBI): domain Eukaryota; kingdom Viridiplantae; phylum Chlorophyta; class Chlorophyceae; order Chlamydomonadales; family Volvocaceae; genus Volvox; species Volvox reticuliferus. Next base: position 518,317 of record BNCP01000070.1, on the reverse strand, counting down.
TGCTTGGTTAGTGTTTGGCATTTCCGAAATCGCGTTCAAAAGGGCCCCTCCGGGTTCGAACTGGAGTCCTGCTGATCTGCAGTCAGCTGCTTTACCACTGAGCTAGGAACCCTGTAGTAGATGTACTACAAGTGAACACACAATCCATAGTCTATACAGTACATCATCTTAGTACCTGGTAACCTGTCACAGGTTTAACCTGTTTCTGCAAAGGAATTGCACATAAACGTGCATGCATGGCGCCAACATTCATAAATGTAAACCAAATAAAATAAAACGACACCGATGCTATATACTTGTAAAATATACATAAGATATGAATGAAGTCAAGGTGCTGATGATGCGATGAGGACAACATCGACTAGCTAGGTGGCGTACAAAAGTTAGGCCTTAGATACAAGTCCTTCAAGCCACGCACCTAACCGCTAGATTGCTCCTCTGAGGCCTGAAGTCTGACAGAAATGAGTTTTTCACCTGATTGTCAATGCACAGATATAAAGAAAAGCAATGCCAACAGTGTTGTCAATGCTGTCACAACATTATCAATGCTCAAGCAATTTCAAGCAATTTCCATGCCTGTCTCCAGGGCATGGGTAGGAGGATTGGAAGGTGAAGGGTGAAAAGGACAGATAGTATAAAGATACTATACATCACACATGTAGCTTCATGATGTCAAAATGTCTCACTCATTGTCTCATTCATTACACTCTGGGAAAATGGGGGGGGCCGTCTTCCATAAAATTCATCTTCCTTTTCCATAATCTGGCCTCCATATTATTTCGGTATGGATTCCATAACCCTGCCACCAGGTTATGGAAGCACTTTATGGAACGGAGACCAGATTTTATGGAACGGAGAACCTAGACCGTTACAAAGATGTAACACGTGTAATCCGGATCGTGCTGAGCCTAGCTAAATCCGGAATTAGCGATATGACCAAGAAGAAAGCAACCTGGACGGAGGAATCTATGTCCGGACTTAGCTAGGCTTAGCACAATCCGGACTTAAGTACCACGCGACATCTTTGGCAGTCCGGATTGCTCGGATAAAATTTTTTTTTGTTGTTTATGTTTTAGTCGGACCTGCCTGAGTTTCCTGCACACAGTAAAAGAGTCGCGAACTTAGCATTGGGGCAACCAAGAGCGAGGTTTCTGGTCAGCAAACAAGCGCATTCTCATATCTCTTTTCATAGCTATTAGAAATGTGACTTACAGGTATTTTCAGGGCTCCTGCTGCAGCAAGCCGCCACGTTGACCTCCAAAAGCGCGGCGGCAGTCGCTGGTCAACAATACTCCCTACAATCCTCCATTGTTTTTATCTTCTTAGCTTATCTCAACTTGTTGTATCTAGAGTAATCCAGCCCTTGGAGCATAACATTTCGTCCTCACAACTTCGCATCTGCTGCATGCTTGATACCTTTTACCAGGACGGAAAGCATAGAAGAATGACATCTGTTATAAATATTACGATTAAACTTTATTACTGAAACTTGTTGTCCATAACTTGCCCATAGGAGGTATTTTCTGTTACAGTTGTACGTACAGCACCATAGGGCGACCTATGCACCGTACAGGATTGAACCTGGAAACTGTACCCATTAGGCTGCTTTTCTACACAAATATTTTTCGTTTCTTATTTTCTCTTCAACGACTGTTTTTGAGTTCTTGTAGTGATGTTTAATGGAAGGTAACGGGCTACCAAAAGGACAAAAGCCAACTGATGTCGCAGAAACACATGTTTCCATTCTCTGTATTGATAAAGCTTTAAATCTAATTAATATTTAGAGGTCTTTATGTCTGCACTCTAGCCTTCCATATGTATTTTATGGAAATCCATATCGATTTTATGGAAGTCCATATCAATTTTATGGATCCAACAGAAAATATGGATGATGGCTTTTCCCCGAGTGTTATATATACCCTCACACCACAGGTAAATAGCCCTTGCTACCCTGCAGTGAATATTGTTGTACCACGCTCCACTTTGCTCCAATCCTTGCCATGTTGCACCCACCATCATCACCATGTCACACGGGGGTGGCCAGCAGCATGCGATGACCCCTGTCGTACGTGGACAATGGCAACGTTTGATGGCCCCCGTCATACGTGGGCGATGGTAATGTAGTACATGTAGATGTCGTACATGTCCCCTGGAGTAGTACAATATCTGTGTCGTACGTGGACATTGGAGTAGTACGGCAGCCGATGTGGTGTGACCGCTCCAATGCACGCATACCGCTCGCGCCACACAGCATATCACAACGCATGCGTTATGAGCAATGGCTAAGGGCACAAGCAACCCACGAGCAGCATAACGCTTAACGCATTGTGCATTATCCTCACAATCATGCATTGGCAATAACAGCATCACGTGATTGGCATTGCAATGGTTGTGCGCATTCTGGCAACTTGGTCACGGACGACCATGAGTGCATAACGCATCAAGCATATGCGCACATCCTGCTGATAACATGTGCACTGTGCATATGTGCACGCCCAAGCATGATAACGCAAGCGTACCTTGAGGTTGCGAGGCGATGGCTCGAGAGGTGAGGCACGTCAATTGCTGTAATACACTTGATGGTGTAGTCAGCACCTACACGCAAGTAAAAAACATTGCATTATTGCTATGACAGCTTATATGGCAATATCTGCATGCAGGATCACAGTAGGACACTTACTACTTATAGATGCAAACTGTCATTATGAGTGTATTAGCTGTAGTAGTCGTACACACTCTAGCACAATATAGATGTGCAGAAACACGCCATCAGCATCTCGAGAGGCCTTTGCGGCTCTCAACTACTACATTAGCTATACTCATTCACAACCTGTTAAGAAGATTAATGCTCAGTTAAGCTAACCGAGCTTTGGTTGAGCTTACTCCTTTATACCGTCTCCGGTCATATTTCTTTGATAAACCTGAGCATCATGTTACATCGGTTAGATGATGATTGCCTCGGCTAGGCGCTGATAGCCTCTCACACCATCTGCACCTGTCTAGGATCGTACATTGTGTAACTGCCTGCATCCAAGACTTCCGCTGCCTCAATTGGTATGTCCTGATATCGTCCAGCACTGCGCACTAAGCCTGGTTCTCCGCAGAATCAATGTGCGCATGGCTGGCAGGAGGTATACAACACATGCAACCATTGCATATGCAAATGCATAATATCACTATTGTGAATGCATAATAGCAATAATAATGCATTAAGCATTATGCTACTTGTGTGTTGCTGCTGTTGTTAGTGAGTGGCACTCAAATCAAACATGTTTGAGTGCCACTGCACACAACACATGCCATGTATCGTGCACACCTTGTGGAAGCATCTGACATGTATGACATGGAATAATAATGCTTTGTACAGAATGCGTAACTGTATGGTGTGCATGACAAGGACAATATCTGAGTATGATGTATGTTTGATATGTATGTTTGATATGTATGTTTGATATGTATGTGTGTATGTATGTATGTATGTATGTATGTATGTATGTATGTATGTATGTATGTATGTATGTATGTATGTATGTATGTATGTATGTATGTATGTATGTATGTATGTATGTATGTATGTATGTATGTATGTATGTATGTATGTATGTATGTATGTATGTATGTATGTATGTATGTATGTATGTATGTATGTATGTATGTATGTATGTATGTATGTATGTATGTATGTATGTATGTATGTATGTATGTATGTATGTATGTATGTATGTATGTATGTATGTATGTATGTATGTATGTATGTATGTATGTATGTATGTATGTATGTATGTATGTATGTATGTATGTATGTATGTATGTATGTATGTATGTATGTATGTATGTATGTATGTATGTATGTATGTATGTATGTATGTATGTATGTATGTATGTATGTATGTATGTATGTATGTCCATGTATGACTACAAATGTCATATTCTCCAACATCAGTGCCTAACACTAAGTTCCGTATCATTCCACCATCCATGTATGATAGGGTTTAGGGTTTAAACCCTAAGCCTGGACCCCATGAAGTGCATCTTGATACAATAATATGACAATGATAATCATGATAATGACAATGATGATGACGACAACCTGTCACCCCCAACAAATGCTTCTGCACAGCTTTCTTCTGCTGAGCTGCTAGGCTTGTTGTTTTGGCATGCTACAGACGTGCTTGATTAGTGTTTGGCATTTCCGAAATCGCATTCAAAAGGGCCCCTCCGGGTTCGAACCGGAGACCTGCTGATCTGCAGTCAGCTGCTCTACCACTGAGCTAGGAACCCTGTAGTAGATGTACTACAAGTGAACACACAATCCATAGTCTATACAGTACATCATCTTAGTACCTGGTAACCTGTCACAGGTTTAACCTGTTTCTGCAAAGGAATTGCACATAAACGTGCATGCATGGCGCCAACATTCATAAATGTAAACCAAATAAAATAAAACGACACCAATGCTATATACTTGTAAAATATACATAAGATATGAATGAAGTCAAGGTGCTGATGATGCGATGAGGACAACATCGACTAGCTAGGTGGCGTACAAAAGTTAGGCCTTAGATACAAGTCCTTCAAGCCACGCACCTAACCGCTAGATTGCTCCTCTGAGGCCTGAAGTCTGACAGAAATGAGTTTTTCACCTGATTGTCAATGCACAGATATAAAGAAAAGCAATGCCAACAGTGTTGTCAATGCTGTCACAACATTATCAATGCTCAAGCAATTTCAAGCAATTTCCATGCCTGTCTCCAGGGCATGGGTAGGAGGATTGGAAGGTGAAGGGTGAAAAGGACAGATAGTATAAAGATACTATACATCACACATGTAGCTTCATGATGTCAAAATGTCTCACTCATTGTCTCATTCATTATATATACCCTCACACCACAGGTAAATAGCCCTTGCTACCCTGCAGTGAATATTGTTGTACCACGCTCCACTTTGCTCCAATCCTTGCCATGTTGCACCCACCATCATCACCATGTCACACGGGGGTGGCCAGCAGCATGCGATGACCCCTGTCGTACGTGGACAATGGCAACGTTTGATGGCCCCCGTCATACGTGGGCGATGGTAATGTAGTACATGTAGATGTCGTACATGTCCCCTGGAGTAGTACAATATCTGTGTCGTACGTGGACATTGGAGTAGTACGGCAGCCGATGTGGTGTGACCGCTCCAATGCACGCATACCGCTCGCGCCACACAGCATATCACAACGCATGCGTTATGAGCAATGGCTAAGGGCACAAGCAACCCACGAGCAGCATAACGCTTAACGCATTGTGCATTATCCTCACAATCATGCATTGGCAATAACAGCATCACGTGATTGGCATTGCAATGGTTGTGCGCATTCTGGCAACTTGGTCACGGACGACCATGAGTGCATAACGCATCAAGCATATGCGCACATCCTGCTGATAACATGTGCACTGTGCATATGTGCACGCCCAAGCATGATAACGCAAGCGTACCTTGAGGTTGCGAGGCGATGGCTCGAGCGGTGAGGCACGTCAATTGCTGTAATACACTTGATGGTGTAGTCAGCACCTACACGCAAGTAAAAAACATTGCATTATTGCTATGACAGCTTATATGGCAATATCTGCATGCAGGATCACGGTAGGACACTTACTACTTATAGATGCAAACTGTCATTATGAGTGTATTAGCTGTAGTAGTCGTACACACTCTAGCACAATATAGATGTGCAGAAACACGCCATCAGCATCTCGAGAGGCCTTTGCGGCTCTCAACTACTACATTAGCTATACTCATTCACAACCTGTTAAGAAGATTAATGCTCAGTTAAGCTAACCGAGCTTTGGTTGAGCTTACTCCTTTATACCGTCTCCGGTCATATTTCTTTGATAAACCTGAGCATCATGTTACATCGGTTAGATGATGATTGCCTCGGCTAGGCGCTGATAGCCTCTCACACCATCTGCACCTGTCTAGGATCGTACATTGTGTAACTGCCTGCATCCAAGACTTCCGCTGCCTCAATTGGTATGTCCTGATATCGTCCAGCACTGCGCACTAAGCCTGGTTCTCCGCAGAATCAATGTGCGCATGGCTGGCAGGAGGTATACAACACATGCAACCATTGCATATGCAAATGCATAATATCACTATTGTGAATGCATAATAGCAATAATAATGCATTAAGCATTATGCTACTTGTGTGTTGCTGCTGTTGTTAGTGAGTGGCACTCAAATCAAACATGTTTGAGTGCCACTGCACACAACACATGCCATGTATCGTGCACACCTTGTGGAAGCATCTGACATGTATGACATGGAATAATAATGCTTTGTACAGAATGCGTAACTGTATGGTGTGCATGACAAGGACAATATCTGAGTATGATGTATGTTTGATATGTATGTTTGATATGTATGTTTGATATGTATGTGTGTATGTATGTATGTATGTATGTATGTATGTATGTATGTATGTATGTATGTATGTATGTATGTATGTATGTATGTATGTATGTATGTATGTATGTATGTATGTATGTATGTATGTATGTATGTATGTATGTATGTATGTATGTATGTATGTATGTATGTATGTATGTATGTATGTATGTCCATGTATGACTACAAATGTCATATTCTCCAACATCAGTGCCGTACTTGCCAACACTAAGTTCCGTATCATTCCACCATCCATGTATGATAGGGTTTAGGGTTTAAACCCTAAGCCTGGACCCCATGAAGTGCATCTTGATACAATAATATGACAATGATAATCATGATAATGACAATGATGATGACGACAACCTGTCACCCCCAACAAATGCTTCTGCACAGCTTTCTTCTGCTGAGCTGCTAGGCTTGTTGTTTTGGCATGCTACAGACGTGCTTGATTAGTGTTTGGCATTTCCGAAATCGCGTTCAAAAGGGCCCCTCCGGGTTCGAACCGGAGACCTGCTGATCTGCAGTCAGCTGCTCTACCACTGAGCTAGGAACCCTGTAGTAGATGTACTGCAAGTGAACACACAATCCATAGTCTATACAGTACATCATCTTAGTACCTGGTAACCTGTCACAGGTTTAACCTGTTTCTGCAAAGGAATTGCACATAAACGTGCATGCATGGCGCCAACATTCATAAATGTAAACCAAATAAAATAAAACGACACCAATGCTATATACTTGTAAAATATACATAAGATATGAATGAAGTCAAGGTGCTGATGATGCGATGAGGACAACATCGACTAGCTAGGTGGCGTACAAAAGTTAGGCCTTAGATACAAGTCCTTCAAGCCACGCACCTAACCGCTAGATTGCTCCTCTGAGGCCTGAAGTCTGACAGAAATGAGTTTTTCACCTGATTGTCAATGCACAGATATAAAGAAAAGCAATGCCAACAGTGTTGTCAATGCTGTCACAACATTATCAATGCTCAAGCAATTTCAAGCAATTTCCATGCCTGTCTCCAGGGCATGGGTAGGAGGATTGGAAGGTGAAGGGTGAAAAGGACAGATAGTATAAAGATACTATACATCACACATGTAGCTTCATGATGTCAAAATGTCTCACTCATTGTCTCATTCTTATATATACCCTCACACCACAGGTAAATAGCCCTTGCTACCCTGCAGTGAATATTGTTGTACCACGCTCCACTTTGCTCCAATCCTTGCCATGTTGCACCCACCATCATCACCATGTCACACGGGGGTGGCCAGCAGCATGCGATGACCCCTGTCGTACGTGGACAATGGCAACGTTTGATGGCCCCCGTCATACGTGGGCGATGGTAATGTAGTACATGTAGATGTCGTACATGTCCCCTGGAGTAGTACAATATCTGTGTCGTACGTGGACATTGGAGTAGTACGGCAGCCGATGTGGTGTGACCGCTCCAATGCACGCATACCGCTCGCGCCACACAGCATATCACAACGCATGCGTTATGAGCAATGGCTAAGGGCACAAGCAACCCACGAGCAGCATAACGCTTAACGCATTGTGCATTATCCTCACAATCATGCATTGGCAATAACAGCATCACGTGATTGGCATTGCAATGGTTGTGCGCATTCTGGCAACTTGGTCACGGACGACCATGAGTGCATAACGCATCAAGCATATGCGCACATCCTGCTGATAACATGTGCACTGTGCATATGTGCACGCCCAAGCATGATAACGCAAGCGTACCTTGAGGTTGCGAGGCGATGGCTCGAGAGGTGAGGCACGTCAATTGCTGTAATACACTTGATGGTGTAGTCAGCACCTACACGCAAGTAAAAAACATTGCATTATTGCTATGACAGCTTATATGGCAATATCTGCATGCAGGATCACAGTAGGACACTTACTACTTATAGATGCAAACTGTCATTATGAGTGTATTAGCTGTAGTAGTCGTACACACTCTAGCACAATATAGATGTGCAGAAACACGCCATCAGCATCTCGAGAGGCCTTTGCGGCTCTCAACTACTACATTAGCTATACTCATTCACAACCTGTTAAGAAGATTAATGCTCAGTTAAGCTAACCGAGCTTTGGTTGAGCTTACTCCTTTATACCGTCTCCGGTCATATTTCTTTGATAAACCTGAGCATCATGTTACATCGGTTAGATGATGATTGCCTCGGCTAGGCGCTGATAGCCTCTCACACCATCTGCACCTGTCTAGGATCGTACATTGTGTAACTGCCTGCATCCAAGACTTCCGCTGCCTCAATTGGTATGTCCTGATATCGTCCAGCACTGCGCACTAAGCCTGGTTCTCCGCAGAATCAATGTGCGCATGGCTGGCAGGAGGTATACAACACATGCAACCATTGCATATGCAAATGCATAATATCACTATTGTGAATGCATAATAGCAATAATAATGCATTAAGCATTATGCTACTTGTGTGTTGCTGCTGTTGTTAGTGAGTGGCACTCAAATCAAACATGTTTGAGTGCCACTGCACACAACACATGCCATGTATCGTGCACACCTTGTGGAAGCATCTGACATGTATGACATGGAATAATAATGCTTTGTACAGAATGCGTAACTGTATGGTGTGCATGACAAGGACAATATCTGAGTATGATGTATGTTTGATATGTATGTTTGATATGTATGTTTGATATGTATGTGTGTATGTATGTATGTATGTATGTATGTATGTATGTATGTATGTATGTATGTATGTATGTATGTATGTATGTATTTATGTATTGGGGTGTTACACTGTGGGCGACTCACCCTACAAGGGCGAGCACCAAGGGGCCTGACCGGACCGAGCCACAGCGCAGGGGAGGGGCACGTGGCTTTGTCTGTCTGTCCTGCCACGTGCTCCCCCTCTCACTAAGACCAGCTAGAGCAAAGAAAGACTCAGAGGCTCTAGCCTGGCCACTAACAGAGCACTGAGGAGCACCACGAAAACGAGGAGGGAACAAAAGAAAACAGGGGGCGACTAACTGCACAAAGAAAGGGACTACTCTCCTCCAACACAAAACTGAACTAGCAAGAGCCTGAAAAAGACGCACAGAAGCCCTCAGATGAGAGACGCCAACAGGAGAGCACACTCAAACACAGTCAAGGAGGAAGAACCCAGCTAAAGACAGAGGGGGGGATGACGAGCCAAATTGGCGCCCCCCTAGAAAGCCTCCCGGCCCCACCCACAGCTGGCCCCTCAAACACCTGCACTGCACAAGAGGGAAAGACCTCTCTCACTGCCTCCCCCAAAACCCTCAGAACCCAGTGCCTGGACACAGGCTCCTCCAGCCACGAGACCCTCCACTCTCTCCCTGCCCCTCCTCAAACACCAGGCTGCCTGCCCGTTCTCTCCAACTCTCCTCCTCTCTCCCCCTACTTCTCCCTCAAACCTCCTCAAAACCCCACCCTAAGGACCCTGCTCTGCTCTCTCTGCTCCACGGTCGGTGATTTCCATAGGAGAATCACATCTCAACTGAGCTCCAACTATGGCTAGGATGGGATGGTGCGGTCCCACCCGATCCCAGCCATATTTAGGGATACCCAGCGCTGCAAAAGAGTGCAAGCGAGTCCAGAAGTCAGCAACTGTACGGGCCTGTGCTTGGTCCAGGGGAGAAGCTGTTGTTTGTACTGCATTGTCCAAAGTTGGCTGTGTCGTGTAGATGCTTGGATGTGTGTTGGCAGCTTCATCCTCCTCTTGCGTAAAGCCCCCTAACCGGTTGAAGAAGTCAGTAATAGCCCGTTGACGGGGTCCCTGCTCTGCTGTCCGGGTCTGTGGTTGTTGCTGCCGTCCGTGGGTAGAAGCCCCCTGTTGCCTTTGTTCCCGGGTTGCAGCCCGGAGACAGTACCTGCCATATTCCATAGAAGACAATGCAGCCATGGCTATCACGTCCCAAGGTGCCTGTTCGCACCCGGTTGGCGCTTGGACGAGCCACAGCTGTTGCCTGGTTATGCCCCCCTCTATGGTGGCTGGTGACAGCAGTCGCAGATGCCTGTCAATCTGCTCTCGCACCGCCTTGGCTATTGGACATTCCCAGAAGTGATGCATGCGTGGGGAGTAAGGCTGATCAGTATCTCCTCCATAGCTCCCACACTCACAGGGTTTGATGGGCACCCTGGAAAGGTGTGTGTTGCCCGGCAAGGGTATCCCATCAACCACCAAACGCCACAGCGTCTCTTTGTTTTTGTTCTCCCAATGAACTGCTGTCCATAGCCGAGCTAGGGTTGCCTGAAAGTGCTGGAGGTTGGTGGCAAGGTAGGGAGGAGTTGGGCTATCGGTTGACACCCCTAGAGCCTCCCTCACAAAGGCTGTCAGCAGCTCCAAACGCTCCTCCGTAGTTGAACCTCCTTGCAGCTGGGTAGCTTGGCTGACCGTAAGATGGTAGAAAGGCACTATACCCGAGTCTCCTGGCAATCTCCAGCCCAACCGCCTGACTATCATGGCCATCACTGTGGTACAGTCTGGTGGTGCTTGCAACTGCTGCTGCATTCTGTCCTCCATCCTGATCTGTTGTTGGGGTTGTAAGCGATGAACGACCTCCCGTGCTGCTGCTAGCCATGATGGGCTGATATCATTGCATAAGGCTGAAAGAGCCCTATGGGTAGACTCCTTGTCTCGCAGTTGGGTGGGGTTAGCTATGGGGTCTAGATACTGGAGGGTCCAATCCAGCCAGTTAGTTGTTCGAGGGAGGGGTGTTTGGCTGTGCTCCAGCATGTCATACACCCTTACCAGGTCGCCTACTGTAAGTAGTTTTCTGCAAGAAGCCAGCAGCGGGTGTCGTGCTTCCAGGCCTGGGCGGAAGTTGTGCCCATTGGTACTTCTCCCAGCATCCACATTGTTGGGCAACAATGGATTACCCCACAGGGCAGCTGCCCAGCACCAGTCTCCGGGGGCTAAAGGGGGGTTGCTGACATCTTCTAATGGTGGTAGATGTGCCAAGGCCCCTACAATCCGGCTGATATCCTCAGGCAAGGTCTCTCCACCCAGCCAAGGCCCAGTTGCGTGGGCAGTGGTAAGGGCCCAAGGCTTAAAAGCTGGATGAGTGATCTCCAGGTAGGTGGCCAGGGTCCGGATCCACGGGTGGATACTATGATCATTACCATAAGTAGCCAGCTGTTCCTCCTCTTCCTCAGCTATTGTAGCCATCGTAGATCCCACGGGTGTTACCCTCTCTCCCGCACTCCTGGCCATCAGAGTCCCTCGGATGAAGCGCACTGCCCACACTGCTTGCCTTGCCCGGATGTGTTGCCTGAGTGGCAGTAGGCCAAAACCACCAATAGAGGGATGTCCTACTAAGAGTCTGCTAGGCACTCCAGTGAAGCGTTGGCCCTGATCTTCGGGGCCCTGTTGCCGATCAACAAGGCGAGCAGCTAGACGCTCAATGTTGCTCAGGGTGGTATCTGGAGGTGGTCCACCATGCTCCATATGCCAAGTGACTGTTTGCAGACAATAAGCTGATACTGCTGCAGCCCGGCCAAAGGCAGAGAGCGGATAATGGGCTAGACGTTGCATCCTCTTGTAGGCCAGAGCAAGCATCTTAGGCCAGTCCGGTTGAGGTGGCTGCAGTTGGTTGTCCATAGGCAAGTTAAGGGCTGTTGCAGTAGTGACCACCTTAAGGCCGTTGATAGTGTGCCCCTGCCGTCGGTCATTCGTAGCCCCTATAGGCAGAAGTTCCACTTTATCCAGGTTAAGGTGTTGACCAGACGCCCTGGCGAAGGTACCCATGGCTGCAAGGAAGGCTGGCACGGATTCCTCTCCTTCCAGAGTGACTTCTGCATCATCAGCAAACTGACAGGCTGTGACCCTGTCTTCATCTGAAGGCAAGAGGCGGAGGCCCAGCTCTTGGCTTTTTAGCCAGCAGAACAGGGCCTGGCCAACAAAGAGATACAGCAGGGGTGCTAGGGGGCATCCCTGTCGCACCCCCGCCTCCATCTTGACAAGCCTGGACTTGAAACCGTTCATCATGGCTCGTGCCCGTGTGTTGCTGAGCAACAGCCGGGTCCACCTGCAAAGCTGAGGTCCTGCTCCCATTGCCTCCATAGCCCCCAGCAGGAAGTTGCGGTCCACTGTGTCGTAAGCTTTCGCAAAGTCCAGGAAAGCCAGCATGCCTTGGCGGTTCAATTTACGTAAAAGATGAGGCAGATGGCGCAGAAAGAGAACGCTGGCCCCAATGTGCCTCTTGGGCAAAAAGGCTGACTGTTCAGGGCTGATGATTCGCCCCAGGGCTGGCCCTAGGCGATTTGCCAACACTTTGGCCAGCAGGCGGTAGTCCGAGCAAAGCAGTGTAATAGGGCGGTAGTTGCCAGGCTGTTTGGGGTCTCCCTTTTTGTAAAGCACCTTAATGATACCATCCCGGAAGCCTGTTGGCACCTGCTCTGTTTTGCCGATAGCAGTGAAGAGGGCTGCCATGGTATTGCCAATCTCTGGCCAGAACTTCCGGTACAGATCCGTGGGGATGCCATCCCAACCAGGTGCTTTGCCTGGCTGGCTCTTCTTCAGTGCGAACCCTAGCTCAGCCACCGTAATGGTGGGGGACCCGACCACTTCATCAGCTTCCTCAGGAAGACGGATGTTGGCTGCTGCTAACTGGGTTAGCACTGACTGGCGGTCTTCAGGCGTGGTGAAGTCGGGGGCTCTGCAAACCTCTGCCCAAAAGTCCGCAACAACCTGAGGTAACTGAGCTGGGTTAGTGACCAGACGGCCTGAGCGTGCCTGGAGTGCCACTGGGGCTGCTTGTTGGTCCTGGCTTGGGGTTTGCAGGAAGTTGGTCAGGGCGGGGCCAGGACGCTCTCCTGCATGCAACCAGTGGATCCGGGCTTTATTTGCTGCCCTGAGGTTGTCTGCAATATGCATCCTAGCAAGACTGGCTTGGGTGTCTACTAGCTGCTGCAGGAGCTGTGGTGAGTGTGGCGTTGCGTCCAGGGCTTGTTGGGCCCGTTGGACCTCAAGGCGGGCCTCCTGGGTATGTTGGCTTGGCTGCTGCCTGCGTTGTTGTGCAACCTTGTTGAGCTGATGAGCTAGGCTGGTTAATCTGCGCTTAAAACCTGGCCACCAAGCAATTAAGTTGCCGGGGTTCTCTTCAGCTGACGGTGCCTCTTGGCATTGGTCTCGGATCCATCCAGCCATGCTGGCAACCAGATCTTGATGCTCAGTGAAGGCCATGCGTATACGCTTGATGCCAGGGCCCTTGATCTCATTTCTGCGTGGTAGAAGATGAAGCATGGCGGGACGGTGGTCTGAAGGTGTATGGAAGGAGATGGCTGTGTGGCAAATGTATGGCAGCATGGCTCCATTGATATAGATGCGATCCAGGCGTGAGCCTCCCGGGATAGGCGCATGGTACAGGTGAGTGAAGTCCCGGCGCCTGGGGTGGAGGTGTCGGTGGGTATCGACCATCGTTGGGCCTGCCCGATGTCTCATCTCCGTAATTGGCCTATCCGCCTGCCGCCCATCTCTTCCGCGGATGAGTCCCACTCTGGGTTTTCCACAAAGTTGAAATCTCCTGCCCAGATAAGAGTGGTGTCCCTATTGTTCTCCATGGCTGTAGCTGTGGTGGCGGCCAGAGCAATCTCAAAGAGTTGTCGGCGGGTTTCCATAGCCATTGAGTTGGTGCCAGGAGGGAGGTAAACATTGCAGATGTGCAAGCGGTGTCCTCCCCAGTGGAGGATACAATCTGCAAAACGGCCACGCATACATGGATGCTGGGGTGTGGCCGGTTTTGGTGCCAGAGCTGATGCTAGCCCCTGTCTGATGAGGATGAGCACTCCTGCTGTATGTGTCGAGCTAGACCAAGAGTAGGCCGCTACCTTCCAGTTTTGTGTGTGGATCTGTGTGGTGGCATAGCGCAGGTCCCGTTCGAAAAGGCACTGGTGTTGAATGGTAGTATGATGGGTTTCCTGCAGACACACTACATCCAGCCGCAACTCAGCCCATTGTCGAGCAGCTGCCTGAAGTCTACTGCCATGAGAGGCCAGAAGTCCTCGCATGTTGTGCGTGGCTATGCGCAGTGGGTGCCCTGAGATAGCTCCCTGTCGCTGATTTCTTGTGATTCCTCTGATCATTATTCGGCTTGGGATTCCCGATTGGGGGGGTTGAACTCCTTCCCATCACAATCCATGTCCTGGGATGGGTTGGGGTGGTTTTGGATTTGTCGGGATCGCTGGGTGGATGTGCGCCGAGGTCGGGTTATCTCCTTGGATATGCCACCCGTAACTGTTGATTCCCTCTTCGTCCGCCGCATAGCTAGGTTGGCCTTCCGGGCTTGTCGGGCTCTCTCTGTTTGGGCCATGTGTCGCTGGGCTCGTACCTCCTCTGGCAGGTGGGTCAGTCGCTGCTTCCGTATTTTCTTTTGTTGAGTACTAGTGGGAGCATGACTGTTCGATAGACGCTGTGTCCGTGGCCTGCTGGGACGGGGGTGTCCAGCTGGTGAGCTGACCTCTTTCACCACTCCCTGGTTGTTTGGCTTTGAAGCTGGTCGGGGGGTAAGTGGTGGAGTTGCGTTTTGGCCCGTCTCCACACTGGTTGTAGGCCGTACTGTAGCTGGTGCACCTGGTGTAGCAGGTGACATGCATGGGGGCTCCTGCTGACTTGGCGGGGATATGGTCTGAGGCTGGGGCATCCTGAGTGTGGAGTCCTGGGGGCTGGCATTCGCCGCTGTTGGGTTGGTCACCAGGGGCTGTGGAGTGGGAGGGGCTGTTCCCCCAGTCTGTTGTACCCCTGCCAGGGCTCCCATGGGATCTGTGACTATGTTGGAGGTAGTAGTAGAGGCTCTGGCCTTGCATGCAGCTGCTGCGGCTTTGGCTGCTGCTTTCCTGGCCACGGCTGCAGTTGCTGCTGTGGTGGCGATCTCTTGGGGGATCGGTGGGGGTGGTGGGGCCACAGGTTGGGGCACCCCCGGTGGGAAAGGCGCCAGTGAGCTGGGTACAGGTGGCCATGGGCGCACCTGCGGGGGCTGCCTGAGAACATCCGCAAAGGATGGCACAGTGTTGGAAGTTCTGGATGAGGGGTCCAGACCACTCGGTTGAGCTATGGGCTGGGCCGGGGGATTTGGCGGATGTGGCAACATTCGTTGACGTAGCATGTCCCGCTGGCGCGTGAGCTCCAAGCGTGGGGGGGGCATGCAGGGCATAAAAAACGGGGCCTCTTCTACTACTGACCGAAGTCTAGAAGCCACCAGTAGACCTTGGCTCGAAAGGCCCCCCGGACGTCCTAGGCTAAACAGGCTCTGGTGCGGCAGGCTGGGGGAGCCTGGTGCCATTTTAATCCGCCAAGTGTCTGCCATGCGTGTGGGCTTGAGGTCTTGGAAATCGGTCCTGAGCCAGGACACTCGTTCTGATGAATAAGCCTGCGCTAGGAAGCTAGGGATGGCTGGCGGAGATAAGCTGGAAGGCACACCAGAAATCTCCCAGAAAACTGGCTGCACCTTGTATAGGTTTTTGATGTGGACCTCCACTGTTATAGGTGGGTTGTTCGGGAGGAGGTGGACTTGTCCCAGTCTCAGGTGTCCCTTGGCAACCACGGCTGAGGAAAGTAGCCATGCCATTCCCCCCTTTGGGAGAAGAATGGTCATTTCTTGCACCACGTTGCCATTAGGGTGCTTGTACTGGTGATGCCTGCCTACCTTAGGCAGACTGCATGGTAGGCCCGGCATGTTGGCAACCATAACTCCGTACACCGTGGTAATGATGGCGTCCGTGAGTGGCCCAAAGAGCTGGGCGTGGATGTCTGCCGGGTTTGACTCTGGGGGCCAATGGACATCCAGGACCACAGACTCTTGGTCTAGAAGGACGGGAGTCCCGGCTGGTAATTCTCGTTGAATTTGTTCCAGGTTGACAAAGCGTTTGGCCATCTGAGGTCGGTCGGGCGGGCCTCTGATTGCTGCAGCTGTCTCCTGGCCATTAGATTTAGTTGGTCGCGCGGTGGTCCGCGCGCGGTGAATTGCGGCCATAAAGAGCGTTAATAGGGCATATAAAAGCAGAAAACAAAGGCTGGAAGGAGGCGGTTGTTCGTGTTGGCGGCTAAAAGTCGGAAATTTCGCGAAATGTTCCAAGTCGCAGCAGTCAAGAAGGTCGCCGCTATCCCCGCAGAAGAAAGAAGAGTAGAAGAAGATAAAACCAGCGGAAAAAGGGTGGCTGTTCGTGCCGGGGATCAAAAAGCGAAGAACTCGCGAGAAACGTAAGCCGCCGCGAGCGCGAAACTCGCCGTTAATTCTGCCTTAGCAAAAAGGTGGACTTGGTAGGATTTGAACCGGCGATCATCGGTTCGCGCTGCGAAGCCAAGTCAGGGAGAGTTGCCACCGGCAACCTAACATGCCTATATTAGGGCATTCTTATTTATATGATGTATATATGTATGTATGTATGTATGTATGTATATGTACAAATTGTATGTCTACATGGAAGCTAGCTCATACATCAGAGTACGTCAATTAAATACTTGCAATGGACATTATCCTGCACATTATTCAGCTTGCTTGATTGCTCCCTAACCGTGCATTCTAATTGTAGTAGTCGTAGACGTACGACACACATTATCACAATATAAGGTGCAATAAGCACCCTGTCAACATCTCGAGAGGCCTTTGCGGCAATCAACTACTACACTAACCGTACTTGACCCACCTACTTATTCATCCGTTCTAAACCCAATTGCATGTGCCGTACTTACTTGGTCACATGGGTATTGCTGAACCTTCTCCATGTCGCTGGTGTTCCAGCAGATAACCGTATTCACCTCATAGGCGTGTGTCAGGATCCGCGCCCCATCACGTGATACAGCAATTCTGATAATGCCGAACTCAGTCTGGTCGGATTGCCTAACGATGAGATTGCAGGTCACCTCCAGTGTGCAGAGGCTGCAGCAGCTGTCATGGCCATTATTGCATTGTTGTTCCTCATGTATGGCGGCCTCCGTAATCTCCTGCAGATATACATGCATTAATTAAAGCGCACATCGCCTGTGCGTGTCCATGGGTTCTTCATTATCCGAGAAAATGCATTATGTTATGTCGCAGAGGGGATCGGGGGCCTGCAGGCAGAGCGAGGAGAAAGCCAGCACCACAGACAGACACTCGCGGATTATACTACTATGCCAGCAGAACATTATTACTAGCATTGGGGATCATTAGGTGGACCTCATATTAGTCCATTATGTCCTCCAGCCAGATCCTCTATCTTTGCTGCCTAACCTACCTCCTTTGGCGACTGTATGTGGTGTCTGTATGTAATGACTGCGTTGATTGTGGTGAGCAACGAAGGGATTACTTTGTGGGGTCAGTTTGTATGCGGATATAGAAAGGTAGAAGCTAGGAACTGACCGGCTCCTATCTGTTTGACATCCATCTATGACGTCCTGTCCCCTCGGCATATGTAGTTGGGTGTATGTTGTTGATGATCGCTTGCCGACCTGATGCCTGATGAGCCCTAGGATTCGACGTGTTCGCCATATATCTGACACCTGAGCACTTTGTCGCTGTCAACCTTGCTTACTTGCCAGCCACTGCTAGTTGATGATGCGGATGCTTGATGAACGCACGCATAGCAACCAGAAGTTGACGACTCTGATTACGGAGATTTCGGTCCAGGGCGGGCTGAGTTGCTGGGCGGGGGTGCTCACCCCTAAAAGGGAAACCCGCCCCTACAAAATAATGTCGGTCCTCGGCCTATGTGTTGCTGTTTAATGAGTTGGCGCATGCGGATGGAGTAGCGAGATGAACAGCGCTTTGACGGATGTATGTATTACATATTTGTGTATGTATATGTGCACCTATATGCATACATGTGCAACAACGGCAATCTTTGAGAGGTATTGTCGCTGAGTGCATGTCGCATGCGCAACATTGTGATTAGGAACTGGTTGATTCAAATACTTGCTTGGATTGAGAAACACTTGGATTAATTGTGACCGGCAGGGAGGGAAGCAGGGTGGCGGGGTGCCGGGCAGCAGATGAATGATGGGTAGATGTGTCCTAATAAGAGCTTCGACACACACTGCTGTCTTACTCACGTACGGCGCATCGATAACAAGCAAGAAGCTACTAATCGAAACTGCTTGAGTAGATTCGCGATTGCACACTATGTACACTATCTACTCACACCCACATCAATATTCGCAAGCCGTAAAAGCCTATCTAGGTCGTACACACCTGGATAACCCATTTCTTGATGCGTCCATCGACGTGACCTGTAAAAAAGGCTCTTCCACCACTTATGGCCTTGCACGCAGTGACTGGTGACGTCGACCGCTCTTCCGTAGAAAGACAACGGCTGGTCCAGAGCAACTTGCGGCTGGCGATTCTCCATAGCGAAATGTGGCCCTCCTCGTCGGCGACGAGAAGAACCTCCTCGGCTTGCGGGTGCCAAAACACGTCGCAGCATGTTGGGCGTATGTTGGCCTCGTTAATCCATTCCTGATAGTAACAATCATCATGAGCCTTCCACTGCGAGGGCCTGCTATTACGGGTTCCGGCGGCGGGGACGGGGATGGATGACATTCTACTATGATGACGCAAAGGGAACTAAACCAGCAGCACTGTGTGCTAGCTGATATCAAGGAAAACAAAATCTGCGAATTATTTGTATCATAAGCGTGCCTTCCAAACGCATGTGGGGCGAACAAATCTATGTATGCGATTCAGTTGGTTTATAGACCAGCACGTGCGGGAGCAAGGTGGGTGGCTTAGCTGCTAGATGGACCAGGAAAGCTAAGGATGCGAAAGGATGTGAATCGAAACGGGCGTCGCGATGCAGAGATTACGGATAGTGTATCAGTATGTCGTTGTACATAAAAACAAGAGGTGCGCAATAAGTTCCGATTTCATGTTAGGCAGGGCTTGGCAAATGCGCGGGGCCTTGCGTTTGGAAGGCGTGTCAGTTGGGCGTAAGGCCCTTGGGAAAGCAGTTGTAAAGCGGCCTTACCTCAGCTGGTGTCCTTAGCAGGGCTGTATTTTATCGCGTGGTTTAGCGTAACGTTTATCCTGTAATGTTTGTTAAGCAAGCGCCGAAGAATTATGATGCAGAACTCGTGCCTACTCGCGCGCTTTAATCATTCGTTCTGTTCGAACCGCTATGCTATCAGCTTTTCGTCACGACCCATTGATGGTGCAAATACAATATCATTGCTTGTATGTAGCTTTAAAAATCGGCCATCGTCGTACTCATTATGCTTGGCGTCATCATAAATGGCGCCCTCGCCATACATGCATGGAGCACCTCGCCCCGGGAGTACCTTAAGCGGCACTACCTATGTTAATCGTCTATCTTTAATGTCACGCCCTGGGACACAGGTAGGGTTTGGACCGCCGCTCTTGAACGAGCATCAGGGAGTCGCTCGCTAAAATTAGCGCGACATATAGACATTTGCTTCCAGGAGTCACCGATCAACAAACAGCACTATTTCCCATGGGTTATTTCAACATCAATTATGCAAATCGGACTTCTTGGTGGGCGACAAGTTTCACCCTATCATATATTTCATTCCCTGCATCTCATCTTTTCGTTCGCCTGTCGTAACATACACCGTCCATGTATTACGTACTGTTTCTGCAGGCCTAACATCAAATCTACAGCGATTCTAACGTAGCTTGTCCAGTAGTCGTCTAGTATAGTACGTACGGCCAATCCTAGCCGGGGGATTTTTCCCTATTATTTAATCCCCCGGCTGGCAGGTCATCTATCTAGGAACTTAGGGGAAACTTATTTTGTATCATCTCCGTAATAATAAATATTGCCATTGAAGCGAACCTTCAAGCCAATACGCGACTTCCTAACATTTTTAATTTTTAAAATTTTCGAATTATAATAAGCGTGTTAGTTTGTATTGATTTCACAAATCTAAGAAGGTCAAAAGCGATAACAGCTGCAAATATTTAAAATCATGTTGTCCAGAACTTGTCGCAATGCATATAAGGACAGAGACGTAAGAGCCGAATACGTGCCATGCAATAAGGTTTTTCTTATAACCATAACTTGGGCTCCTCGTGATTTTCGGAAACGCCTCTACGAACCTTCACCTTCTAACCACCGCGCCTTTTCCCTATGGCACCAGAAGGGGGGTAACCCCCCCGTAAATGTTACACAGGCCGGTAAAGGAGGTACTGACCCCCCCTCGTTACAAGGGGGGGTCAGTAACCGTACCCCGGGGTAGGGGTAACCTTAACTGGGGTGGGTAACTGGAGGGGTAACCCTGACGTTAGAGGGGGGGGTCAATAACCTTACCCTGGGGTAGGGGTAATGTTATATGGGGGGGTAACGGGAGGGGTAACCCTGACATTAGAGGGGGGGGGTCAATAACCTTACCCCGGGGTAGGGGTAATGTTATATGGGGTGGGGGTAATGGGAGGGGGAACCCAGGCATTCACGCATAGACCCATATGGCTTACACATCGATATTGGGGCCCATGTATCGGGCCTTTTGCATGTCCAATATTGTTCTTCCACATTGCAGCCTTGCCTTTTCAAGCACCCTGGTATATAATAGGTGCAAGCATGTATATATCTTGGCTCCATGTCATCACACCACCTAGTGAGCCTGACAAGCCTATGATGTCTACCAGCCACTGAACTCTCCACAAAGCTGCCCAGCAGGCTAGCATGTCTCTATCTCATCTATCCAGAAAATTACATCAAGTTCCGCCATCATAGGTGCCACCATCAGTATCACCATTAGCAGTATTATTCTTCACCTGCTCCTGGGGCCTCTGCTGCTGTGGGAAAACCACCCATTCAAAGGCGAGAGTACACCCTTCATGACCTGCGGCCCAGCCGCTTCCTGCTTTCTGCCGGGATGGTTCAGCATCCACCACTCCTCCAGGTACACTAACAGATACTCAGGGCTAGCATCGAACAAGGTTCCAGTCCCCATGCCTGAGAACCATGATTGCAATTCAGCAGTGGCTGCATCTTGCCACTCACGCATGCTGTTGGCCAAGGCCTGGTCCATAACAGCTTGAACCTTTTCAAGGCCCCGTTGATAGAAGCCAACAGGCCAGGTGGACACGCTCCAGCCCGGAAGGAGTCACTGTGTCATCAAACTCCTGGATCTGGGATAAAAGACAAATTACAAGAAAATCCTTAGAAGAGCAGGAAGAAACCAGCCACAATCCAGAGTAACACCCACATATTGTCGTCCCTAGAAGAGTACCAGTCAAAGCGACTGGCAACGCTCTATGATGCTAATAGGAACCTGCTGCAAGAACTCACCGTATGAGAGTGAGGCTCACGAGGCCATCCACGTTAGTCCCATCGTCTTAGATGCGACTTGCAGGGTTTCATCTTGTTGCCATCCTTCAACAGTGCGGTGGAATGTAAGCAGTCCACAATCCGCTTGGTGTCAATGACTCTGAGCCCAAGTCGCTCGGTAAATGAAAGCGCCTTACCATGGCCACCAATTTCTATCTCAGACCTGATGCTGTCAAAAATAGTATCCGCATTTTCACTATTATCGTAGCAGGCCTTGCATAATGCCGCCAAGTAAGGTCTTCAGTAACATGTCCAGATTTTTAGTCCCAAATACTGTGACGCCCGGTGAGGCAACAGTAGGAGCTGTTACAGCACTAGGTTGAATCTGTTTTACTGGCCTGGCCATATTGTATGCTCCATTGGCTAGCAGCTGGCCATTTGGACCATGGTCAAACATATTGTGGCACTGCTGCTGGTCGGCGGCCGTGTGACCTCTACAGTAGTTATCGTCTTCGGTTGCATAGCCATACACACCAGTATTGTAATTAGCATTGTGATTCATTGTTAAATGGAGATCTTATGTAAACAGAGGCTCGCACGTATGCTGACAAGGAGCTAATAATTTCCTACTAGGGACCTGATTTGTCGAATGCAAATAAAATGAAGCTGTCTGTTTGGAGTATATTATTTAATTGTCTTTGGTCTACTTGATTGGATATTTCTGACTGTGCTGCTGAGCCCCTTCCTGGAGAGGCTGTTAGTTGCTAACTCCTAAGGAGCAAGTGTAGACCTAGCAAACTTGAAAATTCAAAGTATGATTTAAAGTTACAATGAAAAACATGCTGATAATTGATGACTTGTATCCCTTGCAGCAGAGTTGTTTTTTTCGTACTACGTGGGCAAGTAGTACGATATGACTGCTACAAGCAAAGAACTAACATAAAGAACTGTAAAGAACGATATAGTGGACACTACTAGGGTACAAAGGACCACAAGCATCCTATCCAACTGGCTGCGCTGCACTTCCATAGCCATCCGACCAGCAATGCACAAGCATCCTATGGAACTTACCTCGACATATCTGTCCAATGACCCCCTCAGCCACCACTTGCGATAAGTGGACCCTACTAGGGTACAAAGGACCACAAGCATCCTATGGAACTTGCCTCGACATATCTGTCCAATGACCCCCTCAGCCACCACTTGTGATAAGTGGACCCTACTAGGGTACAAAGGACCACAAGCATATCCTATCCAACTGGCTGCGCTGCACTTCCATAGCGATCCAACCAGCAATGCACATGCCATGCTCAAGAAGTCATGTAATTCAAGTGATTGACATGTTGGGCATGGAAAACGGAGCAAGCAATCTTTGTTTGTTTGGGGCTATGAAAGGATATGCATCAGTATGTAAGTCTTACCCTGGGTTTACAGCTTTCTTATCGGTTATGATCAGAAAATACCCCATCATGAGGAAATCTCGATCATTGTCGAACCTTGCGATCCGGCTGCCAATCGTATAATTGGGAATTTTGAGCATACCTACGCCATAATGGGTATCAGGTATTAAACTATCTTGATGATTTCCTATTCCTGTTGGGGTCTGAGAAAGTCACAGCAGAGCGACACAACTGAATGCACTTCTCCACCTAGGAGTTTGACCAGGCCAGCTTAGGAGTGAACCTGCAAAAAAGTCAGCTGGACCCGGCAACATGCCTCAAGTGTCTGGGCTTCATCATGGACTCCGTGAGAATGACGTTTGAGGTGCTCAAGGAGAGGTGGTCCACCTTCCAGCAGAAAGTGTCGGAAGTGCCAAAATGGCGGGTATTTGCTCTGTAGGTGTCTTTCAGGGATGGTTGGAGAACACGCCAGACACCTCCGGGGCCATGCTGATAGGCTGTATAGATATGCGCATATGCATACACACCCAGGAATGCACAGGCATAGGCGCACAAACAGGCAAGCACACAAACACGCAGGCGCACAAACAGACGAGTGCACAAAAACATCACGATCCAATCGGTGTTGGGCATTCCACTCTCGATTGAATGGCGCCTACTTGACCAGAATGGACAAGGACCATTTCCACACCCATCCCTCCATTCCGTTGAGAAACCACTCTCGATTAAGCGGCCTCTTACTAGGAGAGATAAGGGATTGGCACACCAGACATGGCTGGTGTCGTGGGATATCGCCAAGGGCCATAAAAACAGCCCCAAGCTACCTTCCCACGGGGAGTCCCATGCACACACATACACACAAATGCACAGGTGCACTAACACACAGGCACACCAGATTTGACATTAATATATCATTCTTACCTGGGGCTGACTGCCTTCTGGTCTGTCAGGATTAAGCAATAGCCCAGCATAGGGAAATCTCTCTTGGACTTGAACCTCAGGATCCGGCTGCCAATCTTCTCATCATCAGCAGGTGCACGGTCATCCTTGGACACATCACTCACACATCAATCATCACACACGCCTCCATCATCATGTGTGCAAGCATCAATCATCGTGCAAGCATCAATTGTTGTGCATATGCACATGTAAATTGGCGCACACATGCGTTCTGGCATGTTGTCATGTGCGGTGCGCATGCTTGGCCCATGCGGCGGGCCATTTGTCAGTTGGGGGCGACTGGGGGTGACTGATTGTGACTGGTTGAGACTCGGGTCAACTGGGGGCGACTGGGGCCAATGGGGGCAACGGGGAGAACTGGGGGTGATGGGGGCGACTGGGGGCATGGGGGCAATGGGGGTGACTGGGCTAGTAGCAACCGCCCTGTGAAGTGCACTTTAAAGTAAGTATATAATAATTAAGACTTTGCTTAGTTTGTTGACAGCATTATTCATTATGCCCAGCCACTTATGGGACAGCAAAGGCTGTGTTGTCCCCAGCTACCCTGCTTGCTAGTCCAGATGGGCTTGGCATCGGAGCCCTCAGCCCCACACCTGGGGCATCCAGCACAGAGGCGATAAACTACCCGCATCTTGAACGCTCGTTGCAGGAAATCTTTCTGACGGTCCGCAGCTGCTTGGTTGGGGGTGGGGTTGCTTGGTGTCAGGTGGCCCAGGCTCGGTCATATCATGGTCGTTTCCCAAAATATTGAAAAGTAGATCACGGAGGTTGTGGGGGCTTGCCGAACTTGCGTTTAGGGGACAAGAGATGCGCTCACGCTCATGCACGAATGAAGTGAAAGAATCGCCGCGACGTCCGGCAGACGCAGGCTAATCGACTTGACTCAACTCGACTCCGCTCACCGTGAGTCCTCTGATGCCTGGACCAGTGTGACTGTCTGCTCCCCCGCGCTCTGCACCGGTAGCTCACCTAACCTGATTGAGTGCTTCCACAGAGGGAGTGGGCGAAACATACAGGGCCCGGCCCTGAGAGCCTTTCACGCTGCCTGATGGCGACATCCACTCCGTGTGGCGCAGCATCACGAACCCAGGCACGCTCAAGCCTCGCAACTATGGGCCCCTTGGTTCCTATGATAATGATAGACTACGATAACCGAATCCCATGGCGGCAAGGTCACGGCGCCAGTGGCTGCAGCTGGCCACGGCCTCACACTCCGCGCTTGTCGGCCACCGCCATCATTGGGTGTCGGCCTTCTACTACTTCGCCGGCATTGCTGGCGAGCCCCTTGCCCTGCTGCGATGAAGTGCAGAAAAGTGCTCCGGTGATCGATATTCTTGCTAACGCGTGGCTGTTTGCGCGGGCTGTCTCCATCAACCTTGGAAATTCGTCTCCAAGCCCGCTTGCAGACGCTATTTTGTGACAGATGATACAGATAAGAATTCTTCATCGAAGCCCTCGTCATCTTCCTGCAGCAACATGTTGCTGCTGTAGTAGGGAGAGATGATGCTGACGAAAGGCCATCAGCCGTAGGCAAGGTTCCGAGGACTTAACTATCGAACATAAATTATTATATCTAATTATATAATATAATAAAGAGTGCGAAGGGTACACCCTGAGCATAGATAGTACGGCTGATACATTCCGAAAAATCAAGACCCCGAGCCAGGATAGGTGCCTAAGAGTAAAAGATATGTACATGAACAGTATGTGAGTGGAAGTTGGAGTCTACTGAAGTAGTAGCCTGAGAGAGGCCGGACTGCATGACCGATATCATTGGCCATCAGTGGAGGAGGTGGAGGTCGGCGACATGCCAAGGGATGTCTAAACGTTTGTCCGGTGTCGTTTAGCCCCCAAGAAAAGCCGGCAGACAATGGGAACACTCCCGCAATAATCCTGACTAAGCTTATTACGGTTATCTAGGGGATTTCGTAGGGCATACATCTGATATTAATAGATAGGTATGCAGCTGACGTGATTAACGAAGAGTGGATGTGCCTGGTCTGCTTGACTCGCTCCTTCTCTTTTGTCCCACGTCCCGGAAAGCGAAAGTAGTTGCCCGCAAAAGACAACAAAGGAAGCACTTATCTAATCGGCAGGGTTACCGATGGGTTACCCCTCCACAAGGTTACCCGCCCAACCCAGTAGCGCTGCTACCCATGGGTTACCCACCCATTACCCACCCATTACCCTCCCAACCAATGCCATAGGGTTTAATAAATTGTTATGAGTGCCGAATCGCGCGACTGCCCTTACGCGTCCACACCTCGTGCGTGTCCGCTCGCGCGACCCATGGGGGCCACCCAAAGCATACACATTACCATTCGTTCTCGCAGCCCCCGGAGGTGCAAGCCAGGTCCCCCTCCATTTTCTCATCAGCGCCCGAAAGAATGAAGGATGACAAAGCGGTGGGATGCGGGCGGGAAAGAGTGGGATACGAAGGTGGAGATTAAAGGGAGCGAAAATTTTACTTGTGAGATTACATACACCAATTCAATTAACTTCAGGACCTGCTGAGCGGTACACGGCTGCCAAACGGTCTTCCCGATCAAATCCTC
This sequence comes from Volvox reticuliferus, assembly GCA_019650235.1. Lineage (NCBI taxonomy): Eukaryota > Viridiplantae > Chlorophyta > Chlorophyceae > Chlamydomonadales > Volvocaceae > Volvox > Volvox reticuliferus. The sequence goes on along the minus strand of BNCP01000070.1, from coordinate 491,759 downwards.
AACAACACGGTAGATTTGCCGTTGGTCGTACGGAATGTATTCCGAAATGCACGAGTATATGAAAAACATACAAAGTAATAAGTACAAGAAGCACAAACAGTCGGACATACACGTCCGTCAGGGCAACCCCACGTAGTTCTAATATTTCCAATTCCTGCAGCATCAACCAGTTCAGCGCCGGCGGCATCGATGCGCGCCTGGAGCGCATCATATGTTTATTTGCCAGCAGTCGACCGTCTCGTACGGCATCTGCTTGTAGGTGCCGTAGTTGTACGGCAGGAATGACACGCCTGTCAGGATGGGACGCTAAGAAAGCAATGCGCGCATGTAATGGCATTGAAGGGTTGAAAGTATGCTCTGTAGCGTCATCAGATATCAGATCCCTGTGGCCGCTGGGAAGTTGGACGTTTATGCCGTTCATGCCGAGGTCTGGGGGAGATCCTCCTCCTCGCCGCCCCATCCATCCCGTCCATGCATGCCCGCTGTAGGGTCCGCGTCTGCAAATGTACGGAACATGCCCTCATGTCTCCCCAGAGAGGTCTTCAGAAAGGCCTACCGTGACCTGGAGTATGTAGTCGTACACACACACGATATATGTCGGTCTTGTCTGCTTATTATGTAAGGATGGAGGTATTAATTATCAGATAAGAATCATGCTTTTAAATATGCATTTCACTACCGCTTTCAAAGCTGCTAACACCCAGAAGTGTACGGTGGTTGTGCGGGGACTGGGGCCTGCCGCCCCAGTTCCCCGCACCTCCACCGTCTTGGTGTACTGGGGTCCCAAGCATATTCATTGCTCCAGTTCCCCACACTTCCACCGTCTTGGTGTTCTGGGGTCCAAAATAGATTCTTGTTGAGACAAGTAAAGGCAGAATAGTATATTATTTATTACATACATTATAAGGCTTAAAATCCCTAAGTAAAGACAGGCAGTTGTAATATAGTCCATATTATTAATTAACCACTAGATATTTCCCCCTATGTGTGCCTCTGATTTTCCTCTTAGATATTTGTGGTGGTCTCTATGTAGTTAATATGTTTTGGTCCCATTCATCAGCTAGCTAGCAAGGAATTTAAGGGGTGTTACACTGTGGGCGACTAAATCCTCTGTGAAGCTCCATAAAATTGCTGAAGATGCAAAGAAGTATGTATCTATAGATATTACAGGTTAGAAATAAAGCGGTAGCTATAACAGCTGAAAATCATTGCTGTACAATACAGATGTGGCCGTGGCAGCACACTGCAGCAGCAGCACGCGGCAGCAGCACAGTGCGGCAGCCACAGCACGTGGCAGTGGCCGCACACAGCAGCAGCAGCACTGCATGGCAGCTGCACTGCATGGCAGCAGCAGTGCATGGCAACTGCACTATGCAGCAGCAGCGACAGTGTGTGGCAGCGGCACTGTGCAGCAGCAGCAGGACGCAGCAGTGCGTGGCAATATGTGACAGTGGCAGTGCATGGCAGCGGCAGTGAGTGGCAATGGCAGGGCACGGCAGCAGCAGCATGCAGCAGAGGTGGCAGTGCGCAGTAGTGACACCAAGCGGCAGCTAGCAGCAGTGCATGGCAGCTGCACTATGCGGCAGCAGCGGCAGCGCATGGCAGCTGCACTATGCGGCAGCAGTGGCAGTGCACGGCAGCGGCACCGTGCAGCAGCAGCAGCAGCACATGGCAGTGGCAGCACGCGGCAATGGCAGTGCATGGCACCGGCAACATGCATGTGGCAGCGCCAACATGTGGCAGCTGCAACACGCGGCAGCAGCAGCGTTCTGAAATCACATTTAGAATTATATCATTATTATTGTTATTATTATTATTGTTATTATTTGGAGACTTACCTGAGCGAGTAATGCTTACCCTTCACGAGCAGAATGGCAAAGGCGACGTTGGCAAGATCCAACAAATCAGTTTGGCAGCCAAAATGCTTAATATCTATACAAATTGCCGGCTATAGATGAAACGGTTGCTATAATAGCGGACAATCATTGCTGTTCGATACAGATTAACTGTAAACTGAATGTTGTAAGGAATTTCCTTGCTAGACCCATTAGCAGGCCATTGACTAGGAACTTTTTATATTTTAAACAAAAATAAAACCTTTAGAGCATGAATCTTGCAGGGCTGGTCAGTGCCCTGCAGGATACATAGCTACTACATGCAACAAAAGACTGAAAACACCTAGCTAAAGAGGTCAGGAAATGGATTTAATAGCCTAGAAATTGCCCAACAGAAATGATTGCATTTTTGTCGTGACGGCATAAATTCCCGAGGGCCTTACACTACTAGGACTCCTTACAGGGGCGGACAACTGTAAAAATTCCCAAGGGCTTTACATAACCGACAAAAACTAACATAACCAAAAATAAATAAACTAAATAAACAAACTAAAAATAACTAAAAAATACTAGACTGGCTAATAAAAGCGGTAGCAATAACACCTTTGGATTATGATTCCTGCAGGGCTGGCCAATGCCCTGCAGGATATATTGCTATTACACGAAACGAAACACTGAAAAAAACCTAGCTAAAGAATTCAAAAATGCTTTTAATAGCCTAGAATTTGCCTACCAAAAGTCAGTGCATTTCCCTTGCGATGGCAAAAATTCCCGAGGGCCGTACATGGCTGGCACTCCTTACAGGGACGGCTGAATGTACAACAATTAACTAAATAAACTAAAAACAACGAAAAAATAAACTAAAAGCAACTAAAAATGACTAGGCTAGCTAATAAACGCGGTAGCAACTAGGCTAGCTAATAAAAGCAGTAGCAAATAACAAGACATTACCAGAGCAAAATGTGATTATTGATGGTGTGAGGTGGCCAGCCATTACATACCATTCTTGCTCTATCTGCAAAGGGAAGCAATTAAATGACACAAGGGTAGTTAAGCCTATGCCATTTGATTGCCTTTGCAGTGGTAATGATAAAGCAACATGCCAAGATGCGGTGAACACTACCTGAATGGGCTGTGCACCATAACTCCAGCAGAGTTGATAGATAGCCTAGCACGTGCTCCTTATGTGCCACCCCCATTCAAAGGGGCGTAAGCTTATATATTGTTAAATTATACCATGTTCACAAGATATAGAGTTCTACTGTGGTAGCTATGAACGCGGACTGTGTGGGTTCAAATCCCGCTCCCTGCATGGACTAAATTTTCCTTTTGGGCGGTCAGGCAACGCGTGCGACGACACGCAACGATGCGCGACAACGCGCGCGGGAAAACGCGCGCGGTTCAGTGCACGAGTACCACTACTGTGCGAGTACCAAACCGAACGAATCATTTCCTATATAACTAAATCTTTATTATGCTTAAAACGTTGGCCATGATGCTTACCTTTAGCAAGATTGCTTGGCGGCGGTGGCTTGGTAATCATCTTCCAGAAAGGTCCAGCAATAGTTCAGCTTCAATATGTACTAGCCAAAAAAGTAGCTGACTATACAATTTGCAGGATACAATAGCAGACTAATGCTGTACGACTAAGATTAACTGTCAACGAGCATTGTGAGGATAATTCTTGATTGACCAGGCTGGAAGCGTTTGCCTAAAATTTTTCATATTCTATACCATTATATATCCTTTAAGCATGAATCCTGCAGGGCTGGCCAGTGCCCTGCAGGAAACATGGTGACTGCATGAAACAAAAGACTGAGCAAACCTAGCTAAAGAGGTCAGAAAATGCTTTTAAAAGCCTAGAAATTGCCTAACAGAAATCAGTGCATTTACCTCGCGATGGTATAAATTCCCGAGGGCCTTACACTACTAGGACTCCTTACAGGGGTGGACGACTGAAAAAATTCCCAGGGGCCTTACATAAATTAACGACCAAAACTAAAATAACTAAAATGAAATAAACTATATAACTAAACTAAAAACAACTAAAAAATACTAGACTAGCTAATAAAAGCGGTAGCAATCATTAATCAAATTACCAATGATAAGCAATGATATTGTTTTTGACAATAGCTAGAGTGACACGAACATGGATATATGCATGGCCTGTTATATAAATGTACATTCATCAGCATCTGCGGTGACGCACACTTAGCTGGCGGTACCAGTGCACGATGAGTGCGACGTAGGTGTGCACTATTAGGGGGAGGGGGGTCACGAGCAGCGGGACTTGCGCAGATAACGAACAGAACTTCGCTCGCTGGCCGCCTCATCAATGCAGGACGTGCATGCATGGGCACATGGTGCGCACGCACGCACCTATCCGGCTCCATCCCTCGCTAGCTGGTTAGCGACCTACCGTCCACTTTAGCAACCGGCGTCCGCTTTATTATTTGTGACCCCGAAGATGAGACCAACGATGAGGCAAACTTGTCTTTCCGTATGATGACAATTTACAGTACGTTGACTCACGCGACTCACGGGCGGGGCACCTAGCTAGCTACCCGGTCGATGTGCCGTACGTGTGTTTGACCGAATGCCCAATTTCTGCAGAGCAAGTGTCCGTATGCTGTAAGGGCTGGATTGGTTGGGCGATAGATCGTATAGTACAAAGAACTCGCTTCCGTCTGGTTGTAATCTTCCTGACTCTCACGAGCTCCTCGCACCATGCGTGTCCCCCCCACTTCCACCCCCAACCTTCCGCGTACCACGCGCACCACAATTATCCCTCTCATACCACACGTGCTTCCAACTCATTATTCGTTCTGGTGTCCGCTCTGCATCCTTCCTTACAGTCCCATCGAGCTCTTACTACTTGTTATACATCCTCCTACCACCTTACTCCTTAGCGTTCCTTGTCATGGACAACTTCTGTATGACCCTTCTTCACCGGAGTCTTTCCTTATTGTCCTCTTGGCCCCTCTTCTGTGTAACTAGCCAAACCACACAAGGTTTCAGCGCAGAACTATCCATCCCTCACAGTCGACACCACCACTCTCGTATCTCGGTTACTGGATGACTCCAGGTGTTTCCAGTTGATGAGCTCATCCTGGCTTGCGCTCGCATCTCATCTCAGTAACCACATTACGTACTACACTCGAATCTTATATCTCGTTACTCGAGGTGATGGGCCCCAGCGAGTGGCCCCGGTCCGGCCTGAGCGGTAGGTCCCAAGAGTCCACTACCGGTAGCTGCTTAAGCAAGGCTAGTCACCATCTGGGCCAGACTGGTGAGACTATAATGCAGTCCGGTCATTCATCGCGAACCTTGGCCAGTTCTCGTCTAGCTTGTGACAAGGGGCAGGTTAATGTACAGTGGCCTGCATCCCACCCCCGACCAACCCCATGCCTGCACGAAGGCATCCATTCCCATGCACCCTGTGGACCAGGCGGCTGAGTAGAATCTGTTGGGTACCTGTTTCCTTGCCAATCCTGTCGGCTTCCTGTTGAACCACTACGGTCCGTGGGTACCACAATCACGAAATCTCACCACCCGCCTGTGTGCTGTCGACCAGGATATCTCTCACCCAGTACTTTGCCCCTTTCTGCCTTAGTAGGCATGTCCGTGCCGACTGACTATCCGTCTGATACTGGATAGCCTTGTTTCCTGATAGGCCCAGGTCTGACAAGATCATGATGACGGTACGACACAGATAGTTTGCACGCCGGGGCCCAGTGGCCTCCGCTGTATGATCATCGATGAGTGCTCTTCGCTCCCTCATTGCCCGATATACCTCCAGTTTCATATCAGAATACCATCCACACGCTGGTGCCAGCCCGAAAGTGCCTGCCGGGAAATGGAAAAGCGTCCTTTGCCCCTGGAGCGCTAGGAACCTGAAGGCGTCCGGGTGCATGGCCAGCTGCCAATATCCTAACTTATCATCCGTTGCATAAAGGAAATTGTCTGGCCTAGAGTGCATCATATCTGTTATTCACTCGTAATGTGATGGTTAGTATCTGATGAAAAGATTGATGTACATCGGGTTCATACACAGGCGCAGTTTACCCGGCTGCACCACCACCCTGAGGCCATTGACTACCGTTGGGGACTCCACCCGATCCCAAATCCGAATTGCTCCTTGATTCATCACCGAGTTAATTTCGGCTGTCACAAATACATACTGCATACTCTGAAGCGCCAGCATGATTAATAATTGAATGCTGCTGGGTTCTGTCCCACGAGAGAAAGAATCCACGTTTTAGCCCAGGTGTACCTGCTGCACCATAGCTCGCACTATTCGAAGCTGCTTCTCCCGTGATGGAGCGTGTTCGTGACCTGGGGCAAACACTCCCACGAAGTCTAGTCGGATGCCATTTCGGATCCTTTGATCATTCGTGCTGGGGCTCGAATCTAACCATCACCCGCCATTCTAAAATATTCGTCCCAGAGGCCACTAAATCGCTGGAGACGGCAAGCCTGGAATCAGTTGGGATCCGGACACATCTCCCGTAGCTGCATTTCAAATTCCGCATCGGGGATGTCATCAATAGCCGTTGGTGACTAAATGTTCTGCAGGCGGCGCTAACCCTCTCTCAATAGGCCCGTCACACGCTGCAATTCCTGCCCCACCCCGGGCTCCATCTGCGGCCAATAAGGTGCCCCTTTGTTCGTGTTACATAGCCAGCTACCGACTGCATTTCCTTATACCTCTAGTCTTCCCATGGGGTTGTCCAGAAGGTCTCTTCACACCGGACTGCCCGCCCCCGCCTGAGGGACACACGGGCACCCGTTGAGCCATTTGTCACAATAACCTAAACTACTAGCCTTCCGTTTCGAAACTCATGATAGCGTCTGATGAAACACCGCCCCAATGCTTTGCGTGAGTATCGTACATGCAGCCCCACTCAGCCCGACTTTCAGGCTGTCTCAGCGCCACCTACATTCGCCGGTTTAGCCTCTCCTGGGGCCACGTCCACAAACAGTGACGCCAGATCTCCGCTTCAGTCGGGCGCCGCATGCTTGTACGAGCATGCCAGCCCTTTCACCGTCCTTTGACAGCCATTCAGGTTGAACACCGCCGCTGTGAACGCCAAACGTCCCAACACCGACACAGCGGCGTCCCTGGGAACACGCATGCCGCAACCGCGGACTTTATCCACACGGCGCTACCCCCTGCAGGGGGTCTCAAACGCAAAGCACAGCGCCACCTGTCGCAGCAGGTCTCGGGCGCGACGTCACACCGCCGTAGCGGGCAAACCCAGGGATCCGCCAGCGGGATCCGCCATACGTCCAGCGATCCAGCCACGTCTCAGGAGCCTGCGTGCCACTATGGTGAGCTATACGAGCAAAAAGCTCGGGAAAGGGGCGGCTTCTGGTAAGGGCTGAGAGTCGGGTGTTCAAATAACTCCACCCGATAACTCCCCTCACTTCCTGTTGAACCTGATTTGAGCGAGGTAAGCGAAGCAATTCACAAGCGGTAACTGACAGATGAACTATCGCGTTTAGCTGGGCCGGAGCGAGGGTCAAGGCCTAACTCGAAAACCGCTTCACAGACAAAGGAAGCGCTGGCCTAAACATTGTTCTCATCTGGCTATAAGTAGAACACCCCAACCCACCCACGCCTTAAGAGGAGTTGACGCACGATGGAGCGCCGCCGGGGTTCGTCGTCTTGCCCGGATGTTGAATCCGCGAGGATGTGTCGAATTGCTTGGCAAAAGGTAATTAACTAATGTTAGTTCTTCGTTATGGGTTCCGAGAAATTGCTTGTCGAGCGAAGTTACCGCAACTCTATAATGTCGTATCTGCAACTTCCTCTATATAATAATTAATTCCCTTGTACTTTTGCGCCCGATGGCTTGAGTGTTGCAACTTCGGGCGTAGCACTGCCTCTCCCCGTCTGATTTCTTCTGTACGATGGTGCCGATTACAATACGGCCCACCCTCCCTACCCCCTATTTCCCCCGCCACTTCAATCCTCATCAGACCCCGATGAAGCGCTCGAACTCCCGCCATGCCGGGGAGCCAGCCGTGCCTGATGACGTGTGGGATCCACATAGCGCCGCAATGTGGCTATTGACCGGATATGAGATAAGCGCATTAAATCAGCCTCGGAGACCCCCATCTGAAGTGCATGTTGGAGGGAGCCACGGCGGAAGCTATGGATGGTCTCTCCCCCATAAAGGCCAGCGGCCTCCAAGTGCATAACCAACCGATGCTCTAAGGCTTCGGTGCTCAAAGGAGCCTCCCTGTATCTCCGGCCTCCTCGGATGACGGGCCTGAAGAGATAGCCCTCGACTGGCATTCCTAGGGTACGACAGAGATCCATATAGAGGGAAAGCGCCCCCAGGGGACAGGCGCTGGGCTCCTCAGAAGGTCGAACCATGATAGCAGGCGCACGACGGCCTTGATGGGTCTTCGTCCCCAACTCCTCAATACGTAGAAGAGTACCAGAGGGAACACGCAAGTCAGGATCTAAAGGTGGCAGGGGCCACCCGGAGTACTCAGAATGCCCATGCGCCACTTCCCTGAAATCGGAGAGCATCAGCTTGCCAATGTCATGGCCGCGCTGATAGGTATGCCACATAAGGGTGAAGACAGCCAAATCACGCAGAAACAAACTACGTAAGAAAGGCTCGACCTCTACGGCCGCTTCTCGACATAGATACAAACACAACGCATGAAACTTCCCAATCTCCAAAGGGACGGCGCTGCGCTCACAATGACCAGCGCGACCCGCGGAGCGTCGATTGCCCTTGGTATAACCCCGTACAATAGTACTATCACACGGATTCCCCCGACCGCTCACAGGATCGTACGGACCATCCCGACTGAGGAGCCGAAAGGCAGTCGAGAGATGCGAGGTGATGGCATCGAGAGCACTGGCACTCGGACGTCGGTCGGCACGCAGCCGACCCGGGTGGCGGGATACCCAAGCCCCCTCAAGGTACTCCACAACGAGGGAAGGCTCGCAAGTCAGGAGAGTAGTCGGTAGGCGACGCTCCAATAACCACTCGTGGAACTCTTGGCTCGCCTTCTGGATCTTTCGCCAAGTTTTAGGAACCCACTGGCTGCGGTGCAGAGCATAGGCCGAAACGAGCGCAGACGGCAAGGGAGGAGGTGGAGTAGTTGCGCCCACTAAATCATGAAGGTAGCGCGCAGTCCAGGGATCCACCGTGGGAGGTAATCGGTCAGCAGATCCACGGCCCACGCCAGGGCCGGGCGGAGCAGGGACCACCTCTTCAACGGGATTCACGAAAGGTGCCTGAGAAGTCAAGGCACATGTCAAATGGGAAATTTATGTTTCGAGAAGACAACGCCGACTAACCTGGTTACCAGGGACCCGACGTCGTTACGAGGTAAAGATCTGGGGACACCCCACACAAGGCGAACCAGCTGCGGCGCACTGCCAAAGGCGTCTTGCATGACGATGATCGGTCGAGCAATCGATCAGCGGGCACGACCCGACGAAACGCCCGCCTTTAGGTAGTGATCAGTTTCAGAGTCCAAACGCTGTTCAGAGCTTATATATAAAACATTCACGCATGGTGCGAGGAGCTCGTGAGAGTCAGGAAGATTACAACCAGATGGAAGCGAGTTCTTCGTACTATACGATCTATCGCCCAACCAATCCAGCCCTTACAGCATACGGACACTTGCTCTGCAGAAATTATTCGGTACAGAGCAGTACATAGTTACGGCTATGACTGTACAATCCCGTACACGGTATCCGTACGCGACCAGATCTTCGTCGCCGATCAACCAGATGATTCTTCTAATGTAGGAGCTTTCATCTAATGGTAGAACACTCCGTCATCTGCTCCTATATATGCCGTACTGCAAGCGAGTATATGTATAATCCCCGGGAAACCCCTGTGTTTATCAACACCTCCATCTCGGGCTAGTCATCTCTTCCTAAGATACCAGGTAGGCTGTTACACCCTCTATCTGCTGTTACATACCTGTGCCGCAGGTGGCAATTGTGCCGCTGGTGGCGCCTCTGCCGACAGTGGTGAAAGTGCTGACTGTCGCAACTGTGGCGATGGTGGCGACGGTGCCGACTGCTGTGCCGACTGCTGTGCCGGCTGCTGCGATTGTGGTGAGCAAGGGATCACTTGGAGGTCAGGTTGTGCGCGGATAGGTAGATAGAGGTGAGGAACGGGTCATCACTATCTGTTACCACTATCTGTTTTGACATCCATCCACTTATGACGTCCTCTCCCCTCAGCGTATCATATATGCAGTTGGGTGTATCAGGGTGTATGTGTGTAGTTGATCGCTTGCCGACCTGATGATGCCCTAGGAACCCTAAGCTACTGGCTATGAAGTAGTTTTAGAAGCTAATTTATTATTTGCTAAATGACGTAAGAGTATAAATAAAGCCAATGCGAGTATTCCGTCTGATTTTGAATATTTCGGCTCAACAGGGTCGGTTGCGCTGGGCAGGGGTGCTTATATACCTTGAAAACACCCCCATTGCGAACGACATCTCGACTACCTGTTGCGCACTACTCAAGAGATGGCGCGTGTGGATGGATGGAGCAGCTTGCGCTTTGGCGGTTGGATACCTATCTAAACCGCGGATGTATATATGTGCCGTCTTCGGCATTACCTATAAATGTTAAAGAGATGGTCCCCCCTGTCGCAACATGCATCTTGATTGAGCCCTTCGTTAAAATACACTACTTCTAACTAATACTTTGATTGCGACAGGAGGGTCGGCGGGGTGCTGCAGGCGCAGATAGATGCATGGGCAGCTAGGGTTTAAGTTTCCTTATGCACATTGCTCTTATCACATGTACGGCACATACACATGCAGCTCATCACAATAAACTGGTTGCGTACGTAAACGATAGCACACTACTCACACCCACATAATAAATATACGACAAGCCGTTAAGGCCTATCTAGGTCGTACACACCTACCCGGATATCCCATTTCTTGATGCTCCCATCACTGTGACCCGTAACGAAGGCTCTTCCACCACTTACGGCCTTGCACGTAGTGACTGGTGACCGCCGCTCATCCGTTGGCTCGCTGCCGCCATGGCCCGCCGCCCCACCACCAGTAGATCTGCCGGCGGTGCTCTTACAACAACGGCATCGGCTGGTCCAGAGCAACTTGCGGCTGGCGATTCTCCGTAGCGAAATGTGGCCTTCCTCGTCTGCGACGAGAAGAACCTCTCCGGCTTGCGGGTACCAAAACACGTCGCAGCATGTTGGGCGTATGTTGGCCTCGTTAATCCATTCCTGACAGCAACAATCATCATGAGCCTTCCGCTGCGAGGGCCTGATGCTACTACTGGTCCCGGCGGCGGGGACGGGGTTTGATGATATTCTACGACGATGACGCAACGGATCTATATTCATACTCCGCATGGTGCGCTCACAAGCAACCAAAGCAAGCTATCACAACCAAAGCGAACTATCGTCTGTTGCAATCGCGTGCCGTCCAAAGGCATGTGGGGCGCACAGGTCTACATAAAGGTATGATTGAGTTGGGTTCCAGACGAGCAGGGGCGGGAGCCAGGTGGGCGACTTAGCTGCTGAATGGACGAGGGTCGCGAAGGATGTGGAAGATTATGGAAACGTGCATCGCGATGCTGAGATAAAAAATAATACAGAAGTTAGGTAACCAAATAGAGGAGAGGTGTACAACAGATACGTACCGCTTTGATGTTAGGCAGCAGGGCTTCGTTGACAGGCAACAGAATGTCGAATTGCTTGTACATGCGTACGGACTGAATGCCGGCCACCAGTTTGATTGTTGGCGATACTGTTATATAACGGTCGTTTTCTGTTTGTGTACGGAGCTGGTCGAAGTCAGTCGCAATAACGAAATAAATATAGAAAGAGAGAGAAACGTTCTCGTGAATTCGCGATTTTCCACGTCGCTTAAACGGCTGGAGATTAGATTGAACATACTCTCAAAACAAACTCTCATCAAACACATCACCATTTCCTAATTAAGCAGCAGTCCATCACACTAATAATACGCCGCCCACCAGGCTTATATAGACATATTGGATTACTTAAACCGGTTTCAGTAAGTAAAGGTTCCTATCTTTCAAAAATAAAATTACCCATGCACGCACGCATCTGATTTTATGCATGGAAAATAGATCTCCCCGCCCCTTCTCCCTCTTCTCCTAGTGTGATGACCGATACGGACCGCCGATACGGCTCAGTTGCAAATTCTACTACCATGGGAATTTCAAGCAACGCCGTCAGAAACACGCCCATTCGTTGGTGGATGAGAAGTGCAGAAACGACGCTGATGTGACCGACCTACAGAATACGGGTTGTGTAGATGGCAGCGAGCACTAATGGAGGGCGAATGACATTATTATCGAGTACTGACACATTGCATATTTACCGCCTGCAGATATAAAGCGTAACAATGATGATCGGTAGTCGTCATCCTGTATTGTATCGATCTATGTGCATCTGTCGATCGGTGTTGGCACCATACCCCTGTGCAGATCCAGATGCATCCCTGCACTTTTAGCATCCTCCTGCACGGCGGGTAATGAGTCGTCGTGGGGCGGGGCTCGCGAGTGTGGAACCGACCCAAAGTAAGGCTGCTTTGATGCTGCATACGCGTGAGTCAACGTACTGTAAATTGTCTTCATACGGAAAGACAAGTTTGCCTCATCGTTGGTCTCATTCTCGGGGTCAAAGAAAGCGGACGCCGGTTGCTAAAGTGGACGGTAGGTCGCTAACCAGCTAGCGAGGGATGGAGCCGGATAGGTGCGTGCGTGCGCATCATGTGTCCATGCATGCACGTATTGCATTGATGAGCCAGCGAGCGAAGTTCTGTTCGTCATCTGCGCAAGTCCCGCTGCTCGTGAACCCCCCTTAGTAGTGTACACCTACCTACCTACTGCCACGCATCATCTGTTGGTACCTGTGTGTGCTAAGTGTGCACCGCAGATGCACCGTAGATGCTGAACATACATATAACAGGCCATCTATTCCCTAAGTGTCACCTTGGCCATTGTCAAAAACAATCATTGCTTATCATTGGTAATTTGATTAACGATTCTTATCTGAAGATAAATATCTTCATCCTTACATAATAAGCCGACAAGACCGACATATATCTAATCTCACGGCGGTTGTCAAATCGAATATGAAAGGCAAAGGCTATCCATTCTTTGTAACAGCTCGTTCTGTTGTCTCTAAAAAAAGTTTTGATTCTGTTGGTATGCAATTGACCGTTATTTCCGTTGTTGTACCAAATAACATGGCTGGTCGACCCGGTCGACCAACGAGTGGATTATTGAGAGGCATTTTGCCACTGGGCCTGTATGTATGTATGTGCTATATATAGGAGACCTTGGTTTGGGGAAGTGTACGGAACAGCGCTTGCAAGGCGGAGATGCAAGTTATCTCGGCTGCAGAGGCCGCGACCCGGACCCACACAGGAATGTCCCCTACCCCACCAGGCCCCGCAGTACGCTGCGTGCGTGTACGACTACTTACTCCAGGTCGCGGTAGGCCTTTCTGAAGGCTGGGGAGGCGAGGAGGATCTCTCCCAGACCTTGCCAGCGCATGAACGTCTTCCCACCGGCCATAGGGATATCTCTTGGGTGCCAACTGGCCGATGTTTATGTACCCTTCTGATCATGTTTTTAACATTCGCCACTCCATGCGCGCATTGCTCTTAGCGTCCCATCCCGATAAGTGTGCGATTCCTGCCGTACAACTGTGGCACCTACATACGAAATTGTTCCTAGTTTTGAAAAGAAAATGCACCACTCGAGGTTTTCTTTGCAATCGCTTTCATCAAATTTCAGCTGCTCTTGAAGGAGTGAACTTTTCATTCTGTTAGAGTTGTACGGAGGTCATAATAACTCGTGTTAGCTTGCTTCTCGAAATAAACGTATATGCATGTCCATATAACCGAACCAGGTGACTGGAGTTCCCTGGAACATGGGCTTGTTCGTCATAATCAGAGCGAACCGAACGATGATTAGATCTTATGGTGAGTTTTCCGATGAAGATAAGCTACGAGGCAGGTTAATCATCACCTTGCTCATTAGCCACGCGTGATATTTATCGATGCGACAAATATCATGCATGCCAAGACGGAATGGGGCAGGTTATGGCGGCCCTCTGCTGCTAGCTGGCCTTGTACTTGTACGGCTTAGTGATGAGGACCGAAGCGCCGTAGGCAGGCCTTAACTAGCCCAACGTTGCGTTAACCCTAAGGGAGACCGTAAGACGTACGATGCAATCCATCTCAATCTTTGGCGGGATATTTGTGCCGCAATCCCACGTTGCATTAACTTGGCGTGGAGCGAGGCCGTCTTAACCAGCGCTGGACAGTTCTGTTTTTCCTCTTAACGACTCGTAAAAAGTGTATTTGTATGTGTTAAAATTGGCCAGACACGGTGTGAAGTATTGACAAGTCTATTGGGGAAATAGGGATAGTTGCACAATTTAGATGTAACTAAGTTTCGGCTCAGCATACGGCACTACGATGTTCGGGGGTAAGTCGGGATGATTCCCGGTCCACTAGACATCTATCATTACTCAAAGGAATGGATACTCCGAGCGAGCAGGAGAGATAGCAGTAAGTATCCACTCGGCGATGGCCCGTACCTTGCCAGTTGCCACCGACAACGTCAACGTTCGTCTGTCACGGGTCCTCCTGGCGACCCCAGCCTTCTCACTCATATACGAAAAGTCGCTGTGCACTCCTTCGTATCGCGCGTTCGCTTCCCTTATAAGAAAACATCAACTCAATAATCATGCGTCGTGGTTATGGTTAGCACGTGTTGCCTGATAATGATTTTGTCCGCGATAAATAGCCCCCCACACCCCATCTACAAGGCATAACTCGAAAAAACACCGTGACGTGCGCACGTCGTATCCACAATACTAGGTGCTGATTGTCAGCACGTGGTCACCTTGGTCACACAGTGCACCGCGACGACATTGCTGCGCGCGTTGTATACGCGTCATCGCAAGAGGGTGTGTATCTGTAGCGCTAGGGGGGGAGGGGGTCATGACTAAGGGTTATGACGTGTCATGCTGTGTACCTGCGTAGATATTAGTGGACCCCTATCATCTAAATATCCCAGTGACAACTATGCATCGATGTGTTCGTACATCCGGCAATCAGATCAATGAGCCGCATCACACAAAGGTATGTTTTTCAAAGCTTCTGTGATGATGCCATTTGCGACCCAAAATGGTTACATATTCAATCTAAGAATGCAAAATTCGCCGTGATGATTGACAGTCACTATAGGGTTAAACCTAAGACGTCGCCATATGGACAGCCCCCTGGGGGACTGGGCTTTACGACGCTACCTAAGGGGTCTTCCCCGGGGGGAAAGCGCCCCCAACAAACGTTCATCGTTGTTTCCAATTCTTTGCACCTGTTGTGAATCAAGAGTGAAGTACAAGGTATGTACATAGGGCAGAGGCGATCTTTCCAATCAGGATGAATGGGGTCAGAAGGTGTCATCAGATGTTTCGTTGTCCCCCTGCTGCAATGCCAAGGCACGCATCTCTTCCTGGACCGACAGGGCACCATCCGTTCAACGGGGACTGGGGCTGTATGTCCCCGGTCCATTGTCACGCCCGATTGCCGCCCCGCAAATATACTAGATGCGAAACACTTATCATGTTCGGTCACCTAATCCGTCGTGACACCCTATCGGTCAGCTTCTTGATACCAACCACATCAAGACACATTTTAGGGCTTCAAAATATGCTGGTCACAGCAGGGTGCATGATGTACGACATGGGCGGATGGAAACCTCACCTCTCTTTCTTGCCCTTCGTAAACGTCATCAAACAAAACAACCGGCAGCCCCATCCTCATCCCCACTTTCCAATCCTCTCTCAAGGGAAATCCATGCCGTCTGGCATTGCGCAAACGTACTGGAATACGGCAACACACACACACACACACAAGCACGTGTACCCGAGAAAATACAGTGCAATAATCCGGACGTATACCTGAATACACACATGCAGGCGCCCACGAGTGTTACCGTACATACCATCCCAGTGAGCCAGCCAGTGAGTCAGACAGACAGGCAGACAGCTTCCATTGAGCACTGTGCGCCACAATATGCAGCCCTGCCCAGCCCGCGAGTAAAGCACTACAGGGTTTACTCGGATATCTCGATCTCAAATTGTACGGTATGGTGCGGTTTCGGAAGTACAGAGCGTGGAATTAGCAAGCAGCTTGATGTACGACTGCAGCGCGAAAGGCCCTATAGTGTGTGATGGTACGACGGGTAGCTTACTGGGAGGGCCGCGCGCAAATGTCAATCTGGTGCCGTTGACCCTCAGCGAGTTGGCGTCAGGCGGCCAACCGCGGGAGGGTCCCGCTTTGTTGTTGCATTCGCAACTTAACCCTTTCTGTCCTCTCCCTCCCCCGTCCCCTCCTCCTTCCACATGGCAGACGCACGTGTTGTGGCCCCCCCCCCTGGCCGTGTGGCACTTCGTATGCGGATCTGCGATCAACAAATCTTATATCGTGTACCTTCCGCCACGGGTGGCAGGTACGGCGCTCATCCTCCGCACGATGTCCTCCGCGGGTTACCGGCCCGAGTCCATCACGCTGGCAGGAGGCGCGGCGAGGTCAGAGCTGTGGCTGCAGATGCATGCGGATATGTGCGGCCTGCCGCTGAGGCTCACCCGGTGAGAGAGAAAGAGAGAGAAGCAAATATGTGCCGGATTAGGGAGATAGAGCAATATCCCAAACTTGTACGGAACTGCCCATGCCGGTGTTCGGAGGCTCCCATGCTAGGCTGTGCCATCCTCGCAGCAGTGGCAGCCGGAATGTACGACAGCATACCCGCCGCTGCAGAGGCCATGGTTGCCGTTGAGCGTGAGGTAACTCCCAACCAGGATTCAGTTATCGCCCACCGACAAGTCCTCGCCCGGTACGCCGCTCTCTACCCGCGCTGGCGCCCAACTTCCACGAACCGCACGACCTGTGCTACGACACGCCGCCGAGCCGCCGGAGACATGCCAAGCCTTTTGTACGCCACTTGGACAGCCCGCACCTGATGGGGGTAGTTCGCAGGGTACTGATGCAAACGCCAGTGCCATCCTCGTGGCCCCCAGCATCTTGGCGGCTGATTTTGCACACCTTGGCGCTGCGCTTTCAGAGGCGGAGGCAGCGGGTGCAGACTGGGTGCATGTGGATGTGTTTGGCGGCAGTTGGGATCGTTGCCCCAACTTCACCATCGGGCCATCCGTGGTTTCGGCGCTCCGGAGGGCTACTCAGCTGCCCCTGGACTGCCACCCGGAGGTTCAGATGCGCGCAAACGTCGATTGGGGATTGTTGTGTTGGCTTTGCGGGAAAACATGAATCCGTCCCGGGCGGGGGATGTGTGGCAGGTGTGGTGCAGGTTTGGGGTACCGTGGGTCCCGGATCCTGGCCGTCGGGTGGTGATGTGCCGGATGAAGAGCAATGCTGCGATTTGAGTGGCGAGTCTCTTAGGTTTAGTCCTCATCTCCTATATTTAGCCCGCTGAGCAGGCAAAACTGTAGCCTGGCTCAAGTCCCCTTCTGGTTCCTTCTTGTGTTGTGCGGTCCTGTATGCGCTTTCCAGCTTCTTACGTCCATTGCTTCGGATAGGGCTTCGGCGTTCGCCCCTATCATCACAACCGCCACCACAACTCCCTGCTGCCGGCAGGATCCTGGCCGTTATGTGGATGCGCTAGTGGCAGCTGGGGCGAATGGGATCACCTTTCACTGGGAGGTCTTCAATCATCATCAACAACATCAACAGCAGCAGCAGTGGCGGCACCCACATGAAGGCTCTGAACCTGGCGAGCCTTCTTGGGGCAGTATTGGCTGCTGCAGTGGTGGTGGTGGCGTTGGCAGCTCCGTGGCGGCGCTGGCGGCGCAGATCCGCAGCGCTGGTGTCCGGGTGGGGGTGGCACTCGCACCTGACACGGAACTCCCGGTGCGCGAGCTGATCGAAAGGGGGAAGACGAGGAAGAGGGCGGAATGTAGAGGCAGAGGCAGAGGCAGGGCTGGGCTTGGGAGGCGGACATCAGGAGAATGGATGGAAGTAGATGCTTCCCTCGGGGCCGTCAGACTGGCAGTAGAGACTTCTCATGTTGTTGCCACTGATGTTATTTACTTGGTCAGGTCGCACGGGAACACCTTTCCCAATGTGCGGCGGTCGGTATACATATTAATGGGGAATGTTTGCTGATCGCTTGACGACCTGTCCATAGATGCAGCACCACGCGGGTCTCCTCAATCCTCCTAGTTCACCTTTATGTATGCCGTGGACCTCTTTCTTTAGGGACCGTACTGTGGGACCGTACAGCTCAAACTGCCACGTCGAGTGCTTTAAATCTTCAAACACATAGGTAATTGGGATTTATGCGAGTTGGTTGAAATAACATATCGGATACCTGTCGGATTTCAGACCTATCTTCCAACGATTCAGTTAGCTCGGTATTGTTAGGCCTCTGACATATCGTTAAACAACGAATATCCTTGCTTGCTGATGCTTATTAGGTTTGAATTCAGTAGTATCTTCTGACGCGAAATCTGGGTTCCCTAATTTGTCCTGTTGTGCGCATCATCACATCTCTTTAATTCGTGGCCATATTCTGGCGCAAACGCATAAGGCGGTTATGTCGTACCTTACGGACATGTTCCTCTTAATACGCCTTATATTGGTTGCTGCCGACTGCATTTTGGTTGCTACCGGCTGCAGGTCGGAGTCGGGCAACCGATATATGCCGTACGCGTGCTGTACCGCGGGCGAGGAGGGCGCCTCCTATGTTTGGGCCCACATCGGTCACAGCGGTTGGCGGGATACGCAGGACGTCATGCTATCAAATACTGACATCGACGGTATCAATCATGAGGAGGTACGGCGAATGTACGGCACGCATACGTACCCGAGCCCCCACAGTATCATGTTTTCCTTTTCCACGACGGACCGAGCCGTTCAGATCTCAATGTCCGGAATCTGATCCCCTATTAGCTTTAACCTTCTTCATCTAGGAGTGCAATTCCGGCACCGCCCATCCGCGACCTGACCCTGTTGCGGTTGTTCGTAATCGTACGTTGTCATGGTGGCTAAGGCTTGCGGGCCCTGGGATACCCGCGAGTACGACCTGAAGCGTGAGATCCCCTAAAATGAAACCCAAACCTGCGCAGCCTCTGACCCTGACCCTGTTCCCGTTTTCCTCGACCTGACACGAATGCCGGCATGTATACGGCAACAACGCAATGCCCATACCCCCTCCGTACCCTTCC
The DNA here is from genome assembly GCA_019650235.1 of Volvox reticuliferus. NCBI lineage: Eukaryota > Viridiplantae > Chlorophyta > Chlorophyceae > Chlamydomonadales > Volvocaceae > Volvox > Volvox reticuliferus. The sequence goes on along the minus strand of BNCP01000070.1, from coordinate 472,671 downwards.
TCCCTCCTGTCCCCGTACAGGTGCGGTTCACGAGCTGCGGCAGATGAGCGACCTGGAGGTGCCCTGGGGCCCGACCCCAACCGCACTGTGCGCACAGTGGTGTGGAGCGGATGTGTGGACGGACTGCCGGTCTACTTCATTGAGCCGCTGTTGTAGGTGGGACCCTAAATTCGCCGGATATTAATTATAATTAATATAATAATATTAATAAAGTCTCAGGACGGGTACGACCCGCCAAGCACAGGCTTTCAGGACAGAGTTCCGTTCTAGGTTCAGGTCCGTAGGCTCTGTCTGCCCGACTCCCCTCCAGGATGTTCTTATATCCTGTTTCGTAGAGAGCTGAAACGACTTCTGTTAGCTGTTTCTATCATGTTCGATGTATCCCTGGAGTAACGGCTGAGCTGAGCCGTTACTAACAGGGTCAGTGGGTCAGGAGGTTACGGACATTCGTCGTAATGGAATTACGACGAATTCCCGTTCTAAACTCGTCTGGTTCTTTGTCTTAAAATTCCTTTTAGTTCCCTTATATCCGTAGGTATGCTTGGTGCACGATTCTAGAGCTGTTATTTCATCTAAGATCGTCGCGGACCTCTAACCGAAAACAACTGTTTCAGTCGATTGGGAACTTCTGTTAGGAAATGCTACTTAGCGCATTTCTGTCTGAGATCAATTCAGATGTTTCCGTTATATAGCTTATTTAAATAATCCGATTAAAATAAGCTATGCTACAACATCTGCTCCCCTTTTCTAAGCGCCAGTGTCCTCACGGCGTTCTGTCTTTGAGGCCCAGTATTCATCGATCACTGTTCGATCTACGAAGTTAGCCTCTTCAACCCAGGTGTTGTGCTCATGGCCGTAGGTTTGCCATTTCACCAGGTAACGGTTCAGGGTTCGGGAACGCAGCTTACGCGTTTCATGGTCAATAATTCTCTCAGCGATCCAGACAGGTTGGGTGGTGTCCGGATCCAGAGTCACGGGGGCAGGGGGCTGTACCGTACCGTCAGAACGGTATGGCCTCAATAGGGAAACATGGAAAACATTGTGGAACCGGTATTCTGGTGGAAGGGTCAGTTTTGCCGCAACAGGGTTGATCATTTTCTCAATGGGGAAAGGACCAAACCATTTTGGCATCAGTTTTCGTGATCCACGCTGGGAGCTCAAATTCTTAGTACTTAGTAGGACTTGTTGGCCCACTATGTATTCTACCTTCCTTCGTTTTCGGTTCACATCTTTCTGTGCACGGTCCTGTGCAGCCAACATGCACTTCTTTGCATCGGCCAGGCGCTTAGCATATGTATCCGCATAATGCTTTGCAGCAGGAACGGTATCTCCCAATTCCAATTGAAGTGGGGTTCGGGGGTGGAAACCGTAGTTCAGATAGAATGGGGTGGAGCCCACCGACCGATTCTTCAAATTATTCATTGCAAACTCCACGGGTCCAAGGTACTGATCCCAAGAGTTTGGTTCTGTATCCACATAGTTTCGTAGAGTATCCCCAAGGATTCGGTTCATTCTTTCAGTTTGTCCGTCAGTTTCTGGGTGGAAAGCTGTACTGAGGTTCTGCTTCGTACCGACACGTTTCAGGAGTGCGGGGAAGAAAGCACCAGTAAATTTGGTGTCACGGTCAGAGATAATTGTTTCAGGTAGTCCATGTAGGCGGACTATGGCATCAAAGAATAGGTCTGCAGTTTCTTCAGCATCAATGGCTTTCTTGCGTGGGCGCACATGCACCATCTTAGTCAATCTATCAACAAACACCACAATGGCGTTGTGTCCTTTCTTAGTCGACGGCAAGCCAAGTACAAAGTCCATCGAGACGCTCTGCCATGGTTGTTCTGGGATGGGTAGTGGATGGGACAATCCAGCTATCTTGCCTGGCATAGCTTTGTTGCGCTGGCAGGAGTCACACATGGCTACGAAATCAGCAACATCTGCACGAAGAGATGGCCACCAAAAATTTCGTTCAATCAGTTCTATTGTTCTGTCGCGGCCAGGATGACCAGCCATGGGTTCTGAGTGGCTTCTTGCAATGATTTCGTGTTTCAGTTCTGGGTCATTTGGAACAACAATGCGAAATTCACATTCCTCCCATTTTGTAGCTTGGGTTATGCGCTGAATAAGGGGTTCAGGCGCATTCTGGCGACACGTGGTAACCGCATTGAAAACCACGGCTGTTGCGAGGGACGGGTGGCGGGATAGAGCATCGGCCACAACATTCAAATGGCCAGGCCGATAAAGCCATTCGAAGTTGAATTGCTCTAGGAATTCTACCCAGCGAGCCTGCCGACGGCTTAAGTGTGCTTGGGTTTTCAGAAAAGTCAGCGGGTGATGATCAGTCACCAGCGTGAAAGGGATCGAACTCTGCAAATAACATCGCCACTCCCGTAAGGCATTAATTACCCCAAGTAGTTCTTGCTCTCCCGTGCTATAGTTTCTTTTGGCGGGGGAGAATTTCTTGCTTGTGAAAGCAACCGGGCGTCCATCCTGCAGTAAAACGGCGCCGGTACCATTTAGAGATGCATCTGAAATAACCTCAAATGGTTTCTTAAAGTCGGGGGTACTGTAACAGCACGTCGCTTGTGAGCCGTTTCTTAAGTTCAGTGAACGCATGTAAGGCCTGGGATGGCCACATGTCTGGCAACCGTGTCAAACTGAACATGTCAGTAAGCGGTGCAGTTAGCGAACTGAAACCAGCAATAAAGCGGCGGAAATAGTTCGCTAGGCCCACAAAAGATCTGAGTTCGGTAATGTCTTTTGGCTGTGGCCAGTTACGGATGATGTCCACTTTCTTGGGGTCCATCCGGACACCTTCGGAGTTCACAATATGCCCAAGATATTTAACTTCATTGCGCCAGAATTCACATTTCGATAGCTTAGCGTGAAGCTGGTGTTTCTGTAGTACAGCTAACACCAACCGAAGGTGCTCAGCATGTTCATCTGGGGTCTTAGAGAAAATCAGGATATCGTCTAAATAAACTGTGACGAAAGAGTTCAGATAAGGCGCGAAAATTCTGTTCATAGTGGCTTGGAAAGTAGCCGGGGCATTTGATAGTCCAAAGGGCAGCACCAGCCATTCAAAGTGTCCCAAGGGTGTGGTAAAAGCTGTCTTCGGAATATCATCAGGGTGTATTCGTAACTGGTGATATCCAGAGGCCAAATCTAGGGCCGTAAAAATCGAAGCTCCCGAAAGTCTGTCGAGGGTGTCATCGATCCGGGGCAGTGGATACTTGTTTTTCACAGTAATCTTATTCAGCGCACGATAATCAATGCACATGCGTAGATCACCTGTCTTCTTAGCCACAAAGAGGATCGGGGCACCATATGGTGACGTCGAAGGCCGGATAAAGCCTTTCTGAAGCAAATCCTTGACTTGCTTTTCAACCTCTTCTTGTTCTAAAAGGGATAATCTAAATTGTGGCCGCGAAACAGGGTGCGCGCCCGGTTCTAGTGGGATGGTGTGGTGAACACCACGATCTGGAGGTAACCCTTCAATTGGCATAAAAACCTGAGGAAATGTGGACAGAATTTCGACAAGTTTAGTGTTCTGCGAAATTTCGGGAGGAAAATCTAGGGCGTCGACCTTGGCGGCAGCGGACTCGTGCAGAGCAGGTGCGGTTTCCTCGCGCACGACCACTAGCAGCGCACGCGCATCAGACGACTGCAGTTCTTTAAAAGCGCACTTAGGAGAAACGATTTTAGCAGAAATCGGTTTCCTTTCTAGCAAGGTCACGCTCGGTTGCGGCTGAACGGGTTCCGGTTCTGGTGCGTTCATTGGTCGCAAAGTCACAGCATGGCCGCAGGCTTTGACCAACCGAAGTTCTCCCGTAGCCGAAGTCAGTACTGCTTTATATTTCTTTAGAAAGTTCTGTCCCAAGACTAAGTCTGCGGCTATGGTTAGTGTTGGGAGGATCAGGATTCTTAGGTCTGCTCTGAAAGAGCCCATCTTTAGCGGGGCTCGGCATTCTCCAACAATTGGTGCCGAAGTGGAATCTGCCAAACGAACAGGAGAAAAGCATGAAGGATTCATCTTTAATCCTAGTCGTTCAGCCAAAGCCTTGGAGGCAAAGCAGTGGGTAGCTCCAGTGTCAGGGAGCGCTCGGACAGAAGCATTGCTCAGCTGTGCAGCAAAAAGGTCTAATTTAGCTAGAGATTCAGATACACAGCAAGATGGAATTTGGGCTTCTTTCATCAAAGGAGGATCAAACCAAACTTCCATTGGCTCTGTCAATGGTGGCGGCTTTTCACAGCCTGCATCTAAAGCTTCCCAAATTTCTGCTCCAGGTTCAAAACGTTTTAACAAAGTCATTTCTTTCAGCAGAGTTCTGAATCTTCCTGGTCTGGCTGGTACGACTACACAAGCAGAAGTACTGGCGTCATGTTCTTTGCAAGTTCTGTAGTGCTTTAGAAAAGCAAAAATATTCTGTTTTGGAGGATTAATCCAAATTGTCTGGCCGGAGCAATCCATAGAGAGGAAAGAGCGGGACGGTGAAGCGAATACCTTACACAAAGCATTCCGTCCATCATCATTAGCTGCCGCATCTAAAGAAAACGACATATTAATAGTTCGTTCTATTTCAGCAAACAATTGCGGGTCAAAGCGCATTAGTTCATCAGCATCTTTCTCGGCATCTTTCACTCTGTTGGTCTTCTCACGCAACTTCACATCACGCGTTCTACTGGATTCTATGGATAGCAAATCTATCCCAGTTCTTTGGCCAACAAGCAACTGGGCAACTTCTCAGTCATCCGCTTTCTCTACTTCCATGGCGTTGGCGGATGCCGTCTTCTTGCAGTCTTTGGCCCAGTGCCCCTTCTGTCCGCACTTGATGCAGAGGCCTTCCTTCTTGTAGGCCTCCCATTCAATCTGGCTCAAGTTGCGGTTCAGGTGCTCCGCAAACCCTACCAAACATGTACCGTGTTAAGTCTGGACTTAGCCAGGCTTAGCCAGGCTTAGCTGTATGGCAGAGAAGCAAGCCCGTCGGACTTAGTGTCTAAGTCCGGACTTAAAGGTGGCCAAACCTTGCCGTTTTGAGGTTTAGCCGGTTTTAACTAAAACCGTTCAGGCTTAGCCACCCAGAAGCCTTACAGGCTTAATTTGACTTATCCAGGCTTAGTAGAGCTTAGCCTTAAACCAGGCTTAGATTCCTAAAACCATGGCAGGGATTAGCCGGGATTAGCTTTGACTTAGCCTGGACTTAGCCTGGGCTAAGCCCAGGCTTAGCCTGGACTTAGCCTAAGGTTGGATTAAGCCAGGGAGGGAGGGGCAGGGAGGGAGGGGCAGCAAGGAGGGACAGGGAGAGAGGGGCAGGGAGGGAGGGGCAGGGAGGGAGGGGCAGGGAGGGAGGGACAGGGAGGGAGGGGCAGCAGGGAGGGAGGGGCAGGGAGGGAGGGAGGGCAGGGAGGGAGGGCAGGGAGGGAGGGACAGGGAGGGAGGGCAGCAGGGAGGGAGGGGCAAGGAGGGAGGGACAGAGGGGGGGGGGGCAGGGAGGGAGGGACAGGGAGGGAGAGGCAGCAGGGAGGGAGGGACAGGGAGGGAGGGGCAGCAGGGAGGGAGGGGCAAGGAGGGAGGGAGGGAGGGGCAGGGAGGGAAGGAGGGACAGGGAGGGAAGGGGGGACAGGGAGGGAAGGAGAGGCAAGGAGGGAGGGACAAGGAGGGAGGGACAGGGAGGGTCCGTGGGACAGGGAGCAGAAGAAAGCAAGGGAGGCAGAAAGGGATGGAGGGACAGGGAGGCAGGAAGTGACAAGAGGCAGGAATGTGCAGGGAGGTGTGGAGTTGTAGATTTTCCTATCTTCATCAGCAAAGCGCATTCAAATTATCTTCATAAAGAGCTTTATTAATTTCCTGTTTCTGATTGAGTATCCCTCATACAGCAAAAAAACGCGAACATGGCATGGGGCAGCAAAGATATTTTAGGTCGGCATACATGCACATTCTAATTGTTATATTGTTAACTATTAGAAACGTTACTTACAGGCATTTTCAGAGCTTTTGCTTGCTGTAATCCACTTGCTTTGACCTCGCTCCAAAAGTGGGCCAGCTGGTCAACAACATTCCCGCCGCCGACAGATGTCTGAAACTTCTTGTGGTTGCTAAGCTTATCATAAATAATGGTTGTAAAAGATATAATAATCAGCAATCCCAGCTCTTGGAGCTTGACTTTATTCCGTCCTTCCTAACAATTTTGTATCTGGACTCCTCATACCAAAAATAGGTGTGACTAAAACAATGTTAGCTATTCTTTTTGCAAATAATAAAATGAATCCGTGAGATCTGCTGTTCATAGCTTGCCTAAAGCAAGAAATTTTCGGAACTGTACAGCTGTACAGCAGCATAGGGCGACCTATGCGCCGTACAGTATTCAAGTTGGTAACTTTATTTTTTAGACATGCTCAATATCTAGGCATCAACAACAATTATTCATCATTACATAGTGTAATGCATAAGGTTTGCTGGATATGCTAAGTCTGGTTAAGTCTGGTTAAGCCTGGCTAAGCCTATTATAAGTGCTAAGCCCAGACTTAGTGGCTAAGTCTCCACTAAGCCTGGCTAAGTACAGATAAGCCTCTTAAGTCTGACCTGAGACAGTAAGTCCGGCTTAGACAGGCTTACACAGGCTTAGACTAAGTCCATTTTGGACTTATCCTGGTACACGTTTGGTAGGGAAAGATTGCCGTAGTCTGACCCGCTTTTGTCTTTGGCGCTGGTGACGGGGTCTCTGAGCGCGGCTTCTTAGCGGGAACGGTCTTCCAGCCTTCATTAGATTTGCGCTTTTCAGCCAGCTGAGGGCGGGTTCGTTTCGGACGAGGGGTGCGATCGGCATGGGCATAGTTCAGGGAAATTCGGTTCGGGTTCTTTTCTTGCAAGCGCTTTTCCTCACCAATAGCGTGAGTAATCAGCTTATCTAAGTCTGGAAATTCTTCACCTTCATGGTTGACACGGCAAGGGCCTAACAATGCTGGTGTCAACCCACGACGGAAATACAGCAAGGTCAATGACACATCAGTCAAACGCGCACGTTGAACAACAGCTCGAAAACGTGCAGCATATTCAGGAACGCCCTTCTTTGGGTCCATAATGATCTTGCCATCGACCAAGGACTTCTGGGCTTCTAATTTCCTTGACTCTACCTTAGGTGCAAAACGTTTCAGGAAGAGTGTCGAAAGTTCTTTCATATTCTTGTCGATAGCAGTCGGGTCTTGCTCCTTTAGGTCGTGGAGCCATTGCTTCGCGTCGGGGTTCTTGCCAAATCCGGTCTGAAGTAGCAGGAACGCCGGTGTCTTGTACCACCGCGTAAAGATCTCACAGTCGCCGATGAACATTTCAGGATCATCGTTGACATTGAACTGGGGGTTCGGGAGTTTCGCCATGAATTCTTTGGATACGGGATTTTCAAAAGTCTTCCCAGTTCTGTTCGTGAAATCCGAGGAACATCCCGCAGTTGCATTTTCAGGAAGTGCTAGAGCAACAGGTGTAACCGCAGTGGTAACAGCAATAGGCTGCACTTCAGGGTTTCTTGTTTCAGTTCTCACCTGGGGCTCTGGCGGCAGTCGGGACTGCACTTCTGCAAGCTTTCGGGTCAGCTCATCAATCTGCTTTTGCATCAGTTCGCGGTTTGCAATTTCCGCTGACATCTGTGCGTTCTGTGTGAGGGTCTGGGTCGCAATACCTGAAGTATCATTTTCGACAATTTCAGGTTCAACGGGGTCAACACCAATGGCTGACATTCATTCTCCCAGTCTTACGACTGTAGTCCTTAGTAACAGCAAAGGGGTTCTGGGTTCTTGCAAGTCAAAGTCACTTACTGCGTGTGTTCCTAAGCGGGTGTGATGTTGGAAGCGCAGAACGAAGAGCTGCGACGTCTGAAGTCGTCAGCATAGGGGAACAAGGGGGATCTTCGTCTCCGTCTCCAAAATCACAGGACTCCGCTTGGTAGATAAGCCCGGGATAAGAGGGAGGACTTTGCGCTAAAAGCTTCCTAGCTTCTAAAATAAGTGCAGTATGCTCCTTCAGATAGCGCAAGTCCTGAGCTCGCACTTCAGGGTCCTGCGAAATGCGAGTCGTGGTTGCTACAGCTCAGGCCGTAGGAGCCTGAGACTCCAAAATGTTGTAGGTGGGACCCTAAATTCGCCGGATATTAATTATAATTAATATAATAATATTAATAAAGTCTCAGGACGGGTACGACCCGCCAAGCACAGGCTTTCAGGACAGAGTTCCGTTCTAGGTTCAGGTCCGTAGGCTCTGTCTGCCCGACTCCCCTCCAGGATGTTCTTATATCCTGTTTTGTAGAGAGCTGAAACGACTTCTGTTAGCTGTTTCTATCATGTTCGATGTATCCCTGGAGTAACGGCTGAGCTGAGCCGTTACTAACAGGGTCAGTGGGTCAGGAGGTTACGGACATTCGTCGTAATGGAATTACGACGAATTCCCGTTCTAAACTCGTCTGGTTCTTTGTCTTAAAATTCCTTTTAGTTCCCTTATATCCGTAGGTATGCTTGGTGCACGATTCTAGAGCTGTTATGTCATCTAAGATCGTCGCGGACCTCTAACCGAAAACAACTGTTTCAGTCGATTGGGAACTTCTGTTAGGAAATGCTACTTAGCGCATTTCTGTCTGAGATCAATTCAGATGTTTCCGTTATATAGCTTATTTAAATAATCCGATTAAAATAAGCTATGCTACAACAGCCGCACTGCCAGGAAAAGTGGGTGCAGCGGGCGGGGATGAAATGGGGTGGTGGCTGCCATGGTTGCAAGGGGGGCCGGGTAGGTTGGCCGCGCAATCGGTGTTGCTCCTTTGTTGACGGATCCCCGCACGCGCACTCAGGTATTTCTGGCGAGGGAGGTTCTACGGCGAGCCGGACGACGCGGCGCGGTTCTGCTTCTTCAGCCGGGCCGCCCTAGAGTTCCTCGCGCGCAGACAGCACGAGGCGCCCGACGTCATCCACTGCCACGACTGGCAGGCGGCCGCGGTGGTGAGGCAGGAAACATGTGGGAGCTCCTGCGCTCTGTCTGTCTGTCTGTCCGACCGCATCCGCCTGTTCCTATGTCGATCAGTCGATGCATCACTTCGTTGGGAATGAGTGAGACACCGCCCCTCCACGTCACCACCGTACCACGTCACCATTCGTACCGCCATCAGGGTCCGCTTCTACGTGAGACCTACCAGGCGTCCGGACTGTCCCGCACCCGCTCCGTGCTCACCATTCACAACATGGCTTTCCAGGTGGGTGCAGCCTTGTTGGTTGGTTGGCGTTGGGCTGGGGCTTGTGACCACCAACGTGCTTTTGTGTAACGGGCTATGTAAGAAATATACTCTGCTGTGCCGTACTTGGAGCACCCGTTCTGCGGGTTGCGCCGGGATGTGTTGGCCATGTGTGTATTCCCGGCCCTCTCCTCCCGTTCCCCCGCCTCGCTGCCCATACGCTGTGCCCACCTGCGTGTAGTTACAGGGTTTTCTGCATGCACTTTATTAGTGGTCTTACCGCTCCTCCCTCCCTCTTGCCCCTCCTTCCTTCTGATGCCGCCGCAAACACACAGGGCCACATCAGCCTGCAGCGCATGGGCCTGGCCTCTCGGGCCTCACATGTCGTACTACCCGACATCATGCTGCACCACCACCACCACCGCCACCAGGGCCAGCAGCATTCTCAGCCCGCAGGACACACCAGTATCAACCCGAGCGGAATGTACAGCTGGTCCAATACGACGCTGAATCTGCTCAAGGTGCGTCCGTCAACGTCACGACGGCGTGGGGTGTTAACGGTTGGGCGCGGGGTACGTGAGGTGCTGAGCGACAGAAGCGCGCTGACGGAGGCACACGCCCTCGTCACCACCACGAAGCCGTGTAGCTCAATCACATCACAGTTTGCCGAACTCGTCTTATGTTGGCGCGCGAAGGGTGAACCCCCTCCCGCTATGTCATCAGCCTTTTGCAACCTGAAAAATGGTTGGTAAATGAATCGGTGTTTATTCGTTATCTTCGCTGTGGGTCCGGATCATCGTCGTTTTCTTCGAGATACGAAAACGTGATACGATGTGTGATTGACTTGATTGTTATTTGGAGGATTAGGACTCTACACACCGGGGGTCACGCAAACAAGGTAGTTGCGGCGGCGGCCGCAGCAGGCAGCAGCGGTGAAGAAGCGGCTGCTGGTTGTCGCGTTGTCCGGTAGTGCTTTACTCGCGGGCTGGGCAGGGCTGCACATTGTGGCGCACAGTGCTCAATGGAAGCTGTCTGTCTGTCTGACTGACTGGCTGGCTGACTAGGATGCTATGTACGGTAACGCTCGTGGGCGCCTGCATGTGTGTATTCATGTATACGTCCGGATTATTGCACTTTATTTTCTCGGGTACATGTGCTTGTGTGTGTGTGTGTGTGTGTGTGTTTTGCCGTATTCCCGTACGTTTGCGCAATGCCAGACGGCATGGATTTCCCTTGAGCGAGGATTGGAAAGTGGATGTGCGTGAGGATGAGGATGGGGCTGCCGGGTGTTTTGTTTGTGACGTTTAAGAAGGCCAAGAAAGAGAGGTGAGGTTTCCATCCGCCCATGTCGTACATCATGCACCCTGCTGTGACCAGCATATTTTGAAGCCCTAAAATGTGTCTTGATGTGGTTGGTATCAAGAAGCTGACCGGTAGGGACCGGGGACATACAGCCCCAGCCCCCGTTGAACGGATGGTGCCCTGTCGGTCCAGGAAGAGATGCGTGCCTTGGCATTGCAGCAGGGGGACAACGAAACATCTGATGACGCCTTCTGACCCGATTCATCCTTATCGGAAAGATCGCGTCTGCCGCATGTACATACCTTGTACTTCACTCTTGATTCACACCATGAACGATGAACGTTTGTTGGGGTCGCATTCCCCCCGGGGAAGACCCCTTAGGTAGCGTCGTAAAGCCCAGTCCCCCAGGGGGCTGTCCATATGGCGACGTCTTAGGTTTAACCCTATAGTGACTGTCAATCATCACGGCGAATTTTGCATTCTTAGATTGAATATGTAACCATTCTGGATCGCAAATGTGATGTTCTGCATATAGGCCTCGATCTGGCTGTCAACAAGTAAATGCATGACACTGTTAGCCGAAGCAAGGGGAGCAACGCCAATATTGCATCCGGCCGTATGGATGGCTGACTTGTCGTGAATCATCACAGAAACATACCTTTGTGTGATGCGGCTCATTGATCTGATTTCCGGATGTACGAACGCATGCAGAGTTGTCACTGGGATATTTAGATAGGGGTCCACTAATACCTACGAAGATGCACGGCATGACACGTCATAACCCTTAGTCATGACCCCCTCCCCCCCTAGCGCTACAGATACACACCCTCTTGCGATGACGCGTATACAACGCGCGCAGCAATGTCGTCGCGGTGCACAGTGTGACCAAGGTGACCACGTGCTGACAATCAGCACCTAGTATTGTGGATACGACGTGCGCACGTCACGGTGTTTTTTTCGAGTTGTTCGGTTGCATAATCAGATGGGGGGTGTGGGGGCTATTTTCGCGGACAAAATCATTATCAGGCATCACGTGCTAACCATAACCACGACGCATGATTATTGAGTTGATGTTTTCTTATAAGGGAAGCGAACGCGCGATACGAAGGAGTGCACAGCGACTTTTCGTATATGAGTGAGAAGGCTGTGGTCGCCAGGAGGACCCGTGACAGACAAACATTGAGGCAGTCGGTGGTAACTGGCAAGGTACGGGTCATCGCCGAGTGGATACTTACTGCTATCTCTCCTGCTCGCTCGGAGTATCCATTCCTTTAAGTAATGATAGATGTCTAGTGGACCGGGAATCATCCCGACTTACCCCCGAACATCGTAGTGCCGTATGCTGAGCCGAAACTTAGTTACATCTAAATTGTGCAACTATCCCTATTTCCCCTATTTTAATAGACATGTCAATATTTCACACCGTGTCTGGCCAATTTAAACCCAAGTACACTTTTTACGAGTCGTTAAGAGGAAAAACATAACTGTCCAGCGCTGGCCAAGACGTGGGATTGCGGCACAAATACCCTGCCAAAGAGTGAGATAGATTGCACCTTACGTCTTACGGTCTCCCTTAGGGTTAACGCAACGTTGGGTTAGTTAAGGCCTGCCTCCGGCACTTCGGTCCTCATCACTCACCCGCTGGCATGGTACAAGGCCAGCTAGCAGCAGAGGGCCAGCATGCATATACGTTTCGAGAAGCAAGCTAACACGAGTTATTATGACCTCCGTACAACTCTAACAGAAGGAAAAGTTCATTCCTTCAAGAGCAGCTGAAATTTGATGAAAGCGATTGCAAAGAAAACCTCGAGTGGTGCATTTTCTTTTCAAAACTAGGAACAATTTCGTATGTAGGTGCCACAGTTGTACGGCAGGAATCGCACACTTATCGGGATGGGACGCTAAGAGCAATGCGCGCATGGAGTGGCGAATGTTAAAAACATGATCAGAAGGGTACATAAACACCGGCCAGTTGGCAGCCAAGAGATATCCCTATGGCCGGTGGGAAGACGTTCATGCGCTGGCAAGGTCTGGGAGAGGTCCTCCTCGCCTCCCCAGCCTTCAGAAAGGCCTACCGCGACCTGGAGTATGTAGTCGTACACACACAGGACACACACAGGACTGAGGGGCCTGGTGGGGTGGGGGACATTCCTGTGTGGGTTTGGGTTGGTCGCGGCCTCTGCAGCCGAGATAACTTGCATCTCCGCCTTGCAAGCGCTGTTCCGTACACTTCCCCAAACCAAGGTCTCCTATATATAGCACATACATACATACAGGCCCAGTGGCAAAATGCCTCTCAATAATCCACTCGTTGGTCGACCGGGTCGACCAGCCATGTTATTTGGTACAACAACGGAAATAACGGTCAATTGCATACCAACAGAATCAAAACTTTTTTTAGAGACAACAGAACGAGCTGTTACAAAGAATGGATAGCCTTTGCCTTTCATATTCGATTTGACAACCGCCGTGAGATTAGATATATGTCGGTCTTGTCGGCTTATTATGTAAGGATGAAGATATTTATCTTCAGATAAGAATCGTTAATCAAATTACCAATGATAAGCAATGATTGTTTTTGACAATGGCCAAGGTGACACTTAGGGAATAGATGGCCTGTTATATGTATGTTCAGCATCTACGGTGCATCTGCGGTGCACACTTAGCACACACAGGTACCAACAGATGATGCGTGGCAGTAGGTAGGTAGGTGTACACTACTAAGGGGGGTTCACGAGCAGCGGGACTTGCGCAGATGACGAACAGAGCTTCGCTCGCTGGCTCATCAATGCAATACGTGCATGCATGGACACATGATGCGCACGCACGCACCTATCCGGCTCCATCCCTCGCTAGCTGGTTAGCGACCTACCGTCCACTTTAGCAACCGGCGTCCGCTTTCTTTGACCCCGAGAATGAGACCAACGATGAGGCAAACTTGTCTTTCCGTATGAAGACAATTTACAGTACGTTGACTCACGCGTATGCAGCATCAAAGCAGCCTTACTTTGGGTCGGTTCCACACTCGCGAGCCCCGCCCCACGACGACTCATTACCCGCCGTGCAGGAGGATGCTAAAAGTGCAGGGATGCATCTGGATCTGCACAGGGGTATGGTGCCAACACCGATCGACAGATGCACATCGATACAACGTCGAGAGCATAAACGGTAATGTACAAAGACCGCATCGCAAGACGGGGCACCTAGCTAGCTACCTGGTCGATGTGCCGTACGTGTGTTTGACCGAATGCCCAATTGTATCACGCACATAAATCATCTAGAGTCATCCCGAATCAGGATGACGACTACCGATCATTGTTACGCTTTATTTCTGCAGGCGATAATATGCAATGTGCCAGTACTCGATAATAATGTCATTCGCCCTCCATTAGTGCTCGCTGCCATCATTTAACCACACACAACCCGTATTCTGTATGTCACATCAGCGTCGTTTCTGTGCTTCTCATCCACCAACGAATGGACGTGTTTCTGACGGCGTTGCTTGAAATTCCCATGGTAGTAGAATTTGCAACTGAGCCGTATCGGCGGTCCGTATGGGTCATCACACTAGGAGAAGAGGGAGAAGGGGCGGGGAGATCTATTTTCCATAAAATCAGATGCGTGCGTGCGTGAGTAATTTTATTTTTGAAAAATAGGAACCGTTCCTTATACTGAAACCGGTTTAAGTAATCAAATATGCCTATATAAGCCTGGTGGGCGGCGTATTATTTATTACTTGTATACGGGAGATTCCTTTGATGGACTGCTGCTTAATTAAGAAATGGTGATGTGTTTGATGAGAGTTTGTTTTGAGAGTATGTTCAATCTAATCTCCAGCCGTTTAAGCGACGTGGAAAATCGCGAATTCACGAGAACGTTTCTCTCTCTTTCTATATTTATTTCGTTATTGCGACTGACTTCGACCAGCTCCGTACACAAACAGAAAACGACCGTTATATAACAGTATCGCCAACAATCAAACTGGTGGCCGGCATTCAGTCCGTACGCATGTACAAGCAATTCGACATTCTGTTGCCTGTCAACGAAGCCCTGCCTAACATCAAAGCGGTACGTATCTGCTGTACACTTCTCCTCTATTTGGTTGCGTTCCTAAGTACTGCATTACTTATTACCTCAGCATCGCGATGCACGTTTCCATAATCTTTTACATCCTTCGCTTTCTTCATTCGCCCATCCAGCAACTAAGCCGCCCACCTTGCTCCCGCCCGCCCCTGCTCGTCTGTAAACCAACTCAATCATACCTTTACATAGGCCTGTGCGCCCCACATGCCTTTGGACGGCACGCGATTGTAACAGACGATATTTCGCTTTGGTTATGATAGCTTGCTTTGGTTGCTTGTGAGCGCACCATGCGGAGTATGAATATAGATCCCTCGCCTCGTCGTAGTATAACATCATCAAACCCCGTCCCCGCTGCCGGAACCAGTAGTAGCATCGGGCCCTCGCAGTGGAAGGCTCATGATGATTGTTACTATCAGGAATGGGCCAACATATGCCCCACATGCTGCGACGTGTTTTGGCACCCGGACGCCGGAGAGGTTCTTCTCATCGCCGACGAGGAGGGCCACATTTCGCTATGGAGAATCGCCAGCCGCGAATTGCTCTGGACCAGCCGTTATAGGCAATGTAATAACACAGCTGCCGCGGCCGGCAGTCCTAATGCGGGCCATGGCAACAGCGAACGGACGAGCGGCAGCACCGAGCCAACGGACGAGTGGTCACCAGTCGCTACGTGCAAGGCCATAAGTGGTGGTAGAGCAATCGTTACGGGTCACCGTGATGGGAGCATCAAGAAATGGGATATCCGGGTAGGTGTGTACGACCTAGATAGGCCTTATGGCTTGCGAGTATTTATGTGGGTGTGAGGGGTGTGCTATCATTTACGTACTCAAGCGGTTCATTGTGGTGAGCTGCTCATTTAAGTGCCGTACGTGTGATGAAAGCAATGCGTAAGAGAGCTTAAACCCTAGCTGCGCATGCATCTATCTTCGCCTGCAGCAATTCGCCGACCTTCCTGTCGCAATAATCAAAGTATTAGTTAACATCACGGTGTTGCGACGACAGAATGCGCATCTTTTTAATATCATGTATGGCCGAAAATGCAGAATGCACATGCATACATTTGCCGTTTATTAGTTTTCCAACCACCAAATCGTAAGCTATTCCATATGCATGCATGTACCAAATTTAACAGCAATCGATACTACCCGTGGAGATTTCGTAGGGGAGGGATGATTTCAAGGGGTGTGTGTGTAAAAAAATATATAAATAAATAAACCCTAAAACCCTATATATATATATATATATATATATATATATATATATATATATATAACCACCCTGCCCAGCTCAACCGACCCTGAGCCGAAGTATTCAAATTCAGACCGAATACTCGCATTGGCTTTATTTATACTATTACTCTATTCAGCAAATAATTAATCATTCTTTTAAATATTCATTTGACTACCGCTTTCAATGCTGTTAACTCCCAGAAGTGTACTGTGGTTGTTTTTAGGTTAATAAGCACCCTGCCCAGCTCAACCGACCCTGATTGAGCCGAAGTATTCGTAATCATAGGGAATCAAAGATAACTGCCAGTTCGTTGTGGAAGTTGGGAGCATATTATTAGTTTCCATGCATGCGTTCATCATCGGAGTTATCACCTAGCAGCAGTGGAAAGAATGAAGGAACAAAGCGCTCAGGTGTCATATAGCTATGCGTGAACGTGAACAATACTGCTCCATCAGACATGCATCCCGTCGTTAGTGTTGCGGCCGGTTGTTCGTGGCTATAGCAGCAGTAGGGGACGGACGGTGGTCTGGTAGTAAAGTCCTAGAATGAAAGCGCCCGAGAACACGTTTCCCATAACGCACCATCCACCTATACGTTCAAACAATAAGCCCGGCAGGCAGCTCTATAAACACTCACACTCCTCGCCTTGGCTTTATTTCATCAGTATTACATTACTTGCTTTATAATTCCACAAATGATTAAGTAGCTCCTTGATTAGCTATCTAGCTACACTTTCTAAAACGTATGTGTGCGTAGTGAGTAGTGGTTTAGGGTTGAATGACGCTCAGGCAACGCTCAGGCATCACGACGGCAAGCAAGCAATTACTTGGAGGGGACAGGACTTCGTAAACCAGCCCGGTCCTAGCCTCTACCAATTTGCGACCAAACTGAAATGATCCCTCGCGTCATCCCTCGATACACCTTCACCACAGTCGGCACAGCCGGCACCGTCGTCGCCACAGCCGGCGCCGTCGTCGCCACAGCCGGCACCGTCGTCGCCACAGCCGGCACAGTTGCAACCATCGGCACCGTCGTCGCCACAGCCGGCACCGTCGTCGCCACAGCCGGCACCGTCATCGCCACAGCCGGCACTTTCATCGCCACCGTCGGCACAGGCAGGTTACATAGGTAGAAGGTTTACAGATCGATTTGTGAAGGCTTGCCAATTAGTTCCTCAATGCTGTAATGGCATGTTCTGTAGGCATAGTGGTAATCATTGTCTGTATGTGTAGACGTATTTGCTCCCTCCTCTTTCTGTAGGCCGCCGATCCCAGCATCACCGCAAATTCCGCAAACCCCGATTCCTCCTCCACCTCCCTTACCTTCGTCACCGTCCCAACCTCCTTTTCCACAACCTTCTACACCGTCCCTACCCCCTCCATCTCCCGCGTCCGCACCGTGAGTTTCATTTTCATCTTTGCACTACCATCATTCTTAGCTATATTTGGCAGCAGCAGTGAGGTCATTTTTATTGAGCATCCTGGACGGCATTAGTGTGGCCTCTTGCACGCAGATGTATATGACAAAAACTTGCATAACCACTTTTATCGTAAGTTGTTGGCTGCAAAGTCGAGCGAATGATTACCCGTCGAGCATCTTCGTTTTGTGATGCATAGTACTGAGGCTGTTTGTGAGCAGCAACAACCCCGCAATAATCAAGACCGCCGCACTTTGGAGGTAACCTGCAATCTCACCGCTAGCCTACCCTCGGACATGAAGAAATACGGCATTAACAGGATTGCTGTATCCGGTGATGGGGAGCGGATCCTGACACACGCCCATGAGGGGGATAAGGTTATATGCTGGAGCGCCAACAACATGGAGACGGTTGAAGAACGCTTTTGGATTGATGCTCAAGTGAGTACTGCACAGGCTACTGCTGGTTATGCATGAAGGACAATAGGAAGCACGTGAGCTACCTGTATGTCCTACTGCTACTACTGGCACGCACCTGCTGGTACCACATACGTACAGCGTACGTGGCACTGCTGGCAGCATCATGCATGCATGCATGCGGGCTGAAGCCTGAACCCCATCTCTAAACAAGCTCGCACTAGTTAGGGAATGTGATGGGTGCATATATGTATGCGCATATAGTTAGGTAGGTAGGTGTATGCATATCGTGCTTTGCTTGATGAGCAGTGATCGGCTTTGCGCCGCTTCAGACAGCACTCCTGGATCCATTGCAGTTGTTTAGAATGGACGATCGATCAGGTAGGGGACAACAAACCATGCACGGTTAGTTTGTTGGACAGCAAGGAAGCACGAACGGAATAATGTCAATATCGGATGGGACGATGTACGAACTTATATGCATGATAAAAATGTTTTTCTTGCATTTATTAACTTACAGGTAATTTGTTCTGCTCTTTCCAAGGACGGCAAGAAGGCCATTGCTGTGTCACGGCCTCGTCAGTCAAGTAATAACTGTGCCTTGGTCTTCCTTTGGGACATAGAGAATGAGGAAGAAGAGGAGCAGCTTCTGCAGGGCAGTAATAATACTACTGGTCAATTGGACG
Source organism: Volvox reticuliferus (assembly GCA_019650235.1). NCBI lineage: Eukaryota > Viridiplantae > Chlorophyta > Chlorophyceae > Chlamydomonadales > Volvocaceae > Volvox > Volvox reticuliferus. The sequence continues at coordinate 454,331 of BNCP01000070.1, read as the reverse complement.
TCTGGGACATCAGTTGGCCCGCTAAGTTGGTGGCGGCAGCTAACGAGGATGGCAGTTTATGTGTTTGGGATGTGGCGGCAGCAGGGCATTTGCGGGACAAGACCATGCAGGAAAGGAGGCACATGCGGTACAAGACGAAATTCAATGATGGCGCCCGCAGCTGCTGCCGCTTTAGTCCGTGCGGTCAGTTTATTCTGGTAGGTCGGTTAGTTGCTTGTTCGTTAGATAACGGGCGAGGACATATGTGTGGATGCCCATTGCAATAACGAAACGACCGACCTTGGCATCGTGTACATTTATCTATTGGGAACTTTCTCATTAATAAGTGTTAACATTTCTTATAACTTTTAAAGACTAACGGCATGTATCGTTTGATATAAAGTACCTCGCTCTCGATAATAAAGGTCATCATTAAACGTGCAAAGACAGCATTACTAAACATGCATAGATATATACACAGATAACATTACGTATGAATCTGCAACTTGTGCATGGATGGCGGTGGTGGCGGTTCGTGCATGCTCCCTCATGTTGTGAATGAGCTCGTGCTGCGTAATAAACGTCCTACATGATCAGGTGGGCGGTCGCAATGTTGGGGAGCTCGTACTGCTCGAGTCCAAATATGGCCAGGAGCTGTTGCGGGCGTACGCACCCGCACAGGTAAGTGAGTACTTGTATGTACTTGCGCTTGCAAAGATATGGAAACAAGTGCAACCAAGGCATACGTGCGACTGTTTCATTACATACTACACATTAGCCGTGCCGAGCGAGTTCCTGTATGGGTGTTTCGTATGTGTTAATTCAGTAGGCACAGTATCGTCACCATAATGGCGTATCTAGCTATCGTCCCAGATGCCGTACCTACCCACCTGCTCCAAACCCTCTTGATGGGCACCTTCTTAGCTTTATTTGTTTTAATATCCAACGGCCTTGCCCGAAAGCATGCGGTTTCGTACGTGCACAGTTTACTAGGAGCTGAACGGATAATGAATTCCGCCGAATGAGGATGTATGCAGCAGCACAGCAGGGGCAGTCGTATTTGTAAAACGGCCTGTAGCCAGGTTGCAACCGTACGGCAATTAATAAGCAGGAAGTGAGCACTGCAGGGGCCCCACCAGGAGCATGGAGGCACACTTGTAGCCGACATGAAGGCGGCCTTGTAGAAATGAATGGAAGTCTGCGGCCGGACAAAACGACAACTCGCCACCTATGGATTGGGAATGATGGAAATGACGACAGCAGAACCTGGAAAAATGCCGTACATGGTGTCGTGAAAATGCTTGTCACATATCTTTTATCATCATCTTTTTGACTATCACTTTCCTTTTCTTTTCACTGCTCGTGCTTGCGGTCCTTTGAGCCTCCTGGCTCGTACGGGCCTTACGAGCTCATTCTGAGTTCGTAACATCACATCACATGTCTTTTAAGATATATCATATATTGCTTTTAAAGATATCATCATGATGATATGGACGAATGAAGTAAATGCGGGCGATGAGCGAAGGTGGAGTATATATATACATATTATAATATAGCGAGGAAGTCTGTACCAGCCAGGCAGCAGCAAGCACCGACCCAGCAGCTAACAGCCGCCATCATTTTTCCGACATCTTAATCGCTACAAACCTGGGATTGCCTCAGGCCCGGCCAATTACTATCGCCAGCCGCATTTGTGGACATATATAGCAAGCAAGCTGTTCCTCCATCCGCGTACTATACGCTGTGGTTTGCCTCTTGACATTTATTCATATGTACGGACGCAGGGGAACATTACGACCATGACAGCGACAGGCTGCTTCTTCCGGATGCCGTCATCATCGTCGTCATCAGGTATGTTATCTACGGCGGCATGGCCGTACGGCAAATTGCGTTATATATATATAATATCTACATGCATATATATACGCACATGTGAAGGCGCGGGAATCTTATCACATCTATTATGTCTTATCACTATTTCAAGTGCGGGGAGTCACGTACTGCCTGCACGTACACACATACACCTGTACAGAAGCACACACGTGCGATGCAAGCAAGCTGAGGAGGATCATGTGTCTCTCTCTCTTTATATATATGTGTGTGTGTATATGTCGTCGTACGAAGAAACAACTGGAATGTACGTTGTACAACATTATTTCAACATTAGCAACATTATTTCATGCTTGTGGTAATTAACTCGCGCGCAGGTGACCAAGTTGTACCGGTTACTGCTGATGGCGGCAGTCATGAGCGTCCCCGCCGTGAGGATGACTATTCGGGGTTCCAACAGCGCTACATCCAATTCACACGCGAAGGGCTGGTGAAAGAGCCCCCGAAGCCCCTCGGCACATCATTACCTATAACGTTTCCAACTCGCTTTGGGGCGTGGTACTCCGACGGAAGCATCCGGATCTTTGACATGGAGGGCGTCAGTTACACCGAGTCACGTCAGTTGGACATGGAAGACCAACATAATAAAAAAGTAGAGGACATAATAGACATCGACGTATCAGGGGACTGCAAACTTCTGTTTGTTATTCTCAAAAAGGAAGAAGAGGACAGTGTATCAGGTAAGCAGGAACACGTATATTGTGTGTGTGGTATGTAGTATCCTGGGCTATATCTACGGGTGTAGTATCCGAGGTCACACCTGTCTGGTCATCTTTCAATCGAGCCTTTGCTGTTGGCGCGCGGCGGGTATAACAGAGATGCAACAACTGGTATGTACGGGAGTGCTCGCCAAATAAACATATGCATGTGCGATGCTGAGGTGATTAGAAACAAGAGATAGATTGCTGATTATTGACGTATATGCCACCCTGATGGGATGCCGCCTTCTGAAGCTAACTTTATCCTATCTAGGAAATCTCAAGATGACAGCAGTTCATTTCACCTGCACTTATCGCAACGCCCAACAATTGCTTCCTTCCCTTATATATTGATTGCTTGTTACTATAAATATGATTCGTTATCCTATTAGCCAAATATGAAACACACAAATCTCGCTCATTTACTGCATGTCATGCATGTATGTACGACTTTCTGTATCGACCAACGTATTGATATCCTTGGCCGCAGAACTTCGTGTGTACGACATTGACAGCGGCAAGGTAATCTGGCAGCTTCGGATGAAGTGTCCGTTTGCCAGAAAACTACAGCACGTGATATCAAGTGGAGATTCCAGATTAGTGTCGGACGACAGCAGCAGACACGCGGAGCCGTGGCAGATGCAGGGCAATGTTATCTGGTCGGATGGCAACGGGCACGTCCATTTATATGATCTATCCAAGCGCGAGGAAGTCAGGGTAAGTTAATCCACCTGTTTAAGATGTGGCCTATGTGGCCATTCACAAGTCATTATTATCGAGGAAATGGTCTCACGGATGAGACACCTGCTGTATTGTACAATCGCACATGCCGTAGGTGGGTAAAGCGCCGTCGTCCCAAACACACAAACGAATTGGGGGTACATTCCCGTATATATATATATATATATATATATATATATATCCGTTCCCGTTGTGCAGGTCATCAACACGCGAGAACATCATTCGTCAATATATTTCGTGTACCCCCAAGTCAATCGGGAATTTGACCAGATGCTCACAACGCTCGAGAATGGCAGAGACGCCTGGGTGTGTCTCTGGGACCTGAACAAGGGGGAATTGATCCGGACGTACGACAAAATCCAAATGAGGGGCATATTTGGCGCATGGTTCACGGCCAACGGATTGCACTGTGTTTCGGTGTCAAAGGACAAAACAGCTGCACTCTTCCAGCTTGACACTGGTAAGTATCTACACGCTTTGTGTAGTAGTCGTACACACCTCTAGCACAATATAGATGTGCAGATACACGCCATCAGCATCTCGAGAGGCCTTTGCGGCTCTCAACTACTACACTTTATGACCTACCCCTTCACACGCACTGGAGGCCAGGGCGTCAAAAACGTCATTATTGTTGTAATCGTACGTAGCTGTTCTCCTGTGTGGGGGTGAAAACTAACAAGAAGTATGCCAAACGGTAGCTTTCAGCAATAACATAGATATCAATCATGCTTTTAAATATGCATTTGACTACCGCTTTCAATGCTGTTAACACCCAGAAGTGTACGGTGGTCTAAAGTAGATTCTTGTTGAGACAAGTAAAGGCAGAATAGTATATTATTTATTGCATTATAAGGCTTAAAATCCAATCTTGTAAAGAGGGAGCAGTTGTAATATAGTCCATATTAGTAAATTTGCACTAGATGTTTCCTGCTGATGTGCGCTTCTGATTTTCCTCTTAGATATTTGTGGTGGTCTGTATGTAGTTTATCTTTTTGATCACCTCAAGCATCCCATTCATCAGCTAGCTAGGAAGGAATTTAAGGGGTGTTACACTGTGGGTGACTTGCCCTGCAAAGACGAGCACCAGGGGTCCTTACCAGACTGAGCCAAGGGGCACATGGCTTTGGGCACAAGGAATGTATATTATGCATGATATGTACTATTGTCATCCTATCAGTATAGTTTATGTTATCCTAATACATAGAAAGGGTATATCCTGGTAATCTGGTACTGGCCATGATGCCGGCAGCACCGCATGCCAGCGGCACCGCATGCCAGCAGCACTGCATGCCAGTGCCACCACATGCCAGCTGCACCACATGCCAGTGGCACTGCATGTCAGCAGCACTGCATGCCAGCGGCACCACATGCCAGCAGCACCGCATGCCAGCAGTGGCACCACAAGACCGCATGCCAGAGGCACCACAATGCAGCTGCACCGCATGCCAATGGAACTGCGCAGCAGCAGCACCATGAGGCAGCTGCACCATGCGTGCAGCAGCTGCACTGCCTGCCTGTGGCATTGCATGCAAATGCAAATGGAACCACATGGCAGCAGCACCACATGGCAGTGGCACCTCATGCCAGCGGCAATGCACAGATTAACAGTCAACTAAACATTGTAGAGATTTTTATTGTTTGATATGTTAGCAATCCGTTCATTAGAAATATTATCTAGAGCATAATAAAAGCTTTAGAGCATGAATCCTGCAGGGCTGGCCAGTGCCCTGCAGGACACATAGGTACTACATGAAACAAGAGACTAAAAAAAGCTAGGTAAAGAGGTCAGAAAATGCTTTTAATAGCCTACAAATTGCAGAACAAAAATCAGTGCATTTACCTCACAATTGCATAAATTCCTGAGGGCCTTACATGGCTAGCACTCCTTACAGGGGCTGAATGTACGACAAGAAACCTAGAATAAACTAAACGACATTAACAACTAAAATCAAAAAGTCAACTAAATAAACTACATGCAACTAAAAATGACTAGGCTAGCTAGTAAAAGCTGTAGCAATTACATGTTTATTGTGAGTGAGCGGGGGAGCACATGGCAGGACAGACAGACAAAGCCACGTGCCCCTCCCCTGCGCTGTGGCTCGGTCCGGTCAGGCCCCCCCGTGCTCGTCTTTGTTGGGCAAGTCGCCCACAGTGTAACACCCCAAAAAAATATTTATTGTACACATATGAATATCAAAATTATCAAATCTATGCAGAAATAACCAACCTTATAAATTTGAAATCAGAATTGAATAATAATCCATCTTATAAGTATGAGCTGTTGAAATATCATGTAAATTATAATGGCAACTGAAATTAATAAAGTTAATATTTTTTGCATATTAGGGAAAAATGATGCAGCAAAACATCTATAAAAATTTTTGATTGCAAGAGTGATAATGCGGTTAAACTTGGTGCCACTGTTGAATGTACTCATATGGCTAGCAAACCCTTGAGTCTAAATTAAATCTAGGATAGATATCACGTGGCAGCTGCACTGCACGGCAGCAGCACCCTGCAGTGGCAGCTGCACCACACGGCAGTGGCAGCACGTTACAGCAGCAGCACGTGGCAGTGGCACCATGCAGCAGCCACACCACTTGGCTGCGGCCCCCACACAGCAGCAGCACTGCATGGCAGCAACAGTGCATGGCAACTGCACCATGCAGCAGCAGCAGCAGCAGCAGCAGCAACAGCGCGGCAGTGCCACAGTGCAGCAGCGGCAACATGTGACAGTGGCAGTGCACGGCAGCGGCAGTGAGTGGCAATGGCAGTGCACAGCAGCAGCAGCATGCAGCAGCCGCACCACATGGCAGCAGCTGCACCACACGGCAGCAAGCAGCCCCACACAGCAGCAGCACTGCACAGCAGTTGCACCGCGCGTCAGCATGCGGCAGTGGCACCATGCGGCAGTGGCAGTACACGGCAATGGCAGGGCATGGCAGCAGCAACACACAGCCGCAGCAACACGCGGCAGTGGCAGCACGCGACAGCAACAGGGTGCAGCAGCAGCAGCACGCAGCTATGGCAGCATGCATCAGTGGCAGCGCATAACAGTGGCAGAGCACGAGAGTGTTGGAGTGGTGATAGGCAGTGACGTTGTAGGTGGTGATGTAGGTGGTGGTGGAACTTGCTGGGTAGGGTGATGATTATTTGCCAGGGCTTGAGGTGACAGGTATCCATCGTCCGGCACATCTTCACTGCCGATTTCAAGATCTTGCTCTGAATCACACCATTGCTGGTCCACGGCATTCAGTGAGCGCTTGTTGTTGCGACCTGAGCACATGAAAGCAGCAGCAGAAGCAGCAGCAGCAAACATGCATGCACAAGAGCCCGCTCGATATCAATTCCCGCAAATCGCAATGTGTGGATATTGCATGCGACGTGCAACAGGGCGCGTCGCCACAGCCATGCGATACAACATAAATTACCACGGACAATGAGTCTACCTATTTTAAGCAATAAAGAAACTTTCCTTATAGGAAAAGCATGGCACCACGATATGCTACCCGGTGTGGCTGCCGCACAATAGCAACATCGCGTGATAGTAACACTGCGCCATAGTGATACCATGAGATAGCTATTATATGGTATCACTATCGCACGGTATAGTTACGCGGTGTCGCTATCGTGCAGCAGCCACACCGGGCAGCAACGGCAAAGCACTACCAACCCAAACCCAGAAATGCATGCAAAATTTTTCATAACTACTTTACGGCTTACCTTGCCGAGTAGCTCCAGCAATAGTCACACCAAAGATGCCCAAGATCACGAAAGGCAAAATTGGGCTGGTAGGTGGGCGTAGGCGAATTTGGGGCTGATATTCCTCCATGGCATAACCTGTAATGAATATAACAATTGATTAAAAAGCCATTATGCCAACTTGCACTGTGTCAGCCGCAATGCTTACCAACCAGCAGGTTGGCGGCGCTCTTGACAATCCTCGTCCTTAAGAAGCCAACAATAGATAGCTCCGATAATGAACAAATAGATACCTCCAATGATTAACAATCAGAGTAGCAAGTGTCCATCGATTTTGCAGGCCATAAAAGCTGATCATTGCTGGACGATTGAGATCAACTGTCAAGTAATGTTGTCAGGATATTCCTTGCTAGACCTAATAACAGGCAATTGACTAGGGACTTTTAATATTACAAATCACAATAAATACTTTAGAGTATGAATCCTGCAGGTCTGGCCAATGCCCTGCAGGATACATAGCTACTACATGAAACAAAAGACTGAAAAAACCTAGCTAAAGATGTCACAAAATGCTTTTAACAGCCTAGAATTGGCCTAAGAAAAGTCAGTGCATTTCCCTCGCGACGGCAAAAATTCCCGAGGGCCTTACATGACTAGCACTCCTTACAGGGGCGGCTGAATGTACGACAATTAACTAAAACATTAACTAAAAGCAACGAAAAATAAACTACAAGCAACTAATTAACTAATAAACTACAAGCAACTAAAAATTACTAGGCTAGCTAATAAAAGCGGTAGCAATAATAATGGCAACTGAAATTAATAAGGTAAATATTTTGCATTTAAGGGAAAAATGATGCGGCAAAACATCTACAAAAAGTTTTGATTACAAGAGTGATAATGCGGTTAAATTTGGTGCCGCTGTTGAATGTATTCATACGGCTAGCAAACCCTTGGCTCTAAATTGAATCTAGGATATCACGTGGCAGCTGCATTGCACGGCAGCAGCACCATGCAGTGGCAGCTGCACCACACGGCAGAGGCACCACACGGCAGTGGCAGCACGTGGCAGTGGCACCATGCTGCAGCCACAGCACCACGTGGCTGCAGCCCCCACACAGCAGCAGCACTGCATGGCAGCAACAGTGCATGGCAACTGCACCATGCGGCAGCAGCAGCAGCACGCGGCAGTGCCACAGTGCAGCAGTGGCAACATGGACAGTGGCAGTGCACGGCAGCAGCAGCATGCAGCAGCGGCACCACGTGGCAGCCGCACCACACAGCAGCAGCACTGCACGGTGGCTGCACTGCGTGGCAGCAGCAGTGCACGGCAACTGCACCACACTGCAGCGGCAGCATGCGGCAGTGGCACCGTGCGGCGGCAGTGGCAGTACACGGCAATGGCATGGCATGGCAGTGGCAACACGCAGCAGCAGCAACACACGGAAGTGGCAGCACACGGCAGCAACCGGGCGCAGCAGCAGCAGCACAAGGCAATGGCAGCATGCAGCAGTGGCAGCGCATAGCAGTGGCAGAGCACGGCAGTGTGGCAGCGCAGCTGCACCATGCGTCAACTACTGCATCGCGCATGGCAGCGGTATCACACTATAGCATTCTTATATTGCATATCAAAATTGCATTTCATAATTAGTTGGCGACTTACTAATGCTACCTTTCGTGAGCAAGATGGCAAAGGCAATGTTGGCGAGTGTAGTATCCTGGGGTATCTCATGGCTAATATCCAGGTTGGCCAGTTGTCTGGCATCCTTCGATCGAGCCTTTGTGTTAGGCGGATATGACAGAGATACAACAGCGAGCAAGATCTAACAAATTGCTGAAGCTCCAACGAATGGCAATTGCATATTTATACGATTTGCAGGCTATAACTAAATCGATAGCTAAAAACATTGCTGTACGATTGAGATTAACTGTCAACTAACATTGCAAGCAAGGATATATTCTCGTTAGACCTGTTAGCAGGCCGTTCACTAGAAACTTTTTATGTTCTAGAGCATAATACAAACTTTAGAGCATGAATCCTGCAGGATTGACCGGTGCCCTGCAGGATACATAGAGCTACTACATAAGACAAAAGACCGAAATAACCTAGCTAAAGAGCTCAGAAAATGCTTTAATAGCTTTGATATTATCTAACAGAAATCTATGCATTTTCCTCGCGACGGCATAAATTCCCGAGGGCCTTACACTGCTAGGACTCCTTACAGGGGCGGACGATTGTAAAAATTCCCTGGGGCCTTACATGACTAGCACTCCTTACAGGGGCTGAATGTACGACACTAAAACTGAAATAACTAATACTAAATAGAAAACGAAAAGTAACTAAGATTGACTAGGCTAGCTAATAAAAGCGGTAGCAAATATATTGTTGTGAGTTGTATGGCAAAATGAAAGTTAAAGAAAGGATGTTAAAGTTTATTGGCCTGCTGCAATGATGGGCTGGTGGGTTTGGAGCCTAATTGGGAAAATGCTCAGCTGCTTTTCTAATCAAACGTAAACTTCAAGGATAACTTATTTCAATATATTCTGTTTATCTCTGCATATCGTCATGTGGCTTTTATGTGCCATATGTAGACGGATGGGCCTCGGTTGGTGACAGTCGCTCACATGAACGATTCAAAGGGCCACAATTTAAATTATAACTTAACCATGTATGAGCAAGCGTATGACTCCATGCCGTCAAGTCATTTTGATGGCGCCGCGGCCTTGCACTTACGTGCCAGCCAGGGACGTCCGAGGCATACACAGCAGAGCATTTGTAGCTAACGTCGCTACCTCGAATCTCCCGCCAGCTAGCAAGGGAGGCATAAGCTGATCAACATGATGAGGCTACGGACAGGGTGATAGGGGCTGTATCTACATATATATATATATATATATATATGTATGGAGGAGCCTGTGTCCAGGCACCGGGTTCTAAGGGTTTTGGGGGAGGCAGTGAGAGAGGTCTTTCCCTCTTGTGCAGTGCAGGAGTTTGAGGGGCCAGCTGTGGGTGGGGCCGGGAGGCTTTCTAGGGGGGCGCCAATTTTGGCTCGTCATCCCCCCCTCTGTCTTTAGCTGGGTTCTTCCTTCTTGGCTGTGTAAGAGTGTGCTCTTCTGTTGGCGTCTCTCCTCTGAGGGCTTCTGTGTGTCTTTGCCAGGCTCTTGCTAGGTCAGTTTTGTGTTGGAGGAGAGTGGTCCCCTTCTTTGTGCAGTTAGTTGCCCCCTGTTTTCTTGAGTTCCCTCCTTGTTTTCGTGGTGCTCCTCAGTGCTCTGTTAGTGGCCAGGCTAGAGCCTCTTGAGTCTTTCTTTGTTCTAGCTGGTCCGAGTGAGAGGGGGAGCACGTGGCAGGACAGACAGACAAAGCCACGTGCCCCTCCCCTGCGCTGTGGCTCAGTCCAGTCAGGCCCCTTGGTGCTCGCCCTTGTAGGGCGAGTCGCCCACAGTGTAACACCCCATATGTATCTCTTTGTGCACATGCATGCGTACTGCCACCGCCCTGCATTAATTATTTTTTGATAATTCTTCCTCTATCCGGCTACCTGTTGTTCTCCTTGTATGCTCGTTGTCACGCACGCAGGAAAAGTTATCAGGCGCTTTGTGGGCCACGAGGACTACGTTACTTTCGCCGCCCTGTCGCCAAATGATGAGGACAATAGCATATTAGCCACGGCCTCACGAGACGAAACCGTGCGAATTTGGAACGTGGGCACTGCAGAACAGCTGCACGTCATTCGGTACGGCAGGCAAATTTCCCGTATCCATTTCCTGCAGTCCTCGAGATGGATCATTACAACCGACGAAAATGGCTACGTCATTGGCTTCGATACAGTTAAGCATTAATAAGCCGCTTGTTCTGAGAACGTATGGATTTAGTAAGCTAGGCAGAAATGGCGGTATACATTAAATTTAGCCAGTTATTGATGATGACTGAAATAGGCCGTTGCTTGCTTGTGCACGTTGCACTGTATGCTTAGTGAAGATTAGTGAAGATAGATAGTAGGCAGGGACTGCTGCGCGGATAAAATGTACACATTAGCCCTTCCCCCCTTGTTTTGTGTCTTAGTTGTTTCTAACAGAGTTCATTAACAAATACAACAACTCTTCCCGCCGCCGTCCGTCACATATTAATTTCGATGTGCCTCACCTCAGACTGGCACATCCTTCTTACCGCTGCTGATCTTCCAAGGTGATGCTCTCAAGAATTGCAAGATCATGAAAACCTCGATGAGTGGTGCAATCGGCCTTCTGCTGGTTACGATACAACATGTTTTTTACAGCTCTCCCCGTATTATCAACTTGCTGCACCTCCATACTCTCTCAATACGGCAGCCACTACCGCAGAAGGTACGTACACACGTGTGCAAATATTTATTTGTGTTCGTATTGTAAATGAAACAAAATAGATGAGACCTATTGACGAGGGGCCTAAGGGCACAAGTGCGTACCCATGGACATGGGCTTCGTGCATGCATGCATCCCATCATCCATTCCCCAGCCAACCAGCAGACCTACGTACCTTTCTACCTGCCTTCCTACCTGCCATCATGTCTTCATGCATGCTGGCCTGCCTGTCGACCTTTCTATCTAAATTTTAAATTGATACCACTGGTCCACGTCGTGCCGAATCGAATGAACCCATTATGTTACACATGGACGGGTTACGTAGATTGTGGGAAACGGCTTGGTGCTTACGAGCAACGTTGTATTGGCTCTGGCCAAGACGTTTCCTGGATTGGCGGTTGCGCCTGATCCTAGGGACTTGGGGAATACATATCTGCACTTGTGAGTTTAAAAAATACAACCAATCAATTGATACCTGCGCTCACTCGTGACAATCAACCGAACAAAGTTATTTATTAGCTGCATGCATGTCCGCATATCACCGTGGCCTATATCACGCGCGCTATCTAGTTCCTGTTTTCATTATCGTTCCATGCATTTGTTTTTTGGAGTAGGTACGCGTTGCCTGCGTTTCATGCCCACTGCTGCTGTTGTGTGCGCACGAACCAATGATTTATTGAACTAAATCCATTTCAACATTCAGGGCGGCTCGGTTTCTTGACGATGACGTGGAGCTTCTGCGCGAGCTACTGACAACAAATCATTCAGCCATCATTTCAGCACCACTGCCGGCAAATAACGATGGCCAAACACCCCTTGACCTCGCTCTGAACATGACGAATAACCGGGCAAAGTTTGTTGAGCTGTACCTTTCCAATGAGCTTGAAAGGCCGCCACAGATGCGATTGGCATCTCGGAAGGTAATAAGTACATATGTGCTGGTTATCAAGGCGTTCTTTGCCTCGTGAATGCCCTGCCAACCTTTGTCTGGCCTCGTATTTATGCCTAACAAGCAGCAGGCCGCTATCTAGGCCTGAAAACGGCTGTATGCACTCAATGCAGTTTGTGAACGAATACTTTATTTCACACACAGCCTGACAAGACCTACCTGCCCTAATGAGACTGTGTCTATCATGGCCCGATACCCACTGAGCCGATGCCGACTACAGTTGACATAGACTATAGTTGGCTGCTTATGCATGCGTTGGCAAGTGCCCCAAATTTTGCCAAAACTAGGATAGCCGCAAGCCCTGCCCTTCTTGCATCACAACATAAGCTGACGTTATTATGTCGATTTCAACCAATTAATAAATTATTTACTTGCTTCAACCACATGTACATTTGTACATTTATGCTTATGTGGCATGCGCGCAGGCATTTTCCCAGCTTGCAAAGGTGGTCCCCGACCAACTAGTCAAGTTCCTAAATGCCATGGCCAGTGAAGGGAGGAACAACGAGACAGCCAGGTGGTCTGGAGATGTAATGGCACCTGAGGAGGACGAGCGCGTCAATGAGCTTGAAAGGGCAAAATCAACAGCCGCGGAGTATTTCAAGGTATGTACTTGTAATAAATGAATGATTGCTACCGCTTTTATTAGCTAGCCTAGTCATTCTTAGTTGTAGTTTTTATTTTTATGTCGTTTAGTTTTCGTTATTTTCGTTTTCGTGTCATACATTCAGCCCTAGGAATTTTTACAGTCGTCCGCCCCTGTAAGGAGTGCTAGTCATGTAAGGCCCTCGGGAATTTATGCAGTCGCGAGGTAAATGCATTGATTTTTGTTAGCCAATTTCCTAGGCTATTAAAAGCATTTTCTGACTTCTTTACCTAGGTTTTTTTAGTCTCTTATTTCATGTAGTACCTATGTGATTCATGCTCTAAAGCTTTTATTATGCTCTAGATAATATTTTCTAGAAAAAGGATTGCTAACATATCAAACAAAAAAATCTTTACAATGTTTAGTTGACTGTTATTCTGTATCATACAGCAATGATTTTCTGCTGTTATAGCTGCCGCTTTATTTCTAGCCTGCAATTTCTATAGATACATACTTCTTTGGATCTTCAGCAATTTTATGGAGCTTCACAGAGGATTCTCAACATCACCTTTGCCATCCTGGTAAGCATTACTTGCATTGCCAGACTCAGTCATCAAAATATTTCGGAATGCACACGATTTAGGAATGTGATTTTTGAATGAATCAGGTGGTGCAGCTGCCGGTGCTGCTGCCGTGCAGTGCAGCTGGTGTGTGGTGCAGCTGCAGCATGGTGCAGCTGCGGCGTGGTGCAGCTGCCGCATGGTGCAGCTGCGGCGTGGTGCAGCTGCCGCGTGGTGCAGCTGCTGCACTCTGCCACTGCCTCACAGTGCTGCTGCCATGTGGTTCCATTTGCATGCAGTGCAGCAGGCATGCGGTGCAGCTGCTGGGTGCAGCTGCAGTGTGGTGCCGCTGGCATGCGGTGCCACTTGCATGCGTTGCTGCTGGCATGTGGTACCGCTGGCATGCAGTGCCGCTGGGCTGGCATGCGGTGCTGCTGGCATGTGGTGCCGCTGGCATGCAGTGCTGTGTGTGAGCTGCCACTGCCGTGCAGTGCTGCTGGCATGTGGTACCAGATTACCAGGATACACCCTTTCTAATTATAAGGATAACATAAACTATACTGATAGGATGACAATAGTATATATCATACATAACATATACATTCCTTGTGCCCAAGCCAAGTGCCCCTCGGCTCAGTCCGGTCAGGACCCCAGGTGTTCATCTTTGCAAGGCGAGTCACCCACAGTGTAACACCACTTAAATTCCTTGCTAGCTAGCTGATGAATGGGATGCTTGAGGTGACCAAAAATATTAACTACATACAGACCACCACAAATATCTAAGAGGAAAATCAGAGGCACACATAGGGGGAAAATATCTAGTGGAAAATTAATAATATGAACTATATTACAACTGCTCCCTCTTTACTTACAACATTGGATTTGAAGCCTTATAATGCAATCATGCTTTTAAATATGCATTTCACTACCGCTTTCAAAGCTGCTAACACCCAGAAGTGTACGGTGGTGTTGCGGGGACTGGGGCCTGCCGCCCCAGTTCCCCGCACCTCCACCGTCTTGGTGTACTGGGGTCCCAAGTATTTTCATTGCCCCAGTTCCCCACACTTCCACCGTCTTGGTGTTCTGGGGTCCCAAATAGATTCTTGTTGAGACAAGTAAAGGCAGAATAGTATATTATTTATTACATTATAAGGCTTAAAATCCCTAAGTAAAGACAGGCAGTTGTAATATAGTCCATATTATTAATTAACCACTAGATATTTCCCCCTATGTGCGCCTCTGATTTTCCTCTTAGATATTTGTGGTGGTCTCAATGTAGTTAATATGTTTTGGTCCCATTCATCAGCTAGCTAGCAAGGAATTTAAGGGGTGTTACACTGTGGGTGACTAAATCCTCTGTGAAGCTCCATAAAATTGCTGAAGATGCAAAGAAGTATGTATCTATAGATATTACAGGTTAGAAATAAAGCGGTAGCTATAACAGCTGAAAATCATTGCTGTACAATACAGATGTGGCCGTGGCAGCACACTGCAGCAGCAGCACGCGGCAGCAGCACAGTGCGGCAGCCACAGAACGTGGCAGTGGCCGCACACAGCAGCAGCAGCACTGCATGGCAGCTGCACTGCATGACAGCAGCAGTGCATGGCAACTGCACTATGCAGCAGCAGCGACAGTGTGTGGCAGCGGCACTGTGCAGCAGCAGCAGGACGCAGCAGTGCGTGGCAATATGTGACAGTGGCAGTGCATGGCAGCGGCAGTGAGTGGCAATGGCAGGGCACGGCAGCAGCAGCATGCGGCAGAGGTGGCAGTGCGCAGTAGTGACACCAAGCGGCAGCTAGCAGCAGTGCATGGCAGCTGCACTATGCGGCAGCAGTGGCAGCGCACGGCAGCTGCACTATGTGGCAGCAGTGGCAGTGCACGGCAGCGGCACCGTGCAGCAGCAGCAGCAGCACATGGCAGTGGCAGCACGCGGCAATGGCGGCAGTGCATGGCACCGGCAACATGCATGTGGCAGCGCCAACATGTGGCAGCTGCAACATGCGGCAGCAGCAGCGTTCTGAAATAACATTTAGAATTATATTATTATTATTGTTATCATTATTATTATTATTATTGTTATTATTTGGAGACTTACCTGAGCGAGTAATGCTTACCCTTTGCGAGCAGAATGGCAAAGGCGACGTTGGCAAGATCCAACAAATCAGTTTGGCAGCCAAAATGCTTAATATCTATACAAATTGCCGGCTATAGATGAAACGGTAGCTATAATAGCGGACAATCATTGCTGTTCGATACAGATTAACTGTAAACTGAATGTTGTAAGGATATTTCTTGCTAGACCCATTAGCAGGCCATTGACTAGGAACTTTTTATATTTTAAACAAAAATAAAACCTTTAGAGCATGAATCTTGCAGGGCTGGCCAGTGCCCTGCAGGATACATAGCTACTACATGCAACAAAAGACTGAAAACACCTAGCTAAAGAGTTCAAAAATGCTTTTAATAGCCTAGAATTTGCCTAACAAAAGTCAGTGCATCTCCCTCGCGATGGCAAAAATTCCCGAGAGCCGTACATGGCTGGCACTCCTTACAGGGACGGCTGAATGTACAACAACTAACTAAATAAACTAAAAACAACGAAAAAATAAACTAAAAGCAACTAAAAATGGCTAGGCTAGCTACTAAAAGCAGTAGCAAATAACAAGACATTACCAGAGCAAAATGTGATTATTGATGGTGTGAGGTGGCCAGCCATTACATACCATTCTTGCTCTATCTGCAAAGGGAAGCAATTAAATGACACAAGGGTAGTTAAGCCTATGCCATTTGATTGCCTTTGCAGTGGTAATGATAAAGCAACATGCCAAGATGCGGTGAACACTACCTGAATGGGGTGTTTTATTGCTGTGCACCATAACTCCAGCAGAGTTGATAGATAGCCTAGCATGTGCTCCATATGTGCCACCCCCATTCAAATGGGGGTAAGGTTATATAATTGTTAAATTGTACCAACTCTCAAGATGCAGAGTTCTACTGCGGTAGCTATGAATGCGGACTGTGTGGGTTCAAATCCCGCTCCCTGCATGGACTAAATTTTCCTTTTGGGCGGTCAGGCAACGCGTGCGACGACACGCGACGATGCGCGACAACGCGCGCGGGAAAACGCGCGCGGTTCAGTGCACGAGTACCACTACTGTGCGAGTACCAAACCGAACGAATCATTTCCTATATAACTAAATCTTTATTATGCTTAAAACGTTGGCCATGATGCTTACCTTGGCGGCGGTGGCTTGGTAATCATCTTCCAGAAAGGTCCAGCAATAGTTCAGCTTCAATATTTACTAGCCAAAAAAGTAGCTGACTATACAATTTGCAGGCTACAATAGCAGATTAATGCTGTACGACTAAGATTAACTGTCAACGAGCATTGTGAGGATAATTCTTGATTGGCCAGGCTGGAAGCGTTTGCCTAAAATTTTTCATATTCTATACCATTATATATCCTTTAAGCATGAATCCTGCAGGGCTGGCCAGTGCCCTGCAGGAAACATGGTGACTGCATGAAACAAAAGACTGAGCAAACCTAGCTAAAGAGCTCAGAAAATGCTTTTAAAAGCCTAGAAATTGCCTAACAGAAATCAGTGCATTTACCTCGCGATGGTATAAATTCCCGAGGGCCTTACACTACTAGGACTCCTTACAGGGGCGGACGACTGTAAAAATTCCCAGGGGCCTTACACTACTAGGACTCCTTACAGGGGCGGACGACTGAAAAAATTCCCAGGGGCCTTACATAAATATACGACCAAAACTAAAATAACTAAAACGAAATAAACTATATAACTAAACTAAAAACAACTAAAAAATACTAGACTAGCTAATAAAAGCGGTAGCAATAAATAATATACTATTCTGCCTTTACTTGTCTCAACAAGAATCTACTTTGGACCCCAGAACACCAAGATGGTGGAACTGCGGGGAACTGGGGCAGTAAATCTACTTTGGATCCCTGGACACCAAGACGGTGGAAGTGCGGGGAACTGGGGCGGCAGGCCCCAGTCCCCGCACAACCACCGTACACTTCTGGGAGTTACAGCATTGAAAGCGGTAGTCAAATGCATATTTAAAAGCATGATATCCACGCATATGCTTTTCGATGTGCATGATCGGATCTTATGCTTTCAATGACTTTATACCCATGTAATGGTAGGTCGATGTGTTCCTCAATCCATGCGTTGGGGTAAGAATTGTATTTTAAGCATGCATATTTCATACACACCATATCGTACGGCACGACATTGTGTCTCTGGAGATTTCAGGACCGATCCCGACTAATTAGTCTCAGGTAAATAATCCCTCCCTTGGCTGATGGTGGATGGGCCACCGCATAGATGGACGGTGACAGACCCCGGTTTTAGTGAGCTGCGAGCTGACGAGGAGTGGAGTTAGCGCTGCCATTGATCCAGCAGATTCCACTGGATGCCGGTGGTGGGTGCTGAACCCGGGAAAATCACTGATTTCGGAGGAGTCAGCAGATGAGGGTGAATGGATGAGGGTGTCACCGAAACTAGGATAGGTAGGGACTGCCAGGTAGTGGCCACGGGTGAAGAACACCCCCCGCCACATATATAAATAATGTATCACCCCTTAATAAATAAGATGCGTGATTGTACGACTGATGCAAGTGTACGACTGATGCAAGTGTACTTTATCCACATCATGGAGCCCACAAGGTGGGATAACTAAATGCTGGACATGCCTTAAAGACATGAATATCTGCATGAGCATGTAATTGCATACCTGGTACTAGCCTGATACTAGCTGCCGGGTCATCAGCGATCTACGTTGTAGTGGCTTATGCATACATAGCTTCCGGAAAGGCCTCTCCACGCACGTGAGATGTGCTTTTACATAGTAACTTGTAGTGTTTTGTGACGTACTACATCTACTGCTACTGCCACTTAATATTACACGCATGCGCCGATATATGGGTTGGGGATCGATATCATCTCAGGAGGATTTGTCATGTCTCTGTCACCTTCATATGACGTCGTTCGTTGTCAAGCCTGACCGACATTTTGTTAGTGTGCGCATGCACGCACAGAAGCGCCAAATTAGCTAACGCCAAACGCATTCTATCCAGATATATTGTCACGGTGGGATAGGTACATAGCAGCTTCCAGGCGGATAAGAACGATGCAACAGAGTTAATTTGGCCATTAACCTCACACTTAGCCATTACTACATCTAAAGATATTGAGAGCCACAGTGGTCTTTTTTCCGGCTCCAGAATCCGACACCCCCTTTTTGTCTTTGTGTATATTTTGACTATGAATATCTATATGCGTATATATTAATCGAACCTGTCATTATTGAAGATGGCCCTGAGGTGATCGCTGGCGGTAGGTGTGCTTTTACGGATTACATTTGTGAATTTGCGTGCCGTACTATACAATGACTTCATCCCCGGTTACTTAAATGCCTCAAGCCCTCCATCTTGCTCGCCCTTCCAACACTTGCGTACTCGTTTCCAACCCTACCCTAATGGGTATTAGCGTGTGCATTTGCGTGTATGGGGTGTTACACTGTCCATCCATCGACCTATCTTAATATGTATAAAAATCATGCTTTTAAATATTCATTTGACTACCGCTTTCAATGCTGTTAACACCCAGAAGTGTACGGTGGTTGTGCGGGGACTGGGGCCTGCCGCCCCAGTTCCCCGCACTTCCACCGTCTTGGTGTACTGGTGTCCAAAGTAGATTCACTGCCCCAGTTCCCCACAATTCCACCGTCTTGATGTACTGGGGTCCACGGTGGATTCTTGCTGAGACAAGTAAATGCATAATAGTATATCATTTCTTGCATTATAAGGTTAAAAGGCAATAATGTAAGTAAAGGGAGTAGAATAATATAGTTAACATTGTTAATTTTGCCCTAGATGTTTCATCATAGGTATTCCCCTAATTATTCTCTTAGATATTTGTGGTGGTCTATATGTAGCTAACATGTTGGGTCAACTTTTTTCCACACTGACAGCACTGCATGCTAGTGGCCTGCTGATAGTATAGGATTGGGAAACTGCAACCAGGCACATACAGCGCCAGCCATCGTGCCAGCCAGAAACAAAGAAAACAAGTTTGCTATAATTCCTTGCTGTTGTCTACACATACACTAGCTAGTATACTGTTCGTGGACGTGCAGAGTATCGGGAGCATGATTCATGGTAGGCCGCATTGAAAAATCACAGCTAGTTGTGAAGTCAATGAACATAGCGGGCGAGTCTACTGAGCATTCACCTGGATCCAGCTTATCCAGCCATTCTTGTACGTACCTGTCGTATATTGTTCCTTTTGAGCTCCACCCAGCAGCACTGTATAAGTCACGGCTCATCTATCCCAGGCTGAGCGAAGCAAAAGCCATCCAGTTTTGGCCTGCTGGTCAAGGACGGATCCTGCCTGTGAGCAAGGACCCGCCCATACATAAATGTTATAGACTTCTGCCAGGTGCAGCATTATTTAGATATGTAATGCCAAGCATACAGAAGTAATAAAGCGCTTTCATGGTAGGCTTAAGAGTTATTATAAAACGTTGTCTGGCTTGGTGTCTATCTTCCTGCCTCTATCTTCCTTCAGGCCGACGCTGCACACACCTGGCCCTGTGGGACATGATGGCTTATTATTGCCATCAGTGAAAAACATAAATGCAACAGAGCCGCTCATCATCAGCAACCCGTACCCCTGCCAACTATGGGCCGGCCTAATTAAGCCTGACAAGCAGGGCTTTGAGCCGGGAAAAAATAGTTTTTGGAAAGCGCAAATTGTCAATGATTCCAAACACTGCCTAACAGGGTCTGTTTGGGTTAATTAGACTGTGTCTGATTTAATCAGTCCGGGGACCTAGAAGCCCATAATGTTATTAGTGTTACACTTTGCGTGAAGGACAGCAAATAATTGCTACCGCTTTTATTAGCTAGCCGAGTAATTTTTAGTTGCTCGTAGTTTTAGTTATTTTAGTTTTCGTGTCGTATATTCAGTATGTAAGGCCCCTGGGAATTCTTAAAGTCGGGAGTCCCTGTAAGGAGTCCTAGTAGTGTAAGGCCCTCGGGAATTTATGCCGTCGCGTGGTAAATGCACTGATTTCTGTTAGGCAATTCCTAGGCTATTAAAAGCATTTTCTAACCTCTTTATCTAGGATTTTTCAGTCTTTTGTTCCATGTACTAGATAGCTATGTATTCTACTGGGCACTGTCTGTAGTATCCTGGGGTATCTCATGGCTAATATTCAAGTTGGCCACTTATCTGGCATCCTTCGATCGAGCCTTTGCTTTAGGCGGCTATGACAGCGTTACAACAGTTAGTATCGAGCGGGTAGTGACTGACCCGGGTTCAAATTCCCCATCCATCAGTGTGGATGAGTGGATGGCTGTCCTAATGTGTGCGTGGGATGTGTAACCACAATCATCAGGCCATCAGGGATGAGAATGCCATTGAGTCACGATTGCCCCTGTGGGTGTGAGGACACACCCATTGGAAGGGGGGATAATTGTAGTATCCTGGGGTATCTCATGGCTAATATCCAGGTTGGCCAGTTGTCTGGCATCCTTTGATCGAGCCTTTGCTTTAGGCGGATATGACAGAGATACAACACTGTCCAGCTCTGCAGGATACATGCTGTAAGGCTTTAATTATCCTCTAGAATATTGAATGTTTCTAGTGAACGGCCTGCCAATGGGTCAATCAAGGAATATCCTTACAACATCAGTTGGCAGTTAGTTTGAAGTGTACAGCAATGATTGTCTGCTATCACAGCTACCGCTTTATTTATACCCACTTCTTTAATTTCCAATTAATGGAGCTTCAGCAATTTGTTGGATCTTCACTTAGGAGGATTGCCAACATCGCGCTTATATTTGCCATCCTGGTCGTGAAAGGTAAGCATTACTCGCCAAGGTAAGTTTTAGGAAGTGAATTTAGAATGAAATTTTAGGATGGATCGCCCGGTGCCAGTGCCATGATGTGCAGCTGCAGTGCGGTGCCGGTGCCGCAGAGTGCTGCTGCCACGCTGTGCCGCTGCCGCGCGGTGCCGCTGGCAAATGGTGCGGCTGCCGTGTAGGGTCACTGCTGCGTGGCAGCTGCACCGTGCAGCAGCTGCACATCATGGCGGCAGTGGCCCTGCACGGCAGCTGCACCACGTGCCAGCGGCACCGCGCGGCAGCGACACTATGCAGCAGCCACACGGCGCGGCAATGGCACCGCATGCCAGCGGCACTGAATGTCAGCATGGCATGCAGTGCCACTGGCACGCGGTGTGGCTGCCGTGTGGTGCCACTGGCAAGAGGTGCCACTGGCACATGGTGAGGCTGCCGTGCAGGGCCGCTACCGTGCGGCCCCAATGGCATGCCGTGCTGCTGGCACATGGTGCGGCTGCCATGCAGTGCTGCTGGCATGCAATGCCGCTGGCATGTGGTGCACCTGCCATGCAGGGCCGCTACCGCGTGGTGCTGCTGGCACCTGGTACCGCTGGTGTAGTAGTTGAGAGCTGCAAAGGCCTCTCGAGATGTTGATGGCGTGTATCTGCACACATATATTGTGCGACTACTACACTCTCCCCCCTCTGGAGGGCACGTCTCGGGCACTTAAGCCCCATCAACCGATGTTAACCATCGCCTACCCTGGCCATGGGAAGGTTTACTCAATCCCACGTCGCGACATGTGCTGTCTTCCATGCGCCCTAGCTCTCACGAGTTTTTCTAACATCAGACTTTATAGCCATCAACTACTCTCCAACATTTCCGTTGGGAACCTGGATCACGTCAGATTCGAGACATCGCTGTCCGAAGGTATCGAACCGGCGACCTCAGGATTTGAATCTGACGGTTCCGCTCGCTACCATTTGTAGTAGTTGAGAGCTGCAAAGGCCTCTCGAGATGTTGATGGCGTGTATCTGCACACATATATTGTGCGACTACTACAGCTGGCATGCATGTGGTGCTGTTGGCATGCCGTGCCACTAGTGCCGTTTGGTGCTGCTGGCATGCCATGCTGCTGGCGCCGCTGCCACATGGTGCAGCTGCCACGTGGTGCAGCTGCCGTATGGTGCCGCTGCCGTGCTGTACAGCTGCCATGCTGTGTAGCTGCTGCAAGGTAATGTGTACCGTGGTACACCCATGTACCATGTGGTATGCTATTGCAGGGTAATACTATTTCTAATGATAACACTTCATTCAGCTACTCTTGTAACCACAACTATTATAATTTTAATCAACATCTCTTGGTTGCTCTTTGAGTATTTTTATTATTATTTTTTTATTTATTTAGTATTATTATAAACATGTTATAGAGCCAGGTGAGGCAGGTGAGCCACTGCCATGTGGTGCCACTGGCATGCAGTGCCGCTGGCATGCAGTGCGCTGGTATGCAGTGCTGCCGGCATGTGGTGCCACTGCCGTGCAGTGCCGCTGCTGCATGGTGCCTCTACCGTGCCGTGCCACTGGCATACAGTGCCACTGCCATGCAGTGCTGCTGGCTTGCAGTGCTGGATTACCAGGATACACCCTTTTAAACTATTTGCTACCGCTTTTATTAGCTAGTCTAGTATTTTTTAGTTGTTTTTAGTTTAGTTATATAGTTTATTTCGTTTTAGTTATTTTAGTTTTGGTCGTTTATTTATGTAAGGCCCCTGGGAATTTTCTCAGTCGTCCACCCCTGTAAGGAGTCCTAGTAGTGTAAGGCCCCTGGGAATTTTTACAGTCGTCCGCCCCTGTAAGGAGTCCTAGTAGTGTAAGGCCCTCAGGAATTTATACCATCGCGAGGTAAATGCACTGATTTCTGTTAGGCAATTTCTAGGCTTTTACAAGCATTTTCTGACCTCTTTAGCTAGGTTTGCTCAGTCTTTTGTTTCATGCAGTCACCATGTTTCCTGCAGGGCACTGGCCAGCCCTGCAGGATTCATGCTTAAAGGATATATAATGGTATATAATATGAAAAATTTTAGGCAAACGCTTCCAGCCTGGTCAATCAAGAATTATCCTCACAATGTTCGTTGACAGTTAATCTTAGTCGTACAGCATTAATCTGCTATTGTAGCCTGCAAATTGTATAGTCAGCTACTTTTTTGGCTAGTACATATTGAAGCTGAACTATTGCTGGACCTTTCTGGAAGATGATTACCAAGCCACCGCCGCCAAGCAATCTTGCTAAAGGTAAGCATCATGGCCAACGTTTTAAGCATAATAAAGATTTAGTTATATAGGAAATGATTCGTTCGGTTTGGTACTCGCACAGTAGTGGTACTCGTGCACTGAACCGCGCGCGTTTTCCCGCGCGCGTTGTCGCGCATCGTTGCGTGTCGTCGCACGCGTTGCCTGACCGCCCAAAAGGAAAATTTAGTCCATGCAGGGAGCGGGATTTGAACCCACACAGTCCGCATTCATAGCTACCGCAGTAGAAGTCTATATCTTGAGAGCTAGATATAATTTAACAATTATATAACCTTACCCCATTTGAATGGGGGTGGCACATATGGAGCACGTGCTAGACTATCTATCAACTCTGGAGTTATGGTGCACAGCAATAAATCACCCCATTCAGGTAGTGTTCACCGCATCTTGGCATGTTGCTTTATCATTACCACTGCAAAGGCAATCAAATGGCATAGGCTGAACTACCCTTGTATTGTGTCACTTAATTGCTTCCCTTTGCAGATAGAGCAAGAATGGTATGTAATGGCTGGCCACCTCACACCATCAATAATCACATTTTGCTCTGGTAATGTCTTGTTATTTGCTACTGCTTTTATTAGCTAGCCTAGTTGCTACCGCTTTTATTAGCTAGCCTAGTCATTTTTAGTTGCTTTTAGTTTATTTTTTCGTTGTTTTTAGTTTATTTAGTTAATTGTTGTACATTCAGCCGTCCCTGTAAGGAGTGCCAGCCATGTACGGCCCTCAGGAATTTTTGCCATCGCGAGGGAAATGCACTGACTTTTGTTTGGCAAATTCTAGGCTATTAAAAGCATTTTTGAACTCTTTAGCTAGGTTTTTTCAGTGTTTCAACAACGAAAACCCGGCCTAAGGTCTCCGTTCCGACGACGGAACGACTATCGTCGTTCACGTCTATGTCGGAACTACGACGAAGAACTAAGCTATGGCCTAGCAAGCTTTTCGCTTGCTCCGGCGACTAAGCTATGGCCTAGCAAGCTTTTCGCTTGCTCCGGCGATAGAGTAACAAGTTAAAAGAACATAAACAAGTAGCAATTACACTTGGTTACATTTATGCAAACAATGAACATCCATGCATGTTATCTTGAATAATAATGGCACCCATCTGGCTGAAAGATGTAATCTGGACAGAAAGTTTTATGGGCTAGCACATAATTTCCACTTCCTAAATGAATGACATTTGAATGATGCTTTTATATATGCATTTGACTACCGCTTTCAATGCTGTTAACATCCAGAAGTGTTCGGTGGTTGTGCGGGGACTGGGGCCTGCTGCCCCAGTTCCCCGCACTCCCACCGTCTCTGTTTACTGGGGTCCAAAGTAGATTCTCGTTTAGACAAGTAAAGGCACAAGTATGTTATTTGTTGCATTATAAGTTTAATAATTCAATGTTGTAAGTCAAGCGGGGGCAATTGTAATATATTTCTTATTATTAATTTCTGTCTAGGTATTCCCCTAAGGTATTCCCCTAAGGTATTCCCCTGATTTTTCTCTTAGGTATTTGTGGTGGTCTGTATGTAGTTAATAGTTTTGGTCGCCTCAAACATCTCGTTCATCAGCTAGCTAGCAAATGATATATTTTTATGAGTCACGTGTACGATTGTCTTCCTATCAGTATAGCATGTTATCCAACTAGTTTAAAAAGGTGTATATATCCTGATAATCCAGCACTGCAAGCCAGCAGCACTGCATGGCAGTGGCACGGCACGGTAGAGGCACCACACAGCAGCGGCACTGCACGGCAGGGGCACCACATGCCAGCAGCACTGCATGCCAGCGCACTGCATGCCAGCGGCCCTGCACACAGTGACAGTGTGCACCAGCGGCACTGCATGCCAGTGGCACCACATGGCAGTGGCTCACCTGGCTCACCTGGCTCTATAACATGTTAATAATAATAATAATGATAATAATAATTAAATACTCAAAGAGCAACCAAGAGATGTTGATTAAAGTTATAATAGTTGTGATTACAAGAGTAGCTGAATGAAGTGTTATCATTAGGAAAAGTATTACCCTACAATAGGATACCACATGGTACATGGGTGTACCACGGTACACAGTACCATGCAGCAGCTGCACAGCACGGCAGCTGTACAGCACGGCAGCGGCACCATGCAGCAACTGCACCATGTGGCAGCTGCACCGTGCAGCAGCGGCACAACACGGCAGCGGTGCCACGTGGCAGCTGCACCATGTGGCAGTGGCACCAGCAGCATGGCATGCCAGCAGCACCAAACGGCATTGGCACGGCATGCCAACAGCACCACATGCATGCCAGCGGTATCGGGTGCCAGCGGCGGCACCACGCGGTAGCGGCCCTGCATGGCAGCCACACCACATGCCAGCGGCATTGCATGCCAGCAGCACCACATGGCAGCCGCACCATGTGCCAGGAGCACGGCATGCCATTGGGGCCGCGCGGCAATGGCCCTGCACGGCAGCCCCACCACGTGCCAGTGGCACCTCTTGCCAGCGGCACCACGCGGCAGCCACACCGCATGCCAGTGGCACTGCATGCCGTGCTGACATTCAGTGCCGCTGGCATGCGGTGCCGTTGCCGCGCCGTGTGGCTGCTGCATAGTGCCGCTGGCATGAGGTGCCGCTGGCACGTGGTGCAGCTGCCGTGCAGGGCCACTGCCGCCATGATGTGCAGCTGCTGCACGGTGCAGCTGCCACTTGGCGGTGACCCTGCACGGCAGCCGCACCACGTGCCAGCGGCACCGCGCGGCAGCGGCACAGCGTGGCAGCAGCACTGTGCGGCACCGGCACCACACTGCAGCTGCACATTGTGGCACTGGCACCGGGCGGTCCATCCTAAAATTTCATTCTAAATTCGCTTCTCATTCTAAATTCTAAAATTTATCTTGGTGAGTAATGCTTACCTTTCACGACCAGGATGGCAATCCTCCTAAGTGAAGATCCAACAAATTGCTGAAGCTCCGTTTATTGGAAATCAAAGAAGTGGGTATAAATAAAAACAGTAGCTGTGATAGCGGACAATCATTGCTGTATGCTTCAATCTAACTGCCAACTAACGTTGTAAGGATATTCCTTGATTGACCCATTGGCAGGCCGTTCACTAGATACAAACATTCAATATTATAGAGGATAATTAAAGCCTTAGAGCATGTATTCTGCAGAGCTGGACAGTGCCCAGTAGAATACATAGCTTGTACATGGAACAAAAGACTGAAAAATCCTAGATAAAGAGGTCAGAAAATGCTTTTAATAGCATACAAATTGCTTAACAGAAATCAGTGCATTTACCACGCGACGGCATAAATTCCCGAGGGCCTTACACTACTAGGACTCCTTACAGGGACTCCCGACTTTAAAAATTCCCAGGGGCCTTACAAACTGAATATACGACATGAAAACTAAAACAACTGAAACTAAAAGCAACTAAAAAATACTAGGCTAGCTAATAAAAGCGGTAGCAATCAAAATGTGATGAAGATGGTCATACTGTAAGGAAAAATAGAAGTGCCTGTGCATCCATGTTGCATTATTTGTGCCTTTCAATATTATGAGTAGTCTACTGAGACATATGCGTCTGAGTAACATTACATAGCATGTATTATACACCCTACTTTAAACCCTACATATACTGCTCACCCAAATTAGTGATACTGTTGTATCTCTGTCATATCCGCCTAAAGCAAAGGCTCGATCGAAGGATGCCAGACAACTGGCCAACCTGGATATTAGCCATGAGATACCCCAGGATACTACAGATACATCCATCAATCTGTCCCTAAGCAACTGTCTGGATCCTAACCTGTCCAAAACATTACTCAAAATGTGAAACTTAGGAGACACACATCATGCACAGGCTAAAGTTGTGATCCGGGCTTGGCAGTACATATGGATCAGGACAATAGTAACTTCAAATTTCAAGTTCCAAACTACGACCAACCCAGACACCTCATGTACATTGCTCAGGTGTCATCATCACAACACGAGTTGCACCATACAAGCTAAGCATATGAATTAACACCATGCATACCATCAATATCTGGCATATGTATCACCCAGCACTCCAGTTCATATTTGCTACCAAGCCACCCTTTATCCACTTGTCCATTTCCCAGGACATCCAGGCCAGACTGAAAATATTTGGACAGTGACACATGCATAATAACACCTTTGCATATACACAAACCCTGCAATAGTAAAATCGATGGCCAATGATATAGTTCCTACATGGTGAAATCCCTGACATGCAGCCTGCATCCAGTATTATCCCAGCATGCCACTCTTAACATGGTGTAGTCAGAGACTCATAAATTCGACATTGAACAGCCATCACATGCCAATTCCTGCAAGGTTACAACAAGTTACATACAAGCTTGACGCACATAACAAATGACATGAATTTTCATCATGCATCATGACATGATAAGCATGCACGACTTTTCATGTGGATGCTGATGAAGAAATGACTCACAATAAGAAACACGCATGCTCACCCTCATGATGACAACTACGAATCAGTTCATATTTGGTGAGCCTGGCCTGGCTCCTGCATGCAAGCAGATGGGGGCAGCAAGCAGTTATTTTAAAATGATTAGTGAGGATATCACCAGCAGATAATAAGGATGGACGCCTAAATTATGGTACATCTAACAGTGCAGTTGATTAGGAGCACGCAGGTTCATCACTAGTTCTCAATATATTAAACTTAAAATCGCCAGAAATAATAGCACCCTGCCATATTACTTCTTTCTCATTCCCCTGGTATATTTTACCGTGTGCATGCTGCTCATTCTCATCACCCCCAATACACGGTGAATGGGGACCCATCTTAGGCCTCCCGACTTTGGGCTGCAGCAAGTCAAAAATCCTAATTGAGTCGATTCGATCTCCCGACCTCAGGTCAGCCATGTCCTGCGGGTAACACTCTGGGAAAATGGGGGGTCCTGGTTTCCATAAAATTTATCGTCCCTTTCCATAAAATGGCTTCCATATTATTTCGGTATGGATTCCATAACCCTGCCACCAGGTTATGGATGCACTTTATGGAATAAAGACCAGATTTTATGGAACGGACAACCTAGACCGTTACAAAGATATAACACGTGTAATCCGGATTGTGCTGAGCCTATCTAAATCCGGAATTAGCGATATGACCGAGAAGCAAGCAACCTGGACGGAGGAATCTATGTCCGGACTTAGCTAGGCTTAGCACAATCCAGACTTAAGTACCACGCCACATCTTTGGCCGTCCGGATTGCTCGGAGTAAAATGTTCTTTCTTGTTTATGTTTTAGTCGGACCTGCCTGAGTTTCCTGCACACAGTAAAAAAGTCGCGGACTTGGCATTGGGGCAACCAAGAGGTTTCTGTGGTCAGCAAACAAGCGCATTCTCATATCTCTTTTCATAGCTATTAGAAATGTGACTTACAGGTATTTTCAGGGCTCCTGCTGCAGCAAGCTGCCACGTTGACCTCCAAAAGCGCGCTGGTCAACAATACTCCCTACAATTCTCAATCATTTATATCTTATCTAGAGTATTCCAGCCCTTGGAGCGTAACATTCCGTCCTCACAACTTCTCATCTGCTGCTTGATACCTCTTACCAGGAAAGCATATACATAGAAGAATGCCATCTGTTATAAATACTATGCTTACACTTTATAACTGAAACTTGTTGTCCATAGCTTGCCCATAGGAAGTATTTTCTGTTACAGTTGTACGTACAGCACCATAGAGCGACCTATGCACCATACAGGATTGAACCTGGAAACTGTATCCATTACGCTGATTTTCTACACAAATATTTTTCGCTTCTTATTTTCTCTTCAACGACTGTTTTTGAGTTCTTGTAGTGTTGTTTTATGGAAGGTAACGGCCTACCAAAAGGACAAAAGCCAACTGATGCCGCAGTAACACATGTATCCATTCTCTGTATTGATAAAGCTTTAAATCTAATGAATATTTGGAGGTCTTTACGTCTGCACTTTAGCCTTCCATAAGTATTTTATGGAAATCCATATCGATTTTATGGAAGTCCATATCAATTTTATGGATCCAACAGAAATATGGATGATGGCTTTTCCCCGAGTGTAACCTTCGGCTTCCCCATGGTGTTCGAAAGGAAAACACCTAATTTCCCTGACCATAATACTTCTATCTAATTCCCTAAATATATTGTGTGTCGATCACTTTCAGCAAAATGAAAGACTTAAAACCTAAACACTAGCATTGTGAGTTATCTCCTAGATTAAGTGCGTGCTAAACAAAAAGAAAATGGTAGGTGTAAGGAACTAGCCACCTAGCTGCTGCGTGCGTGCATGGCTTACCCAAATCAGAGATCTACTCACCCAAGTTGACTGAACGCATGGTAAATGCCAAAGAATATAGCATTTGGAAGGAGGACTCCGAAGATCTGATGCCTACTACCAGTGAACGTGGCAGATCTCCCAGACAGATGGCTGGATGGCTCGCTCGCTCCAACACAAAAGCGACATGTCAGCAGGAATTCTTCCGAGCAGCTTGTATGAACCAAAAGATGTAGTGTGTACTGTAAAGCTACAAGGAAGAGCACCAACATCAGGACGACTTGCCCTGCATCGCGCACTTTGCTGTGTGTGAAACTAAATTATTCATGGATCACTTCCACATTCATGAAATCTTATTAGAACTCGAAAGAAGATGAGTTTGGAACAATGATCGAGCTATTCTGATTCATGGCCGCCATTGTTGATAACATCTCTGTGGTTTCGGTGCTGGCAGGGCCTTACAACTTCGAAGTCGTAGGAGCCACACAGCACTAGCCGTTTTGTGTAGATTAAAAATTTTATGACAATTACGATCTTCTTATGTCAAAAAGGAAAATAGTCAAGCAGTGCATGCAGTGGGTGTCACGTGCACCGTTTGTTTTCCTTTGCGTTCTACCTTCTAGATTGTAAAAGCAAACAAATAAGACATCTTCTATTGTCTGAAAGGGTCTGTTTTGGTTGTCGAAACGACGGGACGATGGCAAGGTATTTTTAATCAGTCAGGCAATCAGAGCTTGAGAATCCTTGTCCGACGTTGCAATGTAAATGTGATCGATCCGTCAGGCCTAGCTATCTGGTAGTGGCATCCTAATCATCCCCCACAATCGCGACTGCCATATCATGACTCCTAGTCGCGATACGGCAGTCGCCATAGGTTATGTTATTAGGTTGTGCGGGTGAAAGATATATCACCGGTTTTGCTGATTTTGATATTTAGAATTTTATTGTGTTGAAACCTGGATTATGACACTGCCTGTCAGGAGTTCGAATCGCACCGTGTACAAGTCCTTTTAATGAAAGGGGAACAAGGGGCGGTGTGTGGCATACACACCTGTCAGGCTTGCATGATTCCAAGGTTGACGCAATAATGGATATCAACTGTGAGTCCCAGACCAACAGATCTGGAACTGACGGTTAAAATTTGAATGCAGTAACAGATCTTAACTGTGAGATCCAGACCAGCAAGTCTGGAACCTACAGTTAGCAAGTCGTTGACTGTCACACATCAGGCAGTTGTGCATTACGTAAGTAATATAACAGGTTGTCATAAATTTTTTATCCATATAACTGAAGATGAAATGATGCAGTTCCAAATACGTTAAGGATTTCAATGTCATTTTTGGTATGGTGCTAACTTCTTTAAACCTAGCTAAAGAATGTCGCAGCAATGATCGTGAGCATAGGAGAAGCTGCCATAGTGCTCATTGATGGTATCATAGCAGATACTAATGTGATTTTCTACTCGATCATATGAACATTTTCTGAGCGATCCCGACGGGGATATGGATGTATGTAGTTGGCTTAGGTTAATTGCATAACTACTTAAAGGATAGCTTGTACAATTTTATCATTCTTAAGGGAAGAATAAGGCATGTAATATTCATCTCCGAGATGTGAATGGTCACAAGCTCGATCCCGACTTAGGTCATTCTTGTTTTGGGACTCTGGACTGCGCGGCCATGATGATTACACGTTGTGACATCGCCAAACAACACGGACAAAAATTGCGTCGCAATCTGTAATGTTTCCTCATTAATCTTAGACGAAAATTACATGCGTAACCATGCATAACAAAGTCAGACAACATTTACAATCAAATCCTCCCCTCGTAATTAAACCAGACAGCACCAGACACCGTGTAACACAAAACCACAGAATGAGCTTATCCTAATTAAGTGTAACAGTCGCCGATAATGTGGTAAAATTGTAACACCTCTAACGTCTCTAACTTTTGGGCTGTCAGGCTTAATTAGCCCGGCCCATAGTTGGCAGGGTACATTAGAATGAACTATATGTAAGCTGTGGTGATACCATTACCATTTCTTTTGTAATATATGTATTAGTTTAATTTAAAATTACTCGCTTAAAGAAGTTTGAGTAAAGTACAACTAATTTTCGATTCCTCGCTTGGCTGGGGTGCTGACAATGGTGCCGTTGATGCATACATACTCTTTCTGGATGGTCGACTACACAGCGTGCCTTACCATGGATGAAGGCCAAAAATCAAGTTCAACCAGGCCAATGTGGACTGCCGTACATGGCAGCAGCGACAAGCAATAAGGCTGATTCACCGCTGGGGGCGCTGGTGGATAAGGACGAACTACTGAGCACAGATATCGGGACCGCAATCATCATGTACAAGTTCGATGTATACGCCGGTTTGTATGTAGCTTTTAAAAAATATTATATACATAATCTATTCTGTATTATATAATAATTATTTCAGTGCTGAATTAACTCGTCTATGAACGATGAATTCAGATGTCACAACAGCGGCATGCCTGTATGTACCGGGTTAATTAGCGACTTATTCCTATTTGTGCCTAAGGCTCAATGTGCACATATATATGCTTTGCAATTCTGTTTTGAGACTTGTGATTATGGAGTGCATGAAGTGAAGTTGAATACGCCGTTATCTGCTGTTCAATAAGATGCATGGTAGCCTCACACATAGGGAAATGGATATAACACTCCATCCGTCATCAACAAAACCCAGCTCGCCTTCTAAAGTACTCCTCATCTAATGAACGTGTTTGGAATGATGCATGCGATTATCTATGTTGTACCCGATAACTGTCACGTCTGCAAATCGTTCTAGGCCGTGTTTTACAACGGAGGGCCGCCTTCTCCGTCTTATTCATCGCGCTGTACATCACGAGCACGACTTTGGATGTATGCTGGAACCCGAAGGTCGACCGGGTGTCCATGTACAAGAATGCAAGTCGTGGGCGCTTAGTCCCACGGTATATTTTGCAGATCTTTGTACAAAGTTTCAACATCTATTATCTGGTGATGGAGTTAAAGCAGTTAATAATTAAACTCGGGTTTAAAGATTATTTTACAGGTATGGATGAACACACAGCTGACATCAGAGACACGTGCAAATGCATTTGCGGCTTGTTTCATTTCTTTAACTATGAAGCGATTCTTGCAGCTCGCATCTACAGCATGTTCGTATGAAACTGTAATAAGCAGCATTCGAATGATGTGGATGGGCACTCCACAGTACCGAATGAGTGCTCAAAATATCTACAACCCGTTCTGCATAAAGGTTATCTTCATCATCATGGCATCCTTGGGCGACTATATGCAGGCCCTGGCTGTCTGTGGAACTGGATAGAGCTGATTTCAAGCATTTTGGTCATCGTGGTGCTGGAGCTGCAGGTGCGTGATGATAAACACAGCAGTGGATTCAGAGTGAGCAGCATAATAATTGACGTTTGTATACCGGCAGCAAATGTAGTAGTCATATATACTGCATAACTGGATAACTGCACACATGAATGTTAATTTGCATGGCTGTGCCAAATTTCAAGCTAGGATCAAGAATTATTGCTACCGCTTTTATTAGCTAGCCTAGCCATTTTTAGTTGCTTGTTGTTTATTTAGTTTATTAGTTGCTTGTAGTTTATTTTTAGGTTTAGTTATTATATTGTTTTAGTTCTAGTTATTTTAGTTTTTATGTCGTACATTCAGCCGCCCCTGTAAGGAGTGCTAGTCATGTAAGGCCCTCGGGAATTTATGCAGTCGCGAGGTAAATGCACTTTTTTTGTTAGGCAATTTCTAGGCGATCAAAAGCATTTTCTGACCTCTTTACCTAGCTTTTTTGTCTCTTGTTTCATGTAGTACCAATGTATCCTGCAGGGCACTGGCCAGCCCTGCAGGATTCATGCTCTAAGGCTTTATTATGCTCTAGATAATTGCTACCGCTTTTATTAGCTAGTTTAGTAAGTTTTATTTATTTTTAGTTTGTTTATTTAGTTTTGACTATGTTAGTTTTCATCGTTTATGTAATTGTTTCTGTAAATAAGGCCCCTGGGAATTCTTACAGCCGTCCGCCCCTGTAAGGAGACCTAGTAGTGTAAGGCCCTCAGGAATTTATGCCGTCGCGAGGAAAATGCAATGATTTCTGCTGGGCAATTTCTAGGCTATTAAAAGCATTTCCTGACCTCTTTAGCTAGTTTTTTTCAGTATTTTGTTGCATGTAGTAGCTATGTATCCTGCAGGGCACTTACCAGCCCTGCACGATTCATGCTCTAAAGTTTATATTAATTTATTATGCTCTAGAATATTAAAAGGTTTTAGTGAACGGCCTGCTAACAGCTCAAACAAGGAATATCCTTACACTGTCAGTTGACAGTTAATCTGAACCGTACAGCAATGATTGTCCACTACTATAGCTACCGCTTTACTTCAAGCCTGCAATGATAGATATGTACTTGTTTGTTTACCAATTATTGGAGCTTCAGAAATTACGCCGATCTTCACCTAAAAGAATTGCCAACATTGTAAGGTAAGCATTATTTGCCAAAGTATGTCGCCGAGAAATTTCAGAATGCAATGTAAGAAAACAATCTTAGGATGCTAGGATTTCAGGAATTTAGGATGCGTGATGCTGCCAGCGTGGGGTGCCACTGCCGTGCAGTTGGTGCTGCTGCCGCGCGGTGCTGCTGCTGTGCGGTGCGGCTGCCACACAGTGCCGCTGCGGTGTGGTGCTGCTGCCACGCGGTGCCCCTTTCACGTAGTGCTGCTGCCATGCTGTGCAGCTGCCGCACGGTGCAGCTGCCACGTGGCACCGCTGCCGTGTGGTGCCGCTGCTGCACGGTGCAGCTGCCGCACGGTGCAGCTGCCGCACGGTGCAGCTGCTGCATGGTGCTGCTGCCATGCTGTACAGCTGCCGTGCTGTGCAGCTGCTGCATGGTACTGTGTACCATGGTATACCCATGTACCATGTATACTATTGTGGGGTAATACTATTTCTAATGATGCCACTTCATTCAGCTACTCTTGTAATCACAACTATTATAATTTTAATCAATATCTTTAGGTTGCTCTTTGAGTATTTTATTATTATTATTATTATTAACTACATACAGACCACCTCAAATATCTAAGAGAAAAATCCTGGGAATACCTTAGGGAAAGACCCCGCTTGACTTACAAGATTGAGTTTTAAACCTTATAATGGAACAAATAATATACTACTCTGCCTTTACTTGTCTAAACGAGAATCTACTTTGGACCCCAGTAAACCGAGATGGTGAGAGTGGTGAGAACTGGGGCAGCAGGCCCCAGTCCCCGAACAACCACTGAACACTTCTGGGTGTTAACAGCATTGAAAGCGGTAGTCAAATGCATATTTAAAAGCATCATTATACTTAACATGGGTAGTGGACAATGTGCCAAATTGTAGCAATGGTTAATGAAAAATCACTGACGTCTACAGCAGGGATTTTCGGCTAGCTGATGAAACAGCTTACATTTGCAATCACGAAGTTCATCGCACAGGGTTGCATAGCAGCACAATTAATAGCCCACAAATTTATATACATAATTATCCTGCACAAGGACGGCGGCTGCATGCCTGAATTGGTCGTGCATTTTGTGTACAACAGATGGTAAATGAGGTGTTGCCTTTAGTCGGTACATACAGTGACGTTTGAGTTGTAGCACCGATGTAGTTAGTACATAGTTTTTGCGTTAATTTGATTGTTCATTCCTCAAAAGCCTTTTTTTATGTATCCGAGTAAATGGACTCTGTAGTAGTTGTAGACGTACAGCACACACTAATACAATATCATGCTTTTTAAATATGCATTTGACTACCGCTTTCAACGCTGAAATGTACGGTGGTTCTGCGGGTTCTGGGGCTTGCTGCCCCAGTTCCCCGCACTTCCACCGTCTTGATGTAAAGGAGTCAAACGTAGATTCTTGTAGAGAAAAAGTAAAGGCAGTAGAATATAATATTTGTTGCATTAGAAGGAATATATAAAGAAATATTTAGGGAGCAGTTGTAAAAGTGTCAATATTGTTAATTCCCCCTAGATATTTCAGCCCAGCTGAATACTCCCCTGATTTTCCTCCTAGATATTTGTGGTGGCCAGCATTATATATGGCCCTTTAAAAACCCTTTACTTCACCCATGGCCACAACCTGGCAGTCCCTACCTTCCCCAGTATTTCCGGGCACCCTCATCCATTCACCCATGCAGATTTCTCCAAAATCATGTTTCCAGATGTTTCCAGGTTCACTCAGTACCAGCATTATGTATTATGTGTACTATTGTCATCCTATCAGTAAAGCATGTTATCCTAAGAAATTGAAAGGGTGTATCCTGATTATCTGGTACCACATGCCACCAGCACCACTCACCAGCGGCACCCTATGGCAGCAGCATGGCATGCCAGCAGCACCAAACGGCAGTGGCACGGCATGCCAACAGCACCACATGCCAGCAGTACCGGGTGCCAGCGGCACCATGCGGTAGCGGCCCTGCCAGCAGCCACACCACATGCCAGCAGCACCGCATGCCAGCAGCACTGCATGGCAGCCACACCATGTGCCAGCAGCATGGCATGCCATTGGGGCCGTGCGGCAGTGGCCCTGCATGCATGGCAGCCACACCACGTGCCAGTGGCACCTCATGCCAGCGGCACCACGTGGCAGCCACACCGCGTGCCAGTGGCACTGCATGCTGTGCTGAAATTAGTGCCGCTGGCATGCGGTGCCCCTGCCGCGCGGTGTGGCTGCCACATGGTGCCGCTGGCATGTGTTACAGCTGCCGTGAAGGGTCACTGCCGCGTGGCAGCTGCACATCAATGCCCTGGTGCCAGCGGCACCACGCGGCAGCGGCACTGTATGGCAGCAGCATCGTGCTGCACCTACCGGCACCATGCTGCAGCTGCACATTGTGTCACCGGCACGATATCAGCCTAAAGTTTCATTATAAATTCGCTTTCTCAAACTTACCTTGGCGAGTAATGCTTACCTTTCGCGACCAGGATGGCAAACGCGATGTTGGCAATCCACCTAAGTGAAGATCCAACAAATTGCTGAAGTTCCATTAATTGGAAACCAAAGAAGTGCGTATAAGTAAAGTGGTTGCTGTAATAGCGGACAATCATTGCTGTACGATTCAAACTAACTGTCAACTAACATTGTAAGGATATTTCTTGATTAACCCATTAGATAGCAGGCCGTAAACTAGAAACATTTAATATTCTAGAGCATAATTAAAGCCTTAGAGCATGTATCCTGCTGATCTGGACAGTGCCCAGTAGAATACATAGCTGGTACATGTAACAAAAGACTGGGAAATCCTAGCTAATGAGGGCAGAAAATTGCCTAACAGAAATCAGTGCATTTACCTCGCGACTGCATAAACTCCCAAGGGCCTTACATGACTAGCACTCCTTACAGGGGCGGATGACTGTAAAAATCCCTAGGGGCCTTACATGACTAGCACTCCTTACAGGGCTGAATGTACGACACGAAAACTGAATCTAAATGACATAAAAAAACTACAAGCAACTAAAACTAAACGACATAAACTAAATAAACTACAAGCAACTAAAAATGACTAGGCTAGCTAATAAAAGCGGTAGCAATAAGGTGCACCCTGTCAACATCTCGAGAGGCCTTTGCGGCAATCAACTACTACAGACTCCTTGGCTGTGTGTCTCTGGCATGTTTGGCACTAATGTGAGTACTGTACTCTATTGTTTTGCGGATCCATTAGTTCAAGGATGCTTCAACCTGCTCAAGCAATAATTTTTTAAGCTGACCACTGTGTCACAGTAAACATGGATTCCCGCATTAGTTCTGAAGACATGATTTTTATAATGTCATGCAGCTGCTTCATCCACACCTACAGGACGTCTCATCTTGTGAAACTGTGAATATTTGTGATGGGTGCATCATGAAACCCTAAAACCCTAAATGTTGTATCACCCCCAACTAGTGGTAGTGATAACTACCGGTTGATAGGAAGAGCAGAGCATAGGTACTCTGAGCTTAGTACGGCAAGCCTCCATAAAGAACTGTAATCCCTAAGGAAGAGAAAACAGAGCTATGTATTAAGGAAATACATAGGATCAACCAGTGAAACCGAACTCAACTGAGTCTACCAGTGACAGTGTCACAGTTGCACTAGGGCATGCAACCCTTAGCCTCTACATATAAGCATATAGAGGGTGTAGCCACGGGGCTACTTACTTAGCAAGGAGCTAAGGCCGGTACCGTAATACAACAACTATTCCCCCTTTAGGACGCGGTGTCCCCGCAGCGCCCTCGTGCACGGGCTCGAGCTGCTTCAAGATCAGGGATCAGGTCAGGGGTAAAGTTCTGCGCAGGTTCCCAGCTGTTTTGGTCGGAAGAATAACCCTTCCACTTGACGGTACTGAAGGTACTCATGCACCAGCCGTTTTCATTTCTTCCCGATACGGCGAGCACGGTAGTCAAGAATGTGCTCAACCGAGTAGAGAGGTTCGTTGTTCAACCAATCTACTGGTGGTGGTCCATCAGGACTGGTCCCGGGGTTTCCAGAGGAAATATTGGATCCATTAGTAACCAATGTATCTGGTGCTGCCCTGTAAGGACGCAGCAGAGACACGTGGAAGGTGGGGTGAATACGCATACTCGAGGGAAGGACAAGCTCGGCCGCTGCCTGACCAACCATGCGTTTCACAGGGTAAGGTCCCACCCATCGCGGCAAAAGTTTGCGCGGACCTGTGGCAAGTTGCCGTAGGTTTTTAGTACTGAGGAGTACGGAATCACCAGGCTTGAAGGTGGTTTCCTTCTTACCACGGTTGTAGTACTCAGTGGTACGCTGCTGTGCAGCCTCAAGGAGGTGCTTAGCTTCATCCATGCGGTCGTTATACGACCTCACAAAAGCTTTGGCAGCTGGGGCAGGCACATCCAACTCCCGAGCAAGTGGAATTGCGGGGTGGAAGCCATAGTTCAAGAAGAACGGCGACTGTCCCGTAGACCGGTTAACAGCATTGTTCATGGCAAACTCAGCAGCAGAGAGGAAAGTATCCCACGCGCGAGGATTGCTGCCAGCGTAAGTACGCAGCATGTCACCAAAGGTGCGGTTCATGCGTTCCGTCTGCCCATCCGTTTGGGGATGGTAGGCAGTGGAAAGGTTCACACGAACATTGACAAGGGCACCCAGGGACGCCCAGAACTTGCCACCGAACTGGGGCCCACGGTCAGAAATGACCGACTTGGGTATGCCATGCAAACGCACGACATTATCAAAGAACAGACGAGCCGTCTGCTCTGCAGTCACCGAGGTGGTGGTAGGCGCAAGGTGCACCATCTTGGTCAAACGATCAACCATGACGAGCACGGCATCGTTCCCCCCCTCAGACGGAGGAAGACCAACCGGGAAGACCAACCCTTGCCGGAATTGGCAAGGGTTGAAGCAACCCTGCTTGTTTACCGGAAAGTGGCTTAGAGCGTTGGCAATCGTCACACTGCTGCACAAAGCGAGCAGCATCCTGGGCCAAGGAGGACCACCAGAAATTGCGACGTGCTAGCTCCACCAAGCGGGTAACACCCACGTGTCCAGCCAGGGGGTCCTTATGCAAGCGCGCAAGGATATCCCGGCGAAGAAGGTCATCGTTAGGCACGACAATCTGGCGACGTTCACCATCAGTGCGGATCCATAGGCCGCGCTCCTGTTTATAGGGCTCAAGATTGCGGGCATCCTTAAACCAGGAGTCAGAGGCATATCCCTGCACGATGCGCTGTGCAAAGCCAGAGGTAGTGACCTCAGAGGCAGCAGATTGACGCCGAGTGACCACAGAAAGGATCACGGCATGCAGGGATGGATGGCGACTCAATGCATCAGCAACATTGAGGGATCCGGAGAGATGCTCCCAGGTGAAGTTGAAACGTGCCATGTATTCCAACCAACGCGCCTGACGGCGGTTAAGGGTAGGAACGCCCTGAAGGAAGGTCAAGGGCTTATGGTCTGTCTTTACCACGAAGGGACGACCCTCCAGGTAGCAGCGCCATTCACGCAAGGCATGAATGATAGCCAGAAGCTCTTGCTCACCGGTAGTATAGCCCCGCTCCGCCGGAGAGAACTTCTTACTGGTGAACGCAATGGGACGCCCGTTCTGCACCAGAACAGCGCCTGATCCTTGCAGCGAGGCATCAGAGATGAGCTCGACACGAAAGGGCAAGGAGTAATCAGGAAAGTGCAGCACCACGTCATTAGCAACAGCGTGCTTGATCGCATCAAACGCAGCTTGGCAATCAGGAGTCCAAGCCTCAGGAGACTGAAAAGCGTCTTTGCGAGTGAGTGACGTGAGAGGTGCAGCAAGGGAGGAGTACCCAGAGATAAACTTACGGAAGCTCCGGCAAAGAGGTCGGAGTCGGCCAGTCCTTTACGGCAGCAGTCTTACGGGGGTCCATGCGGATGCCATCGGCAGACACCACATGCCCCAAGTACTCCACCTGGGAAAGAGCCCAGTAGCACTTGGACTGTTTGGCATACAGCTGCTCACACCGTAAGACCTCCAGCACCTGACGGAGATGCTTAAGGTGTTCCTCCTTAGTCTTCGAGAAGATCAAGATATCGTCCAGGTAACACACGACAAACTTGTCGATGTAGGGCCTGAACATACGGTCGATGACAGCTTGGAAGGTCGCAGGGGTGTTAGCCAAACCAAAGCTCAGGACCGTAAACTCGAAATGAACAAAGGGGGTACGGAAAGCCGTCTTAGGAATGTCAGATTCCAAGATACGGATCTGATTATAGCCCTGCTGCAGGTCGATAGAGCTGAAGTAAGCAGAGCCAAGCAGCTTATCAAGCAGGTCATCGATCCGGGGTAAAGGATACCTGTTTTTGACCGTAACGGCATTAAGGCCATGGTAGTCAATGCACATGCGCAGTGTGCCATCCTTCTTACCCACGAACAAGATAGGCGCGGAGTAAGGCGAAGTGCTCGGACGGATCAAGCCCTTAGCAAGCAAGTCAGTAACCTGCCGCTTTACCTCATCAAGCTCCAAAGGGCTGAGACGGTACATGGGGCGTGAGACGGGTTGCGCGCCAGGAACCAAAGGAATGGTGTGATCCACCGGACGTTCCGGCGGGATCCCTGGAAGGTCGCGGAACACATCTGCATACTCTGTGAGTAACGCAGAGACTTCAGGGTCCTGCGTGGAAGTCTGAGCACCAACAGAGTTGAGCCGAAGAGAGGGGCGCACTAGAATGCCATGAGCACCCTTACACAGCATACGGACAGCTGCTTTACGGCTAACAGACTCTGGGGTATTCTTGGTTTCACGCATGGCAGTGATAACGTGATTGACCTGAGGAGCGTCATCAGGAACAGCTTCCTCTGCGGCTGTAGGCAGCCATCGAAGCACGCAAGTTGCTGAACCCTTAGACAGGCGAAGGGTGCGTTCCTCATAGTCAAACGCAGCAGCATGCTTCTGGAGAGAGGCAGAGCCTAAGATGAAGGATGCGGCATCTGTGAGGGTAGGCAGCACGTAGGGCTGCAAGCAAGCACGAAAAGAGCCTGCAGACACCCGCAGAGACACCTGCCCCAAGATGGCTTGCTTGCCCCCGTCGGCTAAGGAAACCGAAGACCACGGGCAAGAGCGAACAGGCAAACGCAAGCGCTGAACCAATGACTCACTGATAAAGTCGTGGGTAGCACCCGAGTCCACCAAGGCGGTGAAACTGAGTAAGGGGGAGAGCTGACCCTGCAGCCATAGCACCCGATGCAGCTACCAAGAGGGCAGAAGTGAAAGGATCAGGTGACACAGGTGTGTATGGCTGCGGCGCATCAAACCACACTTCGGCAGGATACGGGGTGCCAGGTAAAGCAACCTGCTGGCCTGAAAGGTCAAGACCATTAAAGAGACCCGTACCTGTTGGAAAGGACCGAACCTTGCGCATACCTGCAAGCTCAGCAGAGGCCAGACGAGCTACATGCTGTGGCAAAAGAATACCAGCTGCTGTATCAGGTCGACGCTGCTTGCAGGTGCGGTAATGACTGAGCAAGGCCCGAAAATGATGAAGTGAGGAGGGGATCAGAAGGACGGTGTGCCCACCAAGGTCAGCCGATGAGAGGGGACGTCCACGAGGTGCCAAGAGGTTACACGTGGAGTCAAACCCAGCCTTGACAGCCAAGGCGTCAAACGAAAACCGGCGACCAACAGCGGTCTCAAGGTCAGCAAGGACCTCTGGGCGCAAGGCGCGCACAAAGCTACGCACACCCGAACCTATCTGTCCGGACTTAGAAAACCCAGGCAAGCTCTCCTCAGCACCAGCCTGGGCAAGGCCCTAGTGGCCATTGCCTTGTGCCGCGGCGGCACGAGCCTCAGGGGGACGCAACGTGCACTCATCATATGAGTGGCCGGCAGCCCGGCAGCAAAAGCAAACGTTGCCCCCTGCCTCCTTACGCAAATCCCTCAAGTCACCATGGGTGAGCTGGCGACCATACCGGTTATAGTACCGGGTGAGCTCACGCTCCTGATCAGCCGTCAAGGACTGCGGGTTGACACCACCACCACGACCCTGCTGGTGACCACGGCGGTCCCCACACGCATTCCCCCTGCCTCCCGAACTAGGACGCTTGCCACGCTGACGGGACGCTGAGGAAGGGCCGGCGCCTACGGCAGCAGCGGCAGCCTGCGGTGCGCGAGCGCGCACACGCTTAGCTGGGGGCTCTCCATCAGAGGCCTCCATAGCGTCGTCTCCATCCACATCCTGCATAGCGATGGCATTAGAGCGAACACCAGAACGGAACCGGCGCTCAGCGAGGATGCGTGCCTCTTCGCCAGAGGCATGACGCACAAGGTCATCGTAGCTGGTGAAGGGTCTACCCTTTTCGTCAGCTGCACACTTAGGCTGCAGGACACCAGACAACCCTTGCTGAAACCAAAACAGTTTCTCACGAGGGTGGATATCAGGGATATCCTGGAATAATGCCTCAAGGCGGGCATGATATGCAGGGACATTTTCACCAGTCCTCATATAGAAGGACTTGTCAGCAAGCTTCTGACGAGCCTCCTGCTCAACCGACAGAATTTGTGGTGCAAAACGAATGCGCAAATTCTCTAGGATAGATTCCACGGTGAGCTGAGTCTGGGAGAGAGACCACTCGTCATACCAGACCTTAGCATTGCCACGCAATGCCTGAGACAGGAACAGACAGCAAGAACGCTGGTCCCGACCCCACGGAATGATCCCAAAGAATAGGTTAACATCCCGAATGAAAGCACGAACCCGGGCGGAAGCCTTCTTAGCATCTAGTTTGTCATCCAGCATCAACGCCGGAGTCGGCAAACTGACCCGCGGAAGCTCTGCAGCCGAGTGAGTCGTAGACGGACTCTGTTCCGCAATAGGCAAAATAGGTTGCCCATCACGCGTGCGCCTGCTGGGCGTTTGCGTGGCTGGCACAGGCGGCGCAGCAGCAAGAACGTTCACAGGTTCATTAGCAATTCCCATAGAAGGAACACGATTTAAAGTGGTTTCATTGCCACTATTGGCTACGGCGTCAAGGCGACCCGTGTGTTGGTCGACAGCATCAGGCAATGCACCAACAGCTGGCACAGCTTGCCGAGCCTGAGAACCAGAAGCCATTGCAACAGCAATAGGACGAGGATTAGGTAATCTGGAATAGGTATTCACGCGATTACGTCCTCCAGCCAAGGCAAAGAGAGATGCCATTGTAGGTTACTTTCTAGGAAGGACCCAGAAACGTACCCTTCTCAAACGTAAAGAACGTTTGCGTTGCAATATCCACTCCACTGGAGCGTCTGATATTGTGCAACAAAGGTGCTTGCTCTTCACAC
Source organism: Volvox reticuliferus (assembly GCA_019650235.1). Taxonomy (NCBI): domain Eukaryota; kingdom Viridiplantae; phylum Chlorophyta; class Chlorophyceae; order Chlamydomonadales; family Volvocaceae; genus Volvox; species Volvox reticuliferus. The sequence continues at coordinate 410,606 of BNCP01000070.1, read as the reverse complement.
GAAGAAGCAGGCGAAATCTCGCCGTCGTCTGCAAGAAGCACGACTTAGCCTAAATTTTACAGCAATAAATATATCATGAAATACTCTATTTACCAGAGTAAAGTGCAGCTTTAATCGCTTCCAGGTTCAGACTAACGTCCATATCCATGATTAGCGAAAAGCACAGAAAGAAGTGTCCAGAAAGACCGTCTCGCTACCAGTTTTGTTGTATCACCCCCAACTAGTGGTAGTGATGACTACCGGCTGATAGGAAGAGCAGAGCATAGGTACTCTGAGCTTAGTACGGCAAGCCTCCATAAAGAACTGTAATCCCTAAGGAAGAGAAAACAGAGCTATGTATTAAGGAAATACATAGGATCAACCAGTGAAACCGAACTCAACTGAGTCTACCAGTGACAGTGTCACAGTTGCACTAGGGCATGCAACCCTTAGCCTCTACATATAAGCATATAGAGGGTGTAGCCATGGGGCTACTTACTTAGCAAGGAGCTAAGGCCGGTACCGTAATACAACAGCAGTTGTAATATTATTAAATTCACACTAGATATTTTCCCCCTATGTGTGCCTCTGATTTTCCTCTTAGATGTTTGTGGTGGTCTGTATGTAGTTAATATTTTTGGTCACCTCAATTCATCAGCTAACTAGCAAGGAATTTAAGCGGGGTTCCACTGTGGGTGACTCGCCTTGCAAAGACGAGCACTGGGGGTCCTGACCGGACTGAGCCGAGGGGCACTTGGCTCGGGCACAAGGAATGTATATGTTATGTATGATATACTATTGTCATCCTATCAGTATAGTTTATGTTATCCTTATAATTAGAAAGGCTGTATCCTGGTGATCTGGTACCACATGCCAGCAGTGTGGTATCTCTGTCAAATCCGCCCAAAGCAAAGGCTCGATCGAAGGATGCCAGACAACTGGCCAACCCAGATATTAGCCATGAGATACCCCAGGATACTACAATTATCCCCCCTTCCAAAGGGTGTGTCCTCACACCCACAGGGGCAATCGTGACTCAATGGCTTTCTCATCCCTGATGGCCTGATGATTGTGGTTACATCTCCCACGCACACATCAGTGCAGCCATCCACACAACCTCTCTGATGGATAGGGGTTTCAAACCCGGGTTAGTCACTACCCGCTCATTACCAATTGTTGTATCTCTGTCAAATCCGCCTAAAGCAAAGGCTCAATCAAAGGATGCCAGACAACTGGCCAACCTGGATATTACCCATGAGATACCCCAGGATACTACAAGCAGCACTGCATGCCAGCGGTACCACATGCCAACAGCAACACATGCAAGTCGCACCGCATGCCAGCGGCACCAAACTGCAGCTGCACCGCATGCCAATGGAACTGCACAGCATCACAGCAGCACCATGAGGCAGCTGCACCATGCGCGCAGCAGCTGCTCCGCATGCCTGATGCACTGCATGCAAATGGAACCACATGGCAGCAGCACTGTGAGGCAGTGGCAGAGTGCAGCAGCTGCACCACGCGGCAGCTGCACCACACGGCAGCGGCACTGCACGGCAGCTGCACCACGTGGCAGCTGCACCACACGGCAGCTGCACCACGCCGCAGCTGCACCACGCGGCAGCTGCACCACACAGCAGCTGCACTGCACGACAGCAGCACCGGCAGCTGCACCGCCTGATTTATTCAAAAATCACATTCCTAAATCGTGCGCATTCCGAAATCATTTGGTGACTGAGTCTGGCAAGTAATGCTTACCAGGATGGCAAAGGTGATGTTGAGAATCCTCTGTGAAGCTTCATAAAATTGCTGAAGATCCAAAGAAGTATGTATCTATAGAAATTGCAGGTTAGAAATAAAGCGGTAGCTATAACAGCAGAAAATCATTGCTGTACGATACAGATTAACAGTCAACTAAACATTGTAAAGATTTTGTTTGATATGTTAGCAATCTTTTTTCTAGAAATCATGCTTTTAAATCTTCATTTTACTACCGCTTTCATTGCTGTTACCTCTCTTAAGTGTACGGTGGTTGTGCGGGGACTGGGGCCTGCCGCCCCAGTTCCCCGCACCTCCACCGTCTTGGTTTACTGGGATCCAAAGTAGATTTACGGCCCTAGTCCCCCACACTTCCACCATCTTGATGTATTGGGGTTCAAAATAGATTCTCAAACCACAGATCATTTTGATAAACTATGTTAATAATAATAATCAATGTTATATAGTCTTTAATCTATAGTCTATAATCTATGTTATATAATAATCTATGTTATATAATCTATATTACCCATAATCTATGTTACCCTGCTAGCAGGGAACATAGATGAAGGATGAGCAGGCCAGACCCTAGGCAAATGAATATCAGTTAAAAGACATGTTTCATCAGGCTAAACCTAGGTCCATGCCTGACCTAAGCTCAACAAACCACAGCTCATCTTGATAAACCATGTTAATTATAATAATAATCTATGTTATATAGTCTATAATCTTTGTTATATAATAATTATCTATTTTATATAATCTTTGTTATAATCTATGTTACCCATAATCTATGTTACCCTGGATGAGCAGGCCAGACCCTAGGCAAATGACTTTCAGTTAAAATACATGATTCATAAGGCTAAACCTAGGTCAATGCCTGACCCAAGGTAAACTAACCACAGCTCACCATGGCTATCTGCTGGAGAACCTTCTTTACAGAAATTTTCGTTTAACTTTTATATGGCGTAAGAATGCTTAAGAACGTCCTTAACACGGTTATATTTTGGTAGGGAACATGGGACTTGTCAACATGGAAGTCATCATGGCTTGAAAAGTTGAAGCATCAGGTGTAGGAAGGGTGATAGGTGGTGAAGTTGGAGGTGGTGGAGGAGGTTGCTGGAGAGGGTTAATATTAGTAGCAGCAGCTTGATGTGACACTAGTCCCTCTTCTAGCTCATCTTCGCTGCCAATTTCCAGGGTTAGGGTTTCCTAGGGTTTCCCCAGGGTTTCACAGTGTTGCCGACGCAAGCACGCTTGTTCCGGTGGATTCAGTGAGCGCTTGCGACCTGAGGATTTGAAAGCAGCAGAAACAAGAGCAGCAGCAATCATGCATACACATATTTGAGGGTTTTGGATAATTTCTAGTAATAATTATTATTTGTATTATATATAAATATATCCAATATACTAAAAATCGTCAGGCAGATAGCGATGCTGTGTAGTTGATATATTGATAGAACCATTCGCAGCCCACTCGATGTCGATTCCCGCGGGGTACGATCGCTCACGCTATGTTGCTATCCATGTGGAATTGACATCGTGCAGAATTGACATTGGACGGGAAACGAACCCTCTATATTGAATCCTGCGAGTATAAACTCGCGCAACATTGCAATCCGTGCGTTCTCGTCATAGAACCTGAAGCAATTGTACATCAGTGACTCGATTTTGCTACCCGTTCAATTCAATATCACACCGCGCGGGTAGCGACGTCGCGCTAGCAGTTATACCACGCGATGTACCAGCGGCACCGCATTAAAAATTAATTTCCTATAAATATAAAAATTTTTAATGCATTCAACAAAGCTATTTATTTCTAAAAGCATAGTTATGATACTGGTGCCGCTGTGGCGCGATAGCCACACCGCATGATAGCGATACCTTGCCATAGTGATACCACGTGATAACAATACCATTTGTTATCACCTGGTATCATTATGGCTTCGTTATCGTGCGGAGTGGCTATCGCGCCGCAGCTGCACCACGGCAATGGCACCACGGCAATGGCAACGCACAACACAAAAGTACCATGGAATTGCGTGCTAAAAGAAGATAATTTACCGCTTACCGTGGCGAGTAGCACCAGCAATAGTTACGCCAAAGAGCTCCACAAGAGCCACAATGCCCAAGACCACCAACAGCCAACTTGGGCTGGTTTGTCGGCGTATGCGCATCCTTGAAAACATGTTTGCCCCCATTGCATAACCTGTAAGGAATAGAAGCATTAATTCGAAGCATTTCTGCGAACTTGCACTATGTCAGCCGCAATGGTTACCTTCAGCGATCGAGCAGGTTGCTTGGCGGCATTGTAGATATCCTATTCCTTAAAGAACCAATGATTGATGAGCTCCAATGATTCATAAGCAAGGAACAATTTGTCTAAAGAATTTGCAGGCGATAAAAGCAGATCATTGCTGTACGACTGTATGGATATTCCTTGCAAGACCCATTAGCAGGCCATTGACTAGGAACTTTATATAAAATATAAATAAATCCTTTATATAATAAATCCTTTAGAGCATGCATCTTGCAGGGCTGGCCAGTGCCCTGCAGGATACATAGCTACTACATGCAACAAAAGACTGAAAACACCTAGCTAAAGAGGTCAAAAAATGCTTTAATTAGCCTAAAAATTGCTCAACAGAAATGATTGCATTTTGGTCGCGACGGCATAAATTCCCGAGGGCCTTACATTACTAGGTCTCCTTACAGGGGCGGACGACTGTAGAAATTCTCAGGGGCCTTACACTACTAGGACTCCTTACAGGGGCGGACACCTGTAAGAATTCCCAGGGACCTTACCTAACCGACAAAAACTAACATAACCAAAATAAATAAACTAAATAAACAATATAAAAATAACTAAAAAATAACTAAAAATTACTAGACGAGCTAATAAAAGCGGTAGCAATGAAAAATAGAGGTATAACAATACGAATTCATGGGCTCCAAAATAAACTTTCAAAATCAGTGGATATTATACCAAAGAGCTTGGCAGGTAATGGGAATCTAGTACTTTGTCCGAATCAGCGATAAATTACTTTAAAATTGCTTAAAATGCCTAATATATATAAGTACATATTTAATGTACACATATGAATATTAAAAAAATCTATGCAGAAATAACCAACCGTAAAGATCTGAAATCGGAATTAAATAATTCTTAAGGTTAATATTTTTTGAATTTATGCAAAATGGATGCGGCAAAATATCTACAAAAAATGTTGATTGCAAGAGTGATAATGCAGTTAAACTTGGTGCCGCTGTTGAATGTACTCATATGGCTAGCAAACCCTTGGGTCTAAATTAAATTTAGGATATCACATGGCAGCTGCACTGCACGGCAGCAGCACCATGCAGTGGCAACTGCACCATGTGGCAATGGCAGCACACTGCAGCAGCAGCACGCGGCAGCAGCACAATGCGGCAGCCGCAGCAGGTGGCAGCGACCCCACACAGCAGCAGCACTGCATGGCAGCAGCAGCACACAGCAGTGGCAACATGTGACAATGGCAGCGCATGGCAGCGGCAGTGAGTGGCAATGGCAGTGCATGGCAGCAGCAGCATGCGGCAGGGGCAGTGCGCAGCAGTGGCACCAGGCGGCAGCTAGCAGCAGTGCATGGCAGGTGCACTGCATGGCAGCAGCAGTGCATGGCAACTGCACTATGTGGCAGCAGCGGCAGCACGCGGCAGCAGCACCGTGCAGCAGCAGTAGACATGGCAGTGGCAGCACGCGGCAATGGCTGTAGTAGTTGAAAGCCGCAAAGGCCTCTCGAGATGTTGATGGCGTGTATCTGCACACATATATTGTGCGACTACTACACTCTCCCCCCTCTGGAGGGCACGTCTCGGGCACTTAAGCCCCATCAACCGATGTTAACCATCGCCTACCCTGGCCATGGGAAGGTTTACTCAATCCCACGTCGCGACATGTGCCACCTAACATGCGCCCTAGCTCTCACGGGTTTTTCTAACATCAGACTTTATAGCCATCAACTACTCTCCAACATTTCCGTTGGGAACCTGGATCACGTCAGATTCGAGACATCTCTGTCCGTAGGTATTGAACCGGCGACCTCAGGATTTGAATCTGACGGCTCCGCTCGCTACCATTTGTAGTAGTTGAAAGCCGCAAAGGCCTCTCGAGATGTCGATGGCGTGTATCTGTACACATATATTGTGCGACTACTACAATGGCAGTGCACGGCACCGGCAACATATGGCAGTGCCAACATGTGGCAGCTGCAATACGTGGCAGCAGCATTGTTCTGAAATCACATTTAGAATTATATTATTATTATTTGGAGACTTACCTGAGCGAGTAATGCTTACCCTTCGCGAGCAAAATGGCAAAGGTGATGTTGGCAAGATCCAACAAATTGCTGAAGCTCCAACGAAGTCTGGCAGCCAAAATGCTTAATATCATATATAAAAATTGTGGGCTATAGATGAAGCGGTTGCTATAATAGCGGACAATCATTGCTGTAAGATACAGATTAACTGTCAACTGAATGTTGTAAGGATATTTCTTGCTAGACCCATTAGCAGGCCATTGACTAGAAACATTTTATATCCTAAACAAAAATAAAACCTTAAGAGCATGAATCTTGCAGGGCTGGCCAGTGCCCTGCAGGATACATAGCTACTACATGCAACAAAAGACTGGAAACACCTAGCTGAAGAGGTCAGGAAATGCTTTTAATAGCTTAGAAATTGCCCAACAGAAATCATTGCATTTTCCTCGTGACGGCATAAATTCCTGAGGGCCTTACATACTAAAATAACTAAAATTAAATAAATAAAGTAAAAATAACTGACAAATACTAGGCTAGCTAATAAAAGCAGTAGCAAATAACAAGACATTACCAGAGCAAAATGTGATTGGTGGTGTGAGGTGGCCAGCCATTACATACCATTCTTGCTCTGCAAAGGGAAACAATTAAATGACACAAGGGTAGTTAAGCCTATGCCATTTCATTGCTTTTGCAGTGGTAATGATGCAACATGCCAAGATGTGGTGAACACTACCTGAATGGGGTGTTTTATTCCTTTGCACCATAACTCCAGCAGAGGTGATAGCACTAGCATGTGCTCCATATGTGCCACCCCCATTCATATGGGGGAAGATAATAATATTAAAGTTATAGTAAGCTTTTCAAGTTCCGTGACATTGAGTTCTACTGCTGTAGCCATGAATGTGGACTGCGCGGAGTCAAATCCCGCTCTCTGCATGTAATAATGAAGAATATCTCAACTTAGAATCATTTTGAGCGGTCAGGCAACGCGTGCGATGATGATGCGCGTTGATGAGGGACAACACGCGGGAAAACGCCCGCGGTTCAGTGCACGAGTACCACTACTGCGCGAGTACCAAACCGAACGAATCATTTCCTATATAACAAAATTATTATTATGCTTAAGAAGTTGGCCATGATGCTTACCTTTAGCAAGATTGCTTGGTGACAGTGGCTTGATAATCATCTTCCAGAAAGGTCCAGCAATAGTTCAGCTCCAATATGTACTAGCCAAAAAAGTAGCTGGATATACAATTTGCAGGCTACAATAGCAGATTAATGCTGTACGACTAAGATTAACTGTCAACTAGCATTGTGAGGATAATTCTTGTTTGACCAGGCTGGAAGTGTTTGACTAAAATTTTTCATATTCTATACCATTATATATCCTTAAAGCATGAATCCTGCAGGGCTGACAGTGCCCTGCAGGAAACATGGTGACTGCATGAAACAAAAGACTGAGCAAACCTAGCTAAAGACGTCAGAAAATGCTTTTAAAAGCCTAGGAATTGCCGAACAGAAATCAGTGCATTTACCTCGCGATGGTATAAATTCCCGAGGGCCTTACACTACTAGGACTCCTTACAGGGGCGGACGACTGAAAAAATTCTCAGGGGCCTTACATAAACAAACGACCAAAACTAAAATAACTAAAACAAAATAAACTATATAACTAAACTAAAAATAACTAAAAAATACTAGACTAGCTAATAAAAGCGGTAGCAAATAACGAAATAAACTAATAGCAACTAAAAATGACTAAGCTAGCTAATAAAAGCGGTAGCAATTATGCTCTAGATAATATTTTCTAATAAACGGATTGCTAACATATCAAACAATCAAAATCTTTACAAGGTTTAGTTAACTGTTAATCTGTCTCATACAGCAATCATTTTCTGCTGTTATAGCTACCGCTTTATTTCTAGCCTGCTATTTCTATAGATACATACCTCCTTGGATCTTCAGCAATTTAATGGAGCTTCACAAAGGATTCGCAACAACACCATTGCCATCCTGGTTCGCATTACTTACCAAAGCAGTGCCGCTGCTGCGTGGTGCAGCTGCCATGCAGTGCAGCTGCTGCGCTCTGCCACTGCCTCACAGTACTGCTGTTGCTTGGTGCCACTGCCATGTGGTGCTGCTGCCATGTGGTTCCATTTGGATGCAGTGCCGCAGGCATGCGGTGCAGCTGCAGTGTGGTGCCACTGACATGCGGTCTTGCAGTGCCGCTGGCATGCGGTGCTGTTTGTGATACCACTGGCATGCGGTGTTGCTGGCATGTGGTGCTGCTGGCATGCGGTGCTGCCGGCATGTGGTACCAGATTACCAGGATATACCCTTTCTATGTATTAGGATAACATAAACTATACTGATAGGATGACAATAGTACATATTATACAGAACATACATTCCTTGTGCCCAAAGCCACGTGCCCCTCGGCTCAGTCTGGTCAGGACCCCCGGTGCTCATCTTCGCAGGGCGAGTCACCCACAGTGTAACACCTTTTAAACTCTTTGCTAGCTAGCTGATGAATGGGATGCTTGAGGTGACCAAAAATATTTACTACATACAGACCACCACAAATATCTAAGAGGAAAATCAGAGGCACACATAGCAGGAAATATCTAGTGCCGCTTTATCAGTTGCCGCTTTAAGCTTGATCTCTTTCCTTACTTCATCAACATTTGCTGTAAGTTTTGAAAACCAATTACGGTCAGTTGCTTCACCATAAATCTCTATTAATTTTTCCCTCACCCTACCCCACATTCCCTTAGGTAATGTTTATGATTAATTTTTGTGCATTTTCTATATCAGTAATTGTATATTTTTGAATTAAACTTATGGCCTGGCTAAAAACCCCTATCTGCTCAAAAACATTACCGAATTCTTTTGTTAGATCCCATATATCTTCAGTAATTGCGATACATCTGATAAAGAAGTTTCAGGTCACACGGTCAAAATATTCAAGAAAAGTCCCTATAGATAATAATCCGATTGATTCTTTTTGCTGAGGATTTAGGGAGTAAGCTGTCTGAGTATTGTACATCTGAAAAAATTTATTTTGATTTATATTTATTCTTTTAGTATTACTAATTTATATTTAAAATTAAACTATAATTTTAAATAATATTCATAAATTATTCTAAAAATAGTTTTTATGAAAAATATTTTTTAGCTGATTATTTTACACTTTTTAGCAGCAACAAATAGACCACCTGTTACCAAAGCAATCATATAAAATGTTTCTTTCTTAAAGGAGAAGAATTTTTTTAATAATTTAAATAAATATGAATATTTAAGCCGGTGAGCTTTATTAGCTTTATTAACCATAAAATCGTTGTAAATAAGTTTATAATGATGTACATATTTAGATTATATGAATTGCCATAATATTTTTCCTGAAAATTAACATCAGGGAATCTACTAGCTTTTATGAGCAATTGATTATGTCCTGTATAGGGGTTAAGTAAGGCGTGGATAGTAGTTACGTCACCTTTTGCCGCTGCTTGTATTAGTTCTATTGTCATAATTACCTCGTTTTTAAATTTGTAACATTTTTGAAAAGCAAACATACTTTTCAGTTCTTTAATTTAAGAGTTTTGGTAACAAGTAACTATCCTGTGAAAGATGCTAGGTAGGGGTACTAGGTATGAAATACGTAGATAATAAAAAATGGTTAGATATCAGAGTATTAATTTGCTAAGCTCTGCTTATTAACGAAATTAGGCTTTTTAATGGAGTTTACTATAAGTTCTAATCAACGACAGATGATATATGACATTGAATTGAATACTATCAGTAACATAAAATTTACTCGCAGAGAAATTGATATAATTGCTTGTGTTGTGCACAATAGGGGAGAAAAGAAAATAGCCTCATTACTGTCCATCTCTCCTCGAACGGTTAGCACTCATGTTCATAACATAATGCATGGATTTATTAAAAGTAGCGGCCTCTATGCAGAAAATATTGCTAAAAAATTTAATACTTCCAGAGAAATGCAAGATGAATTTGCAGTTAAATCACAAGCAAAAGCAGCAGCAGCTCAAAAAACCGGTAGATTTAAAAATGAAATCGTACCGATTGAAGTGCAAATAAAAAAAGAAACGCGAATATTTTCTAGAAAATTCACAAAATCTTATTGCTTTAAAAACCTTACTAGGTTATATAGGTGTTATTGGAGTTTTTTATTTATCTCGGGGCATAGCGCAGTCTGGTAGCGCATCTGGTTTGGGACCAGAGGGTCGGGAGTTTGAATCTCTCTGCCCCGACCATGCAAATAAAGGGATACAGAGTTTTATCATTTTAGCTAACTTTCCTTAGGTATACCCAGGGTATACTTTAGAGCTAATCTTGGTTAGAATAGATAGACAATTAACTTTATTCATTATAGATAGCAATTAATATCTATTTAATAGGATTTACTAAAAATTGCAGTAGTTTAGTGATTCCTAAAGCTAGTTGGCATCTCTATTCATATAAGTATTTTCTCGTTCCATAGCATTTTGGCGCAACCTTTTCATTAAATAATTAACGGAAATAAAACTCATGGATCCTTATAAATACTAGCATTCAGCTTAATTAAAACAGGATAATTTATGCATAATAGCAACAATTTCGCCTTAAGTAAAGATATAATCTTTGGAGCAAAAAATCACACTAATATCAATTCCATACTAAATAATATCAAATTATTCGAGAAAATAAAATATGGACTATATTACAACTGCTCCCTCTTTACAACATTGAATATTACGTCTTATAATGCAATAAATAATATTCTGCCTTTACTTGTCACAACAAGAATCTACTTTGGACCCCAGAACACCAAGATGGTGGAAGTGTGGGTAACTGGGGAAATGAATATACTTTGGATCCCAGTACACCAAGACGGTGGAAGTACAACACAACCACCGTACACTTCTGGGTGTTAACAGCATTGAAAGCTGTAGTCAAATGCATATTTAAAAGCATGATAAAAAGCATGAAAAACATGAAGATGTGCCTGGTGCATACTAGGATTCATACACACAGAATTCATCTGCTGCATGCCATTATTAAACCTATTTCATGTGTGACTCATTCTTCACTGTATATGCATTTCATTACTGATGTGCATGCAGTTACTGGATGTCCAGGAGGCTTACGGGTTCATGTCTGCTTGTACACTTCTGTTGGGTGCAAGAGTGCTGAAAGCAGCATATGGTACGTTGATGGCTGGGCCGCGGAGAAATGTTGGTAAATATAACATGTACGTGCCTGATTAGGTCCTTGTATGCCTGTGCATGACTTAATGATGTGTATATGGGGTGTATGGGGTGTTACACTGTGGGCGACTCACCCTATAAAGACGAGCACCAGGGGGCCTGACCTGTAACAGCCTACCTGGCACCTTAGAAGAGACGACTAAACCGAGATGGAGGTGTCAGGTAGTCTGTTACATGACCGGACCGAGCCACAGTGCAGGGGAGGGGCACGTGGCTTTGTCTGCCTGTCCTGCCACGTGCTCCCCCTCTCACTCGGACCAGCTAGAGCAAAGAAAGACTCAGAGTCTCTAGCCTGGCCACTAACAGAGCACTGAGGAGCACCACGAAAACAAGGAGGGAGCTAAAAACAGGGTGCAACTAACTGCACAAGGAAGGGGACTACTCTCCTCTAACCCAAAACTGACCTAGCAAGTGCCTGACAAAGATGAGATCTGCGGCGCATCGAACCATACCTCCGCGGGATACGGGATGCCAGGTAAAGCAACCTGCTGGCCTGAAAGGTCAAGACCATTAAAGAGACCCGTACCTGTTGGAAAGGACCGAACCTTGCGCATACCTGCGCATACTGCTCAGCAGAGGCCAGACTAGCTACATGCTGTGGCAAAAGAATACCAGATAGATGCTGTATCAGGTCGACGCTGCTTGCACATGTGGTAATGACTGAGCAAGGCCCGAAAATGATGAAGTGAGGAGGGGATCAGAAGGACGGTGTGCCCACTAAGGTCAGCCGATGAGAGGGGATGTCCACAAGGTGCCAAGAGGTTACACGTGGAGTCAAACCCAGCCTTGACAGCCAAGGCGTCAAACGAAAACCGGTGACAACAGTGGTCTCAAAGACAACTTCAATGGGTGCTGGTATGGGCACTTCACGGGCGGGGCTCAGAATTGAGCTACCAGAGACCAGTATGGCAAGAAGGACCAGCTGCAGACTGATCCAGCTGACTCCGCCTTTGATGAGGAGCCGCAGGCTTAATAAATGGACCCCAATATTGCACTGAAGGAACTGGTTGAGCGTAGCTAACTGTTGAGCTTGAGGAGGACGACCTTACCATAATTGCGCACAACACAGGATCAGCAAGTGTCTCCACGCTAAAAAGGCTGCAATAAACTGAAATTGAAAAGATATGTACCAAAGATGCGTTGCTTGCAAAAAGGACAACAATGGGCTTCCGATGTCTTTGGCGGCGAGGCTGCAAACTCGAAAAGCCAGCTAGTTTTACAGCAAACAGCTTGCAAACAATACAAGATATAACTAGCAATTAAAGCAGCTAAAAAGCGGTGAAAAGTAAGCAGGCTCTCGCCAAGTCACATTTTTTTCATGAAATGGCGACAACCAACCAGAGTCCAGAGCGAGCCCAAAATCCACCAATAAAGGGAAGTCCATTCTCTAGCGATAAAACTGATGCAGCAGCTGGGCAAGAGGCTGGAAAGTCCGTCTCGCTACCAAATTGTTGTATTATGTTAGTGCGGAAGCGTCATAGGAGTGAAAAGACTTATAGAAATCAGGGAAAACTAGTAACGAGAGATTGGTGGTAGTGATAACTACCGTTTGATAGGAAGAGCAGGGCATAGGTACTCTGAGCTCAGTACGGCAAGCCTCCATAGAGAACTGTAATCTCTAAGGAAGAGAAAACAGAGCTATGTATTAAGGAAATACATAGGATCAACCAGTGAAACCGAACTCAACTGAGTCTACCAGTGACAGTGTCATAGTTGCACTAGGGCATGCAACCCTAATAAGCCTCTACATTTGCACATAGAGGGTGTAGCCAAGGGGCTACTTACTTAGCAAGGAGCGAAGGCCAGTACCGTAATACAGCAGCACCCTGCAGTGGCAGCTGCACCATGTGGCAGTGGCAGCACATCACACTGCAGCAGCAGCATGCCCTATGTCAGCGTTGACCCCCCTAATGGGACCATAAAGGGTCCGTAAAAATGTATACCCCATAACGGACCTTAACCCATTATGGGTGAGTTTCCATAAGGACCCATAACGGGCTTGACCCCCTATACGGCCCCTGACACTGATTACGGCCCGTAAACAGGCCCCCCCATAAGGGGTCCCATTATGATAGAAGGGCCATAATGGGTTGGGACAGTTATGGACCCATTATGAAGAGTGTCACGTAATTGCCCTGTAATAAGCTTACAATACACTGATAATTAGGGGTCTGTGTCTAATATGCTCCCACATGCCACAAGCCAACCTTCAGCTTAGCCAGGTCACCAATATTGTACACATTGTATGTAGCTAGAACAATACCCCAATAAATAACATTAGAAATATTCATCATCAGCAGGATCATAATAAAAATACTAAGTATTAAGGGTATCTTCCCATCCAAGTAAGGCAGCAAGCAAGGATACCAGCAAAACCTTTTCAACCATGAAAGTAAGCTATGTAGGTCTATTATTATCATGTGGCAGAATATTTTCTCCAATTTCTCCAAATCCATATCCATACACAATACAAATATAGCACCCACAGCAATACCTGACTTGGTACTTCCCAAGCAGCATGCCTGCCTATGTTAGTGTACCTCCATCACCATAACTTCCTGCACCATCCATACCTTCATGTGTTGTCACCAAACCACATCCCTGCCTTGATCCCCTCCTTAACCAGTTCTATAGGTGCCATTCACACTGCCCTTGTCACCAGCTAAAAATGTAACGGTAGAAAATGAATCCACCCCATACACACATGGATGCTTAAGTATGGGCAGAGCACACATTGCATCCATGATGGTATCATGCTCCCCTACCTTCCCCTTTGTTGTCCTAGTTACCTATTGCTCACCATTCCGTCCCCTTCTTACCCCCACCTGCTCCCCCGTCCATCACCCCTATAACATGAACTGTATGTACCTTTCTGGCTTCATTGCCACCCCTCACCACTCAGTCACCACCTATTTCCCCAGCCACTCCAATGCACTCCTGCCAGCCTCTGTTACATCCTATTACTGCCATAATCTTGGCGATTATGACCACCTTCTGGTCCAGATCAAAAGCATTTCTTGATGTTGCCATTATCCTCTGCTGAAAACCTGTGATATCAGGGAAAACACACAACACACAGATGCCATGACACATATTTTATATCAGACAAAAAATCTACAAAATAACTGTGGCCATGATGCTATTGTTTTCTCCAGCCCTCTCATCACCCTTCTACTCTCCATCCCTGCCTCCCCATAACTACCATTACCCCTTCTCCCAGTCCTTCCCTGCCTGCCTCCATCGCCAAGCAACCCCCGGTCACCAGTGTTTCTCCCTATTCCTCCACACCTCTCAAAAGGTCATGGTACCTAAGATTGGATGTGCTTACATAAGTCTGGCTAAGCATGGTTAAGCATGGTGATGCCTACTGTAAGTAGTATAGTGTTAAGTTCAGACTTAATGACTGAGTCTATTAAGCCTGGCCAAGATAGAAGTACAGTCAGCCCCCATTGTTCCATATGTTTCTGCAGCACCCAGCCCCAAACAATACACCCACCTGCAGTCACACCTTCATTGCAGCCCTGGCCAAGGCCTGGACAGAAAATTACCGCCATGAACATTGTGAGCCAGCCAAGCACCTGCCTGAGAGCAAGTGGACAGCAGCACGCAGCCAGGAAGGCAGGAAACCGCACCAACATCATGAGTTCTTAATTCACACAAGCAACGATATTTAATATTATTAATGGCAACCCTGTCACAACAGCTAGTTTTAGCTAGTGCAACCAATCATGTGCTGCCAACACCGCCGCCTATCACCCTGTTCTTCACCATTTACAAGCATCCTCCTTTACCTCCTAGCTTGGAGCATATATCCATTGCTGCATAGATCTCATCTCCGCCGCCAGGCTTCCATGGCTGCTGCTTGTGGAAAAGGAATATCCTGTAGGGATTGATAAAAATCTTCAAGAAAAGCCAAGGATATATAAATGATATTGTTCTGTAAATGTTGGCACCTCTATCTATGAATGCCATTAGAAGGGAGATTTGGCATTACAAAAAGTCCTATACAACAACAAGAATGCTATGAGAAATGCTGTTGATCTCCACTTTGACACTTACAATCATGCATGCAGAAACAAAAGCTCGCTCACATTTCCATCACGAAAGTACAGCACAACAAATTACTGTACCTTTCCGCAAGGCTAATAGTAAAGACTACTGCTTAGGCAGTATCTACCAATCTACCAATATCTGTATGTAGGTCGGATCCTCGGATGGGAAGTAACGACACCGGTTCAAATCCACCTGAAAGCAATTTTTCTGTTCAATTCTCTGTCATTATAAGGCACATGGACAATATCTCTTGTTCGCGAACAAGTTAGGTGGGCCGTACATTCTCGCAACTGACAGTGCCATGCAATTTCATCTGAATGCATCTATTCTTTCATCCATTTTATGCACATTTCAGATTGTAGAATTGGCAACCAGTGTCAGTTGCGAAAATGTACAGCGGGACCAAATGGTCCCGCTGTACATTTTCATGAATAACAGTGCCATGCAATTTCGTATGAATGCATCTATTCTTTCATCCATTTTATGCACATTTCAATTTGTAGAATTGGTGAGCACTGTCATTCACGAAATGGTCCCGCTGTACATTTTGGCAACTGACAGTGCCATGCAATTTCGTATGAATGCATCTATTCTTTCCGCCATTTTATGCACATTTCAAATTATAGAATTGGCAGGCACTGTCCTTCGCGGAAATGTACAGCGGGACCAAATGGTCCCGCCGTATTTTTTCGCGAATAAGAGATATGGCCCATGTGCCTTCAATTTACGGATATAACATGTAAAAATAAACTTACCAAAGAATTGAACCGGTGACTTTATCAGGTTATTTGAAGTACGTAACGTATGTAACATGCAAGATACATTCCTATTAATATAGATTAACAAACATAACCACAATGTTTTCCAGCAAACCATCCAGCATGAGCGAGGTGGGGAGATAGTTGGGAGAGAAGGAGTAAGAAGAGACAGAGGAAGGGATCATGGAGATAGATGGAAGGAGGGAGTAGGGAAAGGAAAGTGTGGCAGTTGGGAAGTAGGAAGACAGAAGGAAGAGGGGTGAAAGAAATAAGGGTCAAGGAAGGAGAGGGAAAGGAAAGGGAGAAATGAGGATGGGAGAAATGAGAAAGGGAGAGAGTACGTAGGGAGAGAGAAGGGAAGAAGTAGGGAGGGAAAGAGGGAGGGAGGGAGCAAAGGTACGAGGCAGGGAAGGATAGGAAGGGAAATATGGAAGGAAAGCAAGGGAAAGAGAAAAGGTGGGAAGGCAGAAGAGGGAGGGAAAGAGGTAGAGATAGGGAGGGAAAGAGGGAAGAAGAGGAATTGAAGGAGAGGGGGAGAGACAGGGAGGGAAAGAGGGTAGGGGATGCAGGGAAAGAGGGAAGAAGAGGGAGGGAAAAAGGAAGGAGAGGAAGAGATTGGGTACACAGGTGGGAAAGCATGTCCTGACTTTATTGTCTTCACAGTGAAGCACCTAATGCATCCATAAATTGCCATGGGTTGTCTTTGCAGGGAAAGTCATCCGCTACAGTATAACATCCCTTTTAAGGTAACATTCATACATATAAGAATCAACATGATGAATGAATGACAACATGACCAAAGCTACAATTGGATACACGATTTTGGCTTTGTTAAGATCCCCTAACAACCCCAGACAGTGATCAGCCTCTGTCTATATAAATGCCGCATGAAGCCAAAACAACCATAGCCCAGCCCTTAAAAGCTGCTGAGAGCCCTCATGATGCCCGAAATGGAATCAACCCCACCCCACCCCACCCCACCCCACCCCACCCCACCTATGATAGACAGAGGCCGATCAACAACACAATTCCTTACTTCTTACACCTTGTCAACATGCATGATTCTTATTACCTGCTGCATTTACACTAAAAATGCCAACAGACTGCTGTTCCAGCATTATTACATGTTAGATGGACATGTTATCCCAACAATTTATAACAGGCCAGAATGTTTGTGGATATTATACCCCTTTTGACTTGATTGAAGATGTTTGTGAAGTATGTTGGGGGCTTAGATATGGGGTGCTTATGGGTTATGATGGTCCATTATGGGGTTTCCAGCCATTACGGGGTACCAGAGCCCCCGTTATGGACCCCAATGGCCGTAATGGGGGTACCCCGTAATTGGCCAAATTGCGATTATGTGGGTGAAACTGACCCATTAGGGGGGAAACTGCTGACATAGGGATGCAGCAGCAGCACTACACAGCAGCAGCACTGCATGGCAGCAGCAGTGCATGGCAACTGCACTATGCAGCAGCGGCAGTGTGTGGCGGTGGCACCGTGTGTAGTATCCTGGGGTATCTACGGGTAGTATCCAAGGTTGGCCAGTTGTCTGGCATCCTTTCGATCGAGCCTTTGCTGTAGGCGGATATAACAGAGATACAACACCATGCAGCAGCAGCAGCACGCAGCAGTGGCACTGTGCAGCAGTGGCAACATGTGACAGTGGCAGTGCATGGCAGTGGCAGTGAGTGGCAATGGCAGTGCATGGCAGCAGCAGCATGTGGCAGAGGCAGTGTGCAGCAGTGGCACCAAGCGGCAGCAGCAGTGCATGGCAACTGCTGTAGTAGTTGAGAGCCGCAAAGGCCTCTTGAGATGTTGATGGCGTGTATCTGCACATCTATATTGTGCTAGAGTGTGTACGACTACTACAACTGCACTATGTGGCAGCAGCGGCAGCATGCGGCAGTGGCACCGTGCAGCAGCAGCAGCACATGGCAGTGGCAGCACACGGCAATGGCAGTGCACGGCACCGGCAACATGTGGCAGCGCCAACATGCGGCAGCTGCAATATGCGGCAGCAGCAGCGTTTTGAAATTATATTAAGAATTATATCATGCTTTTAAATATGCATTTGACTACCGCTTTCAATGCTGTTAAGACCCAGAAGTGTTCGGTGGTTGTGCGGGGACTGGGGCCTGCCGCCCCAGTTCCCCGCACTTCCACCGTGTTGGTGTACTGGGGTCCAAAGTATTTTTATTGCCCCAGTTCCCCACACTTTCACCGTCTTGGTGTTCTGGGGTCCAAAGTAGATTCCTTTAGAGACAAGTAAAGGCAGAATAGTATATTATTTATTGCATTATAAGGCTTAGAATCCAATGTTGTAAGTAAAGAGGGAGCAGTTATAATATAGTTCATATTATTAATTTCCCATTAGATATTTCCCCCTATGTGTGCCTCTGGTTTTCCTCTAAGATATTTGTGGTGGTCTGTATGTAGTTAATATTTTTGGTCACCTCAAGCATCCCATTCTCAGCTAGCTAGCAGGGAATTTAAGGGGTGTTACACTGTGGGCGACTCGCCCTGCGAAGATGAGCACCGGGGTTCCTGACCGGACCGAGCCAAGGGGCACGTGGCTTTGGACACAAGGAATGTATGTTCTGTATGATATGTACTATTGTCATCCTATCAGTATAGTTATCCTATGTTATCCTAAATAATTGAAAGCATGTATCCTGGTAACCTGGTACCACATCCCAGCAGCACCACACTGCAGTGACACCACATGCCAGCAGCACCACATGCCAGTTGTAGTAGTCGTACACACTCTAGCACAATATAGATGTGCAGATACACGCCATCAACATCTCGAGAGGCCTTTGCGGCTCTCAACTACTACACCAGTGGTATCACACACAGCACCGCATGCCAGCGGCACTGCATGTCAGCGGCACCACACTGCAGCTGCATGCATGCCAATGGAACTGCACAGCAGCAGCACCATGAGGTAGCTGCACCATGCATGCAGCAGCTGCACCGCATGCCTGCGGCACGGCATGCAAATGGAACCACATGGCAGCAGCACCACATGTCAGTGACACCAAGAAACAGCAGCACTGTGAGGCAGTGGCAGAGCGCAGCAGCTGCACCACGCGGCAGCTGCACCGCATGGCAGCTGCACCGCATGGCAGCTGCACCACGCGGCAGCTGCACCACACGGCAGCTGCACCACACGGCAGCTGCACCACACGGCAGCTGGACCACATGGCAGCTGCACCACACTGCAGCTGCACCGCAGGGCAGCTGCACCGCATGATTCCTTCAAAGATTACATTCTTAAATTGCATTATGAAATTACTTGGTGACTTACTTTAGTGAGTAATCCTTACCAGGATAGGCGAGGTAGCTATAACAGCAGAAAATCATTGCTGTATGATACAGATTAACAGTTAACTAAACATTGTAAGGATTTTTATTGTTTTTATATGCTATCAATCTGTTCACTAGAAATATTATCTAGAATCCTGCAGGGCACTGGCCAGCCCTGCAGGATACATAGGTACTACATGAAACAAGAGACAAAAAAACCTAGGTAAAGAGGTAAGAAAATGCTTTTAATAGTCTAGAAATTGCCTAACAAAAAAAGTGCATTTACCTCGCAACTGCATAAATTCCCCAGGGCCTTACATGACTAGCACTCCTTACAAGGGCTGAATGTACGACAAGAAAACCAAGATAACGAAAACTAAACGACATTAAAAAAAAATAAAAACAACTAAAATCATGCTTTTAAATATGCATTTCACTACCGCTTTCAATGCTGTTAACACCCAGAAGTGTACGGTGGTTGTGCGGGGACTGGGGCCTGCCGCCCCAGTTCCCCGCACTTCCACCGTGTTGGTGTACTGGGATCCAAAGTAGATTCTTATTGAACAATATTAGTTCTTGCATTACAAGGTTTAAAAGGCAATATTGTAAGTAAAGAGAGCAGAGTAATATAGTCCATATTGTTGATTTTGCCCTGGATGTTTCACCGTAGGTATTCCCCTGATTATTATCTTAGATATTTGTGGTGGTCTATATGTAGCTAATATTCTGGGAAACGTTTTTCCACATTGTAGTCCAGGGGGTCCCATCCAGGCCGCCCTCCCCTTTCCTTTACCATGCCAGCAGCACCACATGCCAGCGGCACCACATGCCAGTGGCACCGCATGGCAGTGGCACCACATGGCAGTGGCATCACATGGCAGCGGCACCACATGCCAGCAGCACTGCATGCCAGCGGCACCACATGCCAGCGGCACCACATGGCAGTGGCACTGCACGCCAGCAGCACCACATGCCAGCGGCACGGTGCAGCAGCACTATGAGGCAGTGGCACCGTGCAGCTGCGGCACCATGCAGCAGTAGCACCACATACACGACTGCAGCACAGTGTGGCAGCTGCACCGTGTGGCAGCTGTGCACGGCATGGCAGCTGCACCGCGCGGCAGCTGCATGGCGTGGCAGCGGCACGATGTGGCAGTAGCACCGCACGGCGGCGGCACCGCACAGCAGCTGCACAGCATGGCAGCGGCACCGCATGGCAGCGGCACCGCACGGCAGCGGCACCACGTGGCAGCTGCACTGCGCTGCAGCTA
Source organism: Volvox reticuliferus (assembly GCA_019650235.1). Lineage (NCBI taxonomy): Eukaryota > Viridiplantae > Chlorophyta > Chlorophyceae > Chlamydomonadales > Volvocaceae > Volvox > Volvox reticuliferus. The sequence goes on along the minus strand of BNCP01000070.1, from coordinate 389,910 downwards.
TAGCATTCAAAAAATTACACTCTTAGAGCGTGTACATTCCGAAATTATTTGGTGACAGACTTTGGCAAGTAATGCTTACCAAGATGGCAAAGGTGATGCTCAGGATCCTCTGTGAAGATCCATAAAATTGCTGAAGCTCCAAAGGAATATTAATCTCTAGAAATTACAAGGTAGAAATAAAGCGGTAGCTATAACAGCTGAAAATCATATCTGTACGATACAGATTAACAGTTAACTAAACATTGTAAAACTTTTATTGTTTGATATTATATTTTTATATGTTAGCAATCCGTTCACTAGAAAATATTATCTAGAGCATAATAAAGCACGAATCCTGCAGGGCTGGCCAGTGCCCTGCAGGATACATTGGTACTACATGAAACAAGAGACAAAAAAGCTAGGTAAAGAGGTCAGAAAATGCTTTTGATCGCCTAGAAATTGCCTAACAAAAAAAAGTGCATTTGCCTTGCGACTGCATAAATTCCCGAGGGCGTTACATGACTAGCACTCCTTACAGGGGCAGACGACTGTAAAAATTCCCAGGGGCCTTACATGACTAGCACTCCTTACAGGGGCGGCTGAATGTACAACATAAAAACTAAAATAACTAGAACTAAAACAATATAATAACTAAAACTAAAAATAAACTACAAGCAACTAAAAATGACTAGGCTAGCTAATAAAAGCGGTAGTAATTATATATATTATTTGGAGACTTACCTGAGCGAGTAATGCTTACTGTTCGCGAGCAGAATGTTGTACCTCTCCTGCCTTTCAAGCATGTTTCTGCACACGTTGGCGTTAAGTGCTAAGGTACAAGCACAGCAAGCCAAGCGTACCGTGATAAGAGTCAGGCGCAGCGGAAGTCTTCAGAGGCCAGGGGTTACAACGTACGATCCAGATTGCAGAATACCAATGTAGGCTATCAGAGTCGAAGATGGTCCTTCATCATCTAGCCGCTCCTAGCAATACTCAGGCTTAGCTCAGGCCAGATAGAGCGCATCCAGGCTCAGAATATCAATGTTGAGGATAGTCCGATCAAAGGAGATCGAATGCAAGTTGTATTCGATACAAACAAGGCCGTCATCGCACGTCTTATACTCGCGACGTCGGTCTGCGGTACACATCACACAGATCCCTGATCCGCATGCGTGACATGTTCGTGGTTGTGGCGCAGACGATATCTTATCGTACTTAAGCCCTCACAGTATTAAAGCAGTGCATTTGCGGCAATTGGCATTGTTCGTTATGCTGCCTAACCGCCATGTGAGTCGATGCAGATATCACTCACTCAGTCGCGTTCCGCACGCGCACGTGTAGTGGATATTGCATTATAAATCGGTATATGTTAATGCACGCTCTTAGATAATTATTCTAGTGCGCCTGCGCGGACTTGCTCTGGTCGCGTGACTAAAGCTTCCGCACGGCGTCGCGCGCTCCGGGCCGCATTCTCACACTTGTGAGTCGTGCAGTCGAGCCATTTGTGCAATAATAATAGGAATATTAATGCTTAATATATTATGCCAATATAATGCTAAATCCCTCATATGCTCGCGTCGCTCGCACAGTGTTGGTTGTCGCATTGTCGGTCACATTGCCAGAACGCATGCATAAGACCGACCTATTAGTGCATAAATATAGAGCTCAGTGCTAATATCACAATGCACTTAATTGCGGGTTGCCTGGTGCCTTACCGGGTCATATGGTCCGGTGCATGGGCGTGAGGTGAACCGTGATACAACACAGAATGGCAAAGGTGATGTTGGCAAGATCCAACAAATTGCTGAAGCTCCAAGTTTGGTAGCCAAAAATACTTAATATCTATACAAATTGCGGGCTATAGATGAAGCGGTAGCCATAATATCGGACAATCATTGCTGTACGATACAGATTAACTGTCAACTGAATGTTGTAAGGATATTTCTTGCTAGACCCATTAGCAGGCCATTGACTAGGAACTTTTTATATTCTAAACAAAAATAAAACCTTTAGAGCATGAATCTTGCAGGGCTGGCCAGTGCCTAGCAGGATACATAGCTACTACATGCAACAAAAGACTGAAAACACCTAGCTGAAGAGGTCAGGAAATGCTTTTAATAGCCTAGAAATTTCCCAATAGAAATCATTGCATTTTCCTCGTGACGGCATAAATTCCCGAGGGCCTTACACTACTAGGTCTCCTTACAGGGGTGGATGACTTTAAAAATTCCCAGGGGCCTTACATAAACGATTACATAAACGATAATTGAAAATTAACATAACCAAAATTAAATAAACTAAATAAACAAACTAAAAATAACTTTAAAATACTAGACTAGCTAATAAAAGCGGTAGCAATCACGTACGTTTTGTAGGATATCACCCGTTTGCCATACATTTTTATTATAATGTAATTGCTTATAGCAGTTGTGTTACACTTTATACTTATTTTGCCCACAGCCTGCATTGTGCCTGTCTGTAGTATCCTGGGGTATCTACGGGTAGTATCCGAGGTGGCACCTGGTCATCTTTCCATCCAGCCTTTGCTGTAGGCAGATATAACAGAGCTGTCTGCCTTTGTCTATCTATGCAGTGTTTAAAGAGACGGGCGTTTACGTAAACATAATCGCCCATATCATCGCGGACATCGGGTACTATCTACTAATTGTGTTCGTCATTTTGATGACATACGCGCTGTCATTTCGGCAGATCGTAATCTACTACAACCAGGTAGATGTGTTTGGAAAACTACTGTGCATCACACTCATTCATCACGACCTGCAGTATAATGTAACTTAATTTGATGTAATATAATGTTGCGTAATTTTTCATTCTTTAATGTAATTCTTTAATCCCTTAATATATACAATTTATGTAAATATTAAACATGGAAATTAAATGCTTATAAAAAAATAAAATTAAGGAAATCCTATCTACACCCTGCCCAGGTAAGGAGAGATAATTGAACAGAATTCGTTGGAATACATTTGAAGTCAGTTGTTTAATAATCCCAACGATGATAATGCATAGATGCAAGAACGAATTAATGCTTCCAAGCATCACAATATGACCTTTTGCCAAACCTAACCCCTTGATTGTTGATCACCGTTTCAAGTCCCATCATTTCCATTTCCACACTTTTACATCTTCGCTCCAATCTGTACATGATTGTGCTGAGCAACAGAACTAAATGCACGTAGTCCAACCTGATGCGCTGTGATTATGCATACATGTCATGCGCTGTGGTTATGCATACATATATTATATATTTTTTATTTCTATGTATGAGTGATTGATTTAATGTTGTTGTATATTATTTATTATCTAGGTGGCCAGCAACCTTATCCCGGAGGACTTCACCCGAAACTTCAACAGCTTTCCCAACAGTATGTTATCTGTCTACTATTTCATGGTACGTACGACAGATGCAGGAATGGATGCTACGTGTGTATTGGTCCTGGCATTTAGCTTAGCTCGGAAGCGCCCTGGTGCACATAGGATTAGCAGCGATGGATAGTCCTAGTTGCCGCATATTTCAAAGGCACATCAGTCGCATATAGATAGTTGGAAACCATGTACGTCATCATAGCTGATGAATCGTTAATGTTGATGTGACCAACGATAATGGTGCAGCGCACGAAGGAATAAAGCACGCACCGACGAAATAAGTGTAGTACCTCAGATGGACGAAGTAATCGGAACAGATAAACTGTGCGAGCGCGCGCAGAATGGACACACACAGAAGGCGAAAGCCATGAGGCAGGAAGCTACGGAAAGCGGCGGTTGGGTAGACCCCACGAAAACACAGAAGGTAAAAAAACATGCAAAAGCTACATATAAATTAACAGAAAATATGGTCATCCTGACGACGAAAACACAAATGCATTCCCGGCATTGCCTAGTACCACGTCATTCCGTTCGTCTCTTGTTCTGGTTGCAAACAGAGCAGCAGCGCTACCACGGCGATCAGGCAAATACGCAGGTGGAGCCTTTACGAAGTCTCTGCCGATGTGTGTGTGTGTGTTGCAGCAGCCGGATATGTGTAGGCGGCCATCTATTATGTCCGGACTGGATAAAGCTAATTGATCAAGTTTCCTTTTTTCAAAGGCCTTTCCTGTTTTCAAAACCCTAGTGCAACTGTGACACTGTCACTGGTAGGCTCAGTTGAGTTCGGTTTCACTGGTTGATCCTATGTATTTCCTTAATACATAGCTCTGTTTTCTCTTCCTTAGAGATTACAGTTCTTTATGGAGGCTTGCCGTACTGAGCTCAGAGTACGTATGCTCTGCTCTTCCTATCAACCGGTAGTTATCACTACCACTAGTTGGGGGTGATACAACAGCTGTAACAGTAGGTAATATCTTTCCTAGAGGAAAAGGAAATAGGAAAATAATGATGCAAATGATGGAGAAGATAGATAATAATGGGTATACATGCTTTTGAATATCAGCTATGCATGCAATGGTATGTCATAAGAGGTGGCCGTCCATCCAGATCCCCCTCCCCCTTCATCATATCCCTCCCTTGGCATTCATGGCTCGCGCTGTCCATATGTGTACGTTTAATTAGATTCGGTAGGTGTCCATCCGTGAGTTTGGAAATGTTGACTTATTAAAGAAATTGCTAGGATCGGTGCATCATCAATGTGCCTTTGCTTTGAACAAAGACGTATTCATGAAGTTCCTGAAGGCTTACAATGTCAAGTTTACTTCTGTGTGTGAGACGACCCGTAATACAACACCTGCATCTTACAGAAATACCTATCATAATGATAAACGCCTGTGCGATTACAAAAATGTTTAAAAATTTAATACTGTATAAAGAAGCCTCCGTATAAAGAACGCAGTAAGATCCTTTCGTACTACCCCAAAATTTGCATTTCACCACTTGGTGAAAGCCACCACCTGGTGGTGAAATCTCCAAAAAGCACATTGATCAGTGGCCTGCCTGCTAACAACTCATTAGTGCCTAACATGCTTATTGATTTTTGTTAATTTAAAAGCTTGCAAGGGCATATTTGATGGCGACGGCATAAATTCCCGGGGGCATTACATTACTAGCTATCTTTACAGTAGAGAAACATGTACGACTGAAAGATAAAAACAATGTACGGGAACAACTAAAATAATTAAAAAGCTAAAATATATAAAATACGATATTCACCATTGCAATTACTAGGCTAGCTAAAGCTAAAGCGGTAGCAATCAGCAGGCTAACTGTACGAGTACTGCAGTGCGGTATAACACTATTATAAACTACTTTATCAACCCTTATAATCACTGCATTGCATGTACGCAACGTCCTGCATGCTTCTGTACTGCCGGCAGCTCATGATCCGTCACTGTATATATGCATGTGCAGACGGCCGGCGGTGTAAACACAGAAACGGGCAATAAGGCAAAATACGTTTGGTACCTCCACGTAAGTGTAATGATCCCCACCATGACATTATATGTTACCGATTATTAGAAGTAAAAGAGGGCAAAGGGGTATGGTGGTGCCTGCTGTGGTGGCAGTGACTTGCTGCTGCATTCCTCCCTGTGTCTATGTGTGTCAGCTAAACCTGCCTGCTTGGATATATTTATTTTTGCAGCCGCCGCGCCAGTGCTGCCTTTCATGTAATTTCTGTTCTATATGCAGGTTATGCTGATCAGTTTTGCCTTCATCGTGTCCATCATTGTCCTGAATCTGCTGATTTCCATCATGTCGGATACGTACGCCAATGTGAAGAAGCATGCAGAGATGGATTGGTTGCGGCGCATTGTAAACGATGTGCTTGAGATTGATTCCAGCAGCTCAACCGCCTACTTCGGAGAGCTATTCGGAAGGTAATCGATCAGTAATACAGCCCTACATATGATGGATAATAATTACAACTCTGCTGCGTGCGTGCATATGCTCGTATGTAGATGGTTGCACACACACGCACACACGCACACACACACGCACACACGCACACACACACACACACACACACATCGTGCAATATACTTGTATACCTGACTCCTCCTGTCAACCCGGGCTTGTTGCAGACTCGGCCCTAAGTGGATTCCTTTAAGCGAAGTCTGGATGGAGGAATATGGGCGTAAACGGCGAAAGGATCAGCTCCACGAGGTACGTGGGTGTACCTGATACTCCTGAATTCGACAGTTCTGTTTACACATATTCATTCATTCCTCGACCAACATGCCTAGCGCTATGGCTTATTTATTTTAGGTTTTCGTTGTATGCATGCAGGCTCGGGACGCCCATATCAACAACATCAAGGCGCAGGTTTCTGAAACCAAGGAGCAAGTTGCTGAAACCAAGGAGCAAGTTTCTGATATGACCAAACAGGTTTCTGATATGACCAAACAGGTTTCTGACATCAATAAGCAGATCTTGTCGCTGCAGCAGGACATTGGACGTCTGACTTCCATACTGCTGGTATGTGGGTGCCAAAAAAACAAAGCGTTACGTGCCAGGGCATCATGTATGTGTGTATGGAATGACATATGTGCATGAAATGACACGGTAGCATGGTAATAGCACCTTCCCATCGAGTATGATATGGATACAGATAATGGCAGCTGTACATAGTCCCAAGACGCAATAATAATACATGCATATCTAGCTCACATCTGAACAAACCCATGAGGTGGAAGTAGTGATGATCCTTTCTTGGTGGAAGGGATGGGATAAGACATGGATGCTGATGTAATATACACATGCGTGTTGTACATACATTTTCTACAAGCTACATACATATATATATATTCTTCGTATGCATGCCCTGTTATAATTTGTATGTGTGTGATTGATACTGCATCAATTATTGTTATAGCTAATGTTTTATAACCTAGCCTGTCAACAGTCAATCAACAGTATTTACCCATCCGTCCGTCCACCAGACGTCGATGTATCAGTGTAGTCGGTGTCAACCGATTATTATGTATTTACACACCAGTCTGACCTATCTACTAAATATTATTATCAAGTGCATGTAGGCCGCAAGCACCTATCAACCCAGCTACGTACCCCACCTTCACGTGACTCGTTCCTTAACCCATCCATGACATGCAGGCGAACAACAGTGAACCTACCGCTGCTGGTGGCAATAATACAACACGTACATAGCTGGATAGGTTTGCAGGTAGCTACCGTACCCTTATTGGTAGCTACATAGCAATCTAGCTACATCTTTGTACGGGAATGAAGTGAGCGGTAAAGAGCAGTAATTGAGATATACACGTCATATTTGGACGCACATTTTAAACGCGCAGTTTGCATGTATGGGCAGTTTGGAGGAACTCTTTGCAATGGCAGTAGAGTTACGACCGGGGAGGTTACCGTGCTTACCAGGTAGCACGGCTTCCAAGATCATTCCAGTGGCCAGGATAGTGCTTGGCCAAACAACATAACGGATGAATAGAATGTTGGTTGTACGACAACATAGTGTAGTAGGTAGGGCAACGATATCAATAAGTGTGTCGCTCTCTTGTTAGTTTATTTCGTAATAATTACATCAGCGTGTTTTATCAAGCGCAATTGCTGGATCCCTTCCTGAGATGTTTTGATCTTCCGTGATTGTCAGGATAAAGTGTACGGTACTGGAGCCGAAGTGGTATTTTAGTGACGAAAGAGCAAGGTAATTTTGTCACTTGGCTCTAGAAGCGTTTTGTACTTCTTGAGCGTAAACGACCAACCTAAGATTGCTTTTCTGTCCGTTTCTCTTTAGCAACTTGTAACGGATAAGTCTTAGGGTACCAAGCCTTTGCCGAGTCTTTCCGTTTCTTTTTACCAACTTGTAGCGGATAAATCCTACCAGGCCCTCATCGAGCCCTGTCTGGAGCTTATTAGGTCAGCACACCAAGCCCTTGGTTGGCAGGTTTCCTTCCTGCAACCCGCGGACGAGTAAACAGCTGGATTTGGCGCATCGCTGAGCTAAGTCGGGTTTTGTCCAAGGCCATCGCCAACCCCCCTCAGTGAGCGATTCGCATGTTGTGGGTTTACGGGACGGTAGTTTGGCGTGACAGTAGTCTGCTGGATACGAGTCGCAATATGATCACACCCTGTAATGGACATGGACATGCAACTATACCTCTCAGCAAGGCACATAATTGCCCACTCCTCTATAGAGTAAGAGTGCATCGAACACATTCACTTTACATTCGATCGAATTGCTTCCGTCCCACTGTGCACGTCATTAAGTCAAAAGCACTCAAAACCCGCTCCGCATATCTATCAGCAAATTATTAGGATCTGGGAACGAACAAACTCCCCGTGCTCCGCCACCATGGCATCCAGGGTTACGTCCCGCTCCAAAGTCGGTGGTTAGTTTGTTAGTTCGTTGGGCGGTTAGGTTAAATGGTCAAAAAAGCCGTAAGATGCGCTTTCCCTTCCAGAAAGAGCTCCGAACTTAAACCGCTCTGACTATTAGTGATAGCGCAGCTCGGTGGGTGCACAATAAGGGAAATGCCAGCAGGCACCGGCAGGGGGGGGCGAAAACCCTAAAACCCTCCGTTCACAGACGGAGGACGGGCAACAGCAAGACACGCCTTTGTAAAGGAACGCACGAAAGAACAGCCGTGCATGATTGTGCGCTTTCAGGCACCCTGGACACCAGCAGTAAAGAGGCTCTTTGTAGGAGAGATCTCAACCGCACGAGAAATCGCATCCAAGGGAAATGGCGACCGACGTGTTGGACAAATGGGTGAAAACGGAGCTGCGTCATCGTTGCATTTGCCTCCTCTGCTGCACTCAATAAAGCTCTTCTTCATCACAACACAACGTGCGTGCGCCAACATGCTCATGCTCATCCCCACCGCCTGCGTTGCACGCTCCTGCGTGACCTCTGTGGCTGTTTGACTGCTGCAGTCATGGAATGTGTTGGCGTGCTCTCACCTTGCTCACGTCGAGAACTGCACACGCATCAGCACCTCACTACCGCGGCCACCTTAAGCCCACCTGCACCATATATCATCATCGCGCTCCACTCCCTCCGCCAGGCGCTGCTGAGCCTATGCACTGCCCGTCCCTCCGCCCTCCGTCCATCCCCCTCGCCCTCCGGTGCACGTCCTCCACATTACCACCTTTGTGCCATCAGCACGGGCTGCCGAGCCCACACTAAAGAATTGCTTACAGCTCCACAAGGCCCTCCTGACACAGAACATCAGTGGGTCATCCCCCCAACCCCACTGACAGGACCCGAGGGCGCCACCGTGAGGGCTTACTCGGCATGGACACACTCATCACATGGCCCGACAGTCCCCCTCATCTCAGCAGCAGTAGCAGTAGAGGCAGTAGCAGAGACCGCTGCTCTCCGCAGCTGTGCCACACCGGCCGCCAGACCCTGGGGAGATGGGAACACACGAATTTGTCAATAATTCTATATCGCCTATAATTCGATAATTCTACCCAAAACACAACCCAAGCAATAAACTGTATAATGACAGATAATCCACAACTGATCACCGACTATGTAAACGATAAGGGAAACAGGAAAAGGGAGGTGGATAGGGAAGCTGCGATAAGAGTTTCGGAACAGGTGTTGGTCTGTGGGAGCAGTCCGGGGCTTTGGGTGCTTCGTGATGTATCTCATCGCAGCGGGGCCAGCCGCAAGAGACACGAGAGTGGTTTACGAGTCCATTTGGTTGCCCCTTTGGACAAAGAAAACTCACCATCTTACCTGCCCCGCGGGCCCCCGTTCATCCTCATCCTTTCCCCCTGCCCCCTACCCTGGTCATCACTGGCAGGTGCACCGTATTGCGTACCTCCGGATGGCCGTACAAAAACGTTCCTGCTACTAAAACATTGGCCCCCGCTGCCACCGCCTTCACTGCCGTCTTCCCGTTCACTCCGCCATCCACCTGGTGAGGGATGCGGGGCGAAATATTCACCCTCCCTATAGTAACCGAACAAGGATACGGAGGAGAAGAAGGGGGTTATAAGACCAATACGCGCACCAAAAGGACGTCATGAGAGAGAATAAAGGGCGAGGAGGAAGTGGGAGGCGAGCTAGGAGACAGAAGAGGAGGAGGAGGAGGACAAGAAAGAAAGGGAAAGAGAGAAGGGGGAAGATACCCTGTTTCCTCTCCCACAGCCCATACACATGTACCGACATGTACCTGCCCGTACAAGCGCACAGCGGGCTATCACACGGCCCGAGAGGAACACTCTTCGGCAGGAGATACACACCTGAAGTAGCAGCCTTGGGCATGCCGCCCGCAGCTGCCGTACCTTCCCCAGGACCTGTGATTGGAAGGTCTGCCCTCCGAAACCAGGGTCCACCGTCATGATCAGCACCTGGAGATACCAAGTCGGGTGCAAGGATGAGTCAGAGTGAGGCTGGCCTGAGATGGGATTGGTCCGGAGTCTACGTGTGCGGGGAGGGGGGGAAAGGGAGGTGGTCTTGGGGACGATGATTATGAGCGCCTTCTCTCCCTGGCTAAGCAGTCAAGCCCCGGTCCAACATGAGTGTTCCCACCTGCTGGGTTCTCAACGCATGAGCAACGTGTTCCCCAGGCCTCCCTGTTCCACCTTTCTGCCCCCTCTATATTTCAGTCCCCGCCGTCTCCTTTCCTCCACATCCTACAGTCGTACCATGTCCAGCTCGCCCCGCTGAGCCATGGAGACCAGCTCAGCCTGTACAATAACGACATCCGGGTGGGTGGGTCGGGGATAACGTGATGAGGAGACCCGCGTGGTGCTGCATCTATGGACAGGTCGTCAAGCGATCGGCAACAGCATTCCTCATCAATATGTATACCGACCGCCGCACATTGGGAAAGGCGTCCCGGTGCGACCTGACCAAGTAAATAACATCAGTGGCGACAACATGAGAAGTCTCTACTGCCAGTCTGACGGCCCCGAAGGAAGCATCTACTTCCATCCATTCTCCTAATGTCCACCTCCCAAGCCCAGCCCTGCCTCTGCCTCTGCCTCTACATTCCGCCCTCTTCCTCGTCTTCCCCCTTTCGATCAGCTCGCTCACCGGGAGTTCCGTGTCAGGTGCGAGTGCCACCCCCACCCGGACACCAGCGCTGCGGATCTGCGCCGCCAGCGCCGCCACAGAGCTGCCAGCGCCACCACCACCACTGCAGCAGCCAATACTGCCCCAAGAAGGCTCGCCAGGTTCAGAGCCTTCATGTGGGTACCGCCGCTGCTGCTGTTGATGTTGTTGATGATGATTGAAGACTTCCCAGTGAAAGGTGATCCCATTCGCCCCAGCTGCTACTAGCGCATCCACATAACGGCCAGGATCCTGCTGGCAGCAGGGAGTTGTGGTGGCGGCTGTGATGATAGGGGCGAACGCCGAAGCCCTATCCGAAGCAATGGACGTAAGAAGCTGGAAAGCGCATACAGGACCGCACAACACAAGAAGGAACCAGAAGGGGACTTGAGCCAGGCTACAGTTTTGCCTGCTCAGCGGACTAAATATAGGAGATGAGGACTAAGCCTAAGAGACTCGCCACTCATATCGCAGTATTGCGCTCATCCGGCACATCACCACCCGACGGCCAGGATCCGGGACCCACGGTACCCCAAACCTGCACCACACCTGCCACACATCCCCCGCCCGGGACGGATTCATGTTTTCCCGCAAAGCCAACACAACAATCCCCAATCAACGTTTGCGCGCACCTGAACCTCCGGATGGCAGTCCAGGGGCAACTGAATAGCCCTCCGGAGCGCCGAAACCACGGGTGGCCCGATGGTGACGTTGGGGCACCGATCCCAACTGCCGTCAAACACATCTAGCTGCACCCAGCCTAACCAGTACCCTGCAAACTACCCGCATTAGGTGGGGACTGCGGTGGAAATGGCGCACATAAGGCTCGGCATGTCTCCGTGCGGCTCGGAGCGCTGCCGTAGCACATGCCGAGCGTTTCGTGGAAGTTGGGCGCCAGCGCGGGTAGAGGGTGGCGTACCGGAGAGGGGGTTGTTGGCGGGCGACTGCTGACTCCAGGGTGGGGATCACCTCACGCTCAACGGCAACCATGGCCTCTATCTGCAGCCTCCGAGCACCGAACACAGAGGATGGCAACCATCATGGGTGGAGCCGCACCGCCGACCCGTAAGGCGGAGGTGGACGTAGTCCTGGTACTCGCACACGGTCTTCGTGGGTCCGGGTTGTTCTCGCCATGACGGATAACGCATCTAACGGTATTTAGCGGATGGCGCCCCGCCTCAGATACTGAGATGTGGAGTGAGCTTCCTCTGCGGCTTCTCTCACCGCCGCACACCACCCTGATGATGATGATGATCACCAGCAACAAGGGGCAAGGCGGGGTAGCCTCCTCCTGCCGGGGCTTAAGCCTCTCGTGCCACCTGTTGGTTCATACGCGGTGTAGCGGCCGGTCGGCTATTTCGTACAATTACAAGCAGCTGATGGCGCTTGCTAAAGGGTGAATGCGGAGAGTTGTACAGCCTGAGGTGTACGGGTGTTGCCCACGGTGAATGAAAGGTGGGCGAGTGGCACTGGTGGGTAGCATCATGGTGGAATGTGGCGAACAGAACACGGCTCAAGTACGCATAGGGCCCAGCAGGTCGGAGTGCTGTTCTGAAGCCGTTGAACTGGAAAAGAAGGTTCTGTAGAGGCACGGTAAGGAGTCATGAAGCATAGGCGGAGATGTACGGCAACGGCTGCAGGAGACACCAAGATGTTTGCACTTTATTTTGTATATCAGCAAAGTAAGGAGTACGAAAAGTCTGGATTCAAAGGTGCGCTTTGTTTGAAGCTCATCGTTTATTGATTATCCATTTGTTGGATCGTGATTGTAACTTAGCATGTGCCACGGATCAAATCCCTCCCGTATAACCACCCGACTAACCAACTATTACCCGTTCACTCTTCGCCTCCATCAGTTTAGGATACATTAAAAAACGCCACACACACACACAGACAGACACACACACAGACAGACACACAGACACACACACAGACACACACACTTCCAAGGTTCAACCAGCCGGTTGCGCGTTGGCAAGAAGGATTGAGTCCCTGGGATTCTTCCGGAGCTCCTCCAACGTTGACTCGTGATTCCAGATGGTTTCGGCTCCGTACAGTCATTTGCTTAGCCGCTTGCAAGCTTGCCTGTTTCGGCAGAACCACCTTTATAATGTGCTCGAGGCTTACTTTCACCTAATCGTCGATCGCTTAGGGACCCTGCTGAAGATAAAGAACTTTGCCGCTTCATTTCCTTTGCACTAATGATGCAATTGCCTTTTAAAAAATTCTACTTCTCAATTAATCGTCGTTGATCACAGCCGCCATTCCAGCTGTCACCACATCCTTCAGGATGGGGATGCGGTAGCCGAATGGTTAGGGTCTCCACATAGGTGTCGCTCTTAATAACAGCTAGGAGCGGATCCACTCCACTTGCGCTTCGGTAAAGAGGAATGCACCAAATAACTGCTTTTCGGGTTCAGAGGGGCGCCCATCAACCTTGCAAACAAAAATATCTTTTTCGAACACAAAAGTAACAAAATATATCGTACGGATTTAATAAAATTGACTCCTCAATGCCCAAGGACGCTTTTTTTTCGCACAGGCATGGAACGATGTGATTTCAAACAGGCCTGCAGAAACAGGCTTAACCCAAATACGTAATACATGGACGACATTACGATAGGCAGATGAAAGGCAGGGAACGCAATACAGAATAGGGACTCTGGTTGCCCACCCTCACAGTTTTTCGTAATAAGGGCTTTTACTTGTTGTTGAAGCCGCTGAGAAATATCGCAGTTAGTTGGTCGGTGCCTTGTACAGCCACTTCCTTATGCCCGTATCATGAGCGACGCTCCAAGCCCTACCTGTGTCCCAGCGGATGACATTAAAGAAAGGCCAGTGGGTTAATATGGAAAAGGTACTCCTGAAGCGAGCTGCTCCAAGAATGGCGAGGGCGCCAATTTACGACGCCCAGCATTATGAAAGATGGCCTATTTTAAAAGCTACGAGCAATGAGATTTTATTTGCACCATCATTGGCTCGTGACGAAAAATTGAAACCGCAGCGGTTCGAACAGCGGAACGAAGCGCGCCAGTGGACACAGGATTCGCTTAATCCGCGTGGGCAGAGTATCAATTACAGGGTATCATTCAGTCAGAATCACGCGATTAAATACAGCTCTGAGAACACGGGCTGAGGTAAGGCCTCTGGACAACTGCCTTGTTACCAAGGGCCTTACGCGCAACTAAGCCCAACTCCCTTTGTCATGCCCTGCCTAAAATCGAATCTGTACATAATAGTGTGCACCTTCCATTTTTTGTACAACGACATACTGATACATTCTTAATCTCTGCATCGTGATGCCTTGTTCGATCAATCATGCTTCACCTTCTTAGGTTTCCTGGCCCGTCTAGTGACTAAGTCGGCCACTTTGCTTCCCGCACGTGCTGGCATATAGATTAACCCAATTATATATTTATAGCCTGTCTGTCCCACATGCCTTTCGTGGGATGCTGATGATAATAATAGGCATTCGCGGACTTTGTTTTCCTTGATATCTATCTGCGCGCTTGATACATGCTGTTGGTCTTGTTGGTTTAGTTCCCTTAGCGCCATCGTATTAGGATGTCATCAAACCCCGACCCCGCCGCCGGAACCAGAAGTAGCAGGCCTTCGCAGTGGAAGATTCATGATGATTGTTACTATCAGGAATGGACGGACATATACCCAACATTCTGCGACATGTTTTGGCACCCGAGCGCCGGAGAGGTTCTTCTCGTCGCCGATGAGGAGGGCCACATTTCGCTATGGAGAATAGGCAGCAGTCGTCGTGAACTGCTTTGGAGCAGCAGCCATTGGCTTCCTACGGAAGAGCTGTCACCAATCACTGCTTGCAAGGCCATAAGTGGTGGTAGAGCAATCGTTACGGGTCACCGTGATGGAAGCATCAGAAAATGGGATATCAAGGTAGGTGCGTAAGTGCCCTTATTTCTTCTTCGTCGGTGGTTGCGATCGAAATGTTTCTGTGCGTGTGAGTACACATCAACAAATGGGATATCCGGGTAGGTGTGTACGACCTAGATAGGCCTTAACGGCTTGTGATAAAATGTTTATGTGGGTGTGAATGATAGTAGTGTAGATCGTAGTGCGCAATCGCGAACGTATTCAAAGCGTTTCTACAAGCCTTTGCAACTTTGTTTGCTCGGCCAAACCAGTTTTAACAAAAACAAACGAACGTTTTGTAAACGAATGGTTAAATAATTTTAATGAATGGTTTATTTGCTAGTTCTGACCACCTAAATATTTTCTATACGTTGCCATTTTTTTACGAGAAGCTGCAACTTTTTTAGTTTGTTTACTTAATGTTTCATCATAAATCTTATCCATTGGATATTTCATTTTAGGTTAATATTGTTCAGCTACGTTTTTGTTTGACGAAGTACTTTCTTGTAATATTCGCCCTACGCTAGATAATAGTTTGCCTTCTAGTTTGTAGTTAAATAACTAAAATTCACGTGAGCTTGTAGTTGTTAAGCACTTGTTACCAAATGAAAAAATTAGGTAGGCATAAGGTACATAGTTTGACTTAGTTCTTTGTGGCTTATAATACAAATTTACAAATAATACTATACCATATATAGGTTTGTTTTCTATTTCCCGTGATACTGCACGTACATTACCACTACCAGAATTAAGTGCATCATTTCGTGGACTACGTTACCCAAAACGTTCAGGGAGTAAATTAGATGGATCCACACAAATTGTTTTCCAAAGATATACATTTTATAAACTATTCCGTAGGGTGACAATTTTAGTGCAAACATTTCTAGCGGGGCTTTACTTAACTGGCAAACATTTCTAGCGGGGCTTTACTTAACTGGCTCACTCGGGTCTCGGAACGCGATCACATATTATTCTTCCTGATTACAAAATGGTTGATATGCCACGTATAAATCTTGGTTTGTACGCATACCAATAGTGTACCACCATTGATATACATTAAATATTTATCTTTTTATATGATAACATTTACATTGATGTCACTTGTTATTTCAGTTAAAGATTACCAAAAAGTATAATATTAAATTTAAAACTTATAAAAGAAAGAATTTTACAAAATACCTAAGCTACCAACGTTAACAAACGGTTTAATTAAAAAAAGATATTTTTATTTATATAAAAGTATAAGCTCTTTTTTAATTTTAACACGCTCACTTTTGTGGTATATAGGGAAAGACTATTTTACCACGCATGTGACTCACGTCTAGCCTAGCACAGCAGTGTTCGTTTCAATCGATGAAACGTGCTATAAAACACTTTCCCGGCATGGCTCTGGTAACGGAGCAGTGCTAAGCGGGGTCAAAGTCCTGTTGTAGCTTTTTTGTAGTTTTACCTTTATATTATAGCGACACCAAGCGCACAAATCATTTACCATCGCTTCTTTGGCTTAGCCACAGCAGAGGAGAAATTCGCAGAAAGCAAACGTCAACTTGTTGTTGTATACATAGTTATAGAAATGTGGTTAAATGTAGTTTCAGCCATATAGTTCAACTTATACACATCATGCTTTTAATTATGCATTTGACTACCGCTTTCAATGCTGTTAACACCCAAAATTGTACGGTGGTTGTGCGGGGACTGGGGCCTGCCGCCCCAGTTCCCCGCACTTCCACCGTCTTGGTGTTCTGGGGCTTCTTGTTGAGACAAATAAAGGCAGAATAGAATATTATTTATTGCATTATAAGGCTTACAATCCAATGTTGTAAGTAAAGAGGGTTGTAATATAGTTCATATTATTAATTTCCCACTAGATCTTTCCCCCTATGTGCGCCTCTGATTTTCCTCTTAGATAGTTGTGGTTGTCTATATGTAGTTAATATTTTTGGTCACCTCAAGCATCCCATTCATCAGCTAGCTAGCAAGGAATTTAAGGGGTGTTACACTATGGGTGACTAACCTTGCAAAGACGAGCACTGGGGGTCCTGACCAGACCGAGCCAAGGGGCACGTGGCCTTGGGCACAAGGAATGTATGTAATGTATGATATGTACTATTGTCATCCTATCAGTATAGTTTTCGTTATCCTTATAAATTGAAAGGGTGTATCCTGGTAATCTGGTACCACATGCTAGCAGCACCACATGCAAGCAGCACTGCATGCCAGTGGCACCGCTTGCCAGCAGTACCACACTGCAGCTGCACCGCATGCCAATGGAACTGAGCAGCAGCAGCACCATGAGGCAGCTGCAGCATGCGTGCAGCAGCTGCAACGCATGCCTGTGGCACTGCATGCAAATGGAACCACATGGCAGCAGCACCACATGGCAGTGGCACCTCATGCCAGCGGCAATGCATGGCAGCTGCACCAAATGCATGCCAGCTGTACCAAGCAACAGCAGCACTGTGAGGCAGTGGCAGAGCGCAGCAGCTGCACCACGCGGCAGCTGCACCACATGGCAGCAGTACCGGCAGCTGCACCACGCTGCAGCAGCACTGCTGGGCAGCTGCACCGCATGGCAGCTGCACCACACGGCAGCTGCACCGCGCGGCAGCTGCACCACACAGCAGTTGCACTGCACGGCAGCAGCACTGGCAGCTGCACCGCATGATTCATTCAAAAATTACATTCTTAAAGTGCATTATGAATTACTTGGTGACTTACTTTAAGCGAGTAATGCTTGCTTACCAGGATGGCAAAGGCGATGTTGAGAATTGCTCTAGAAGCTCCAAATTGCTAAAGATCCAAAGAAGTATGTATCTATAGAAATTGCAGGTAGCTATAACAGCAGAAAACCAATGCTGTACGATACAATGTAACAGTCAACTAAACATTGTAAAGATTTTTATTGTTTGATACGTTAGCAATCCGTTCAATAGAACATATTATCTAGAGCATAATAGAAGCTTTAGAGCATGAATCCTGGAGGGCTGGCCAGTGCCCTGCAGGATACATAGTTACTACATGAAACAAGAGACTAAAAAAAGCTAGGTAAAGAGGTCAGAAAATGCATTTAATAGCCTAGGAATTGCCGAACAAAAATGAGTGCATTTACCTCGCGACTGCATAAATTCCCGAGGGCCTTACATGACTAGCACTCCTTACAGGGGCTGAATGTACGACACGAAAACTAAAGTAACGAAAACTAAACGACGTAAAAAAACTACAAGCAACTAAAAATGACTAGGCTAGCTAATAAAAGCGGTAGCAATCAAAACGAAAGTCGAAAAACTGAAACTACACTAAAACTATGTACCTTAATTTAAAAAAATAAAATCGATTTTTACTTTTTATGGAAGCTTTAGTATATACTTTCTTATTAGTTGGGACTTTGTGGTACTTGTTCTAGTGTTGCAAATAAATGTAGTAAAATGTAATATTATTGCGTTACCGTAATAATGTCGTCGTGTGCATTCACTAACGTTTGTTGGTGCAAGTATTTTTACTAATACTATAAAGCTAAAACTATATATATAATTAACAACTAAACATGGTCCTGTATCTGCGCCACTGCCTCATCCGCAATGGCTTCTAATGGCGATGTTGTTACACTTTTGTACAGGTGCGTCCCTTTAAGTTTCCAACAATTTGTTTTTTCTTTAATTTTTTATACACCGATAGAGGGGCTTGCGTCTGATTAGCTAGTTGGAGGGGGTAATGGATGGCCTCCCAAGGCCACGATCAGTAGCTGGTCGTTTCATTCATGAACATCTTTGTGATGGGCAAAGTAGCCCTGTTGAGTATGAATCAATGAGAAGACGTTTACCACACGCCACTAATGTAGCAGGAGTGTCCTCATCAGATCAGGATGAGTATATAACTCCAGTGCGCCCATCATGCTATACGCTACCAACGAACTCGTCAGCTTACGGAATGCGATTTATTATAGTTTAACTGGATTTGTACTAAAGACACGGTAGGCTGACACAAGAGGAATATATGATAACTAGCAAGGTTGCTTACAACTAACGGACGACCGATTAACAATTCATATATATGCCATATGTTATATACGTCGTTGTGAGGTATGTAGGCGGACAAAGAGATGCGTGGAAAGGTGGCCAACGATGCGAAGGTTTGACTCGCTCGTTCAGGCCAGCGTGAACTAACACACTAGAGAAGCAAAAATAAGATGACTTACAAAAGTAGAAAGAATATTATTTATGTTTATTGAAAGTTTGCATTGAATCAAGAAATGGTATGAAAGACTAAAGAACATGAGCTAAGCTTAGCTGTGACTGCTGCATATTAAGTGACTGCTCGTTCACCTTCTGCCGTACACAAGCAGCGCGAGTCATAAGTACATATAGCAGTCAATGTGTAGCCAATGTCGGTAGATTTAATTGCGTGCTATTCAATGTACTGTTGTGCAATCAACCCCGTGCGATGAATTTGGTGATGCACCCCTCACAAACGAGGCCTGTTTCAGAAGCCGACAATCCCTGCAGGCGTCGGTGATTTTTCGTTAACCGTTGTTGCAATTTTGGAGGCAAAAACGGTACAGAGCGCAATGAAAATCGCGTCTTCGGAGCTAATACGGAAACTGAATCCACGTTTACAGTGACACAGTGGTCAGCTTAAAAATTAAAGTACCATCCGATTTTGTTAAAAACAATATTTTACCAGAAAAGGCCAAGGAATACGTGGTCCCAAGCAGATACTTGACAAGTACCACCACGACCTGGACCGTCACAAGGGAAACGGAAACCTAAGTTAGCTTTATCTGGGATAAGACGAGAACTACGCGCAAATAAAGCACCTTTCAGAAGCAGTTTCGATTAGTAGCTTCTTACTTATTATGAATGCGCCGTACGTGAGTGAGACAGCAGTGTGTGTGTCGAAGCCCTTATTAACACGTATCTATACATATACCCATTATCTATCTGCTGCCCGCCACCCTGCCTCCCTCCCTGCCTGTCACAATTAATCCAAGTGTTTTCAATCCAAGCAAGTAATTCAATGAACCAGTTTGGACAAAGGGCTTCTTCATCACAATGTTGCGATCGACATACAAACAGAGATACATGTAGTGCTCTTTGCTCTGGCTGGTCCGAGTGGGAGGGGTAGCACGTGGCAGGACAGACAGACAAAGCCATGTGTCCCTCCCCTGCACTGTGGCTCGGTCCGGTCAGGGCCCCCGGTGCTCGTCTTTGCAGGGCGAGTCGCCCACAGCAGCGCTGTGTAACACCCCCAATACATATATTGCTCAAAGAAATAGAGATTGCTGAACAGGCACATGCATGCAAAAATTTCATGTAAAAATATTCATACGTCCGTTTGCCAACCTTCAAAGCGCTATATATACGTATGTATATGTATTTGGGTGTTACACTACTTCGGGCGACTCGCCCTGCAAAGACGAGCACTGGGAGCCCTGACCGGACAGAGCCACAGCGCAGGGGAGGGACGACACTATATATTGTATATATAGTAAGGTAGCTGTTCATCTCGCTACTCCATCTGCATGCACCAACTTATTAAGTAGCAACACATAGGCCGAGGACCGATATTATTTTGTAAGGGCGGGGTTTCCCTGCCTTTTAGGAGTAAGCACCCCCACCCAGCAACTCAGCCCGCACTGGACCTAAATATTCGTATTCAGAGTCAACTAACTGCAAGTCGCAATTTAAAGTTGGGAGTGTAGCTTCCATGCGTCCGTTCATCGTCCGCGTCATCACCTACGTAGCAGTAGAAAGTAGGGTTGGCAAGGACAAGGTGCTCAGGCTTCAGGTATATGATACGGTGAACACGTCAAGTCGCCATGTAGACTGTAATGGGCAGGCCTTCAACTAACAGGCCTTCATTTCTTTAGTGTGAAGCATTTGGTGGTTCGTGATGATGATAGCAGTACGTAGAGAACGTTGATCAACGGTAAAGTCATTGAGAACGCTTGCAAGAGCAAGACACATGCCCACGGTTTCAGGATGTCCCAAATCCCTCTTTAAGTTTACCAGGAACCACGCATACTCACATTGGCTTTGTTCCATTATGCTGTTAGCTTTACGTTATAATTCAGTAGCTCCATCATTAATTAGCTACACATCCTAAAACGTGTGCATACATAGCCTGTATTAGTACACAGTATGGCACACACAAACACCATTTAGCACCTTGAGAACCCTTTTCAGCACTCAACCACTACATAGCTAGTAGCTCAGGGTTACATGCTGACTAGGCATCAGGTCGGCAAGCGATCAATTCCAGTGGCTAGCAACCAGTTCCTGACCTCTACCTATTCGTACAAACTGACCCCACAAAGTGATCCCTCACCTTACATTCACGACATTCGATGAGACACAACAGTCGGCACTGTCGGCACAGTTGGGACAGTCGGCACAGCAGTCGGCACAGGTGGCACAGCCGTCAGCACAGTCGGTGCAGTTGCCAAAGCAGGTAGGTTAGGTGGCACAAATAGAGGGTCCATCCATAGGGAATAATGGACTAGTCGAGGCCCGCCCATTGATCCCTAGTAATGCTAGTAATAATGTTCTGCTGGCATAGTGATATAATAATCCACGAGTGTCTATCTGTGGTGCTGGCTTTCTCCTAATTGCTTGTCCTGCAGGCTGCCGATCCCATCACCTCCTCCGCAAACCCCGATTCCTCCATCTCCACCTCCTTTACCTTCTTCACCGCCGGCGGAAAAGGAGGTTTGGGCGCCCAAACCTCCTTTTCCACCGTCCCTACCCCCTCCATCTCCCGCGTCCGCACCGTGAGTTTCATTTTCATCTTTGCACTACCATCATTCTTAGCTATATTTGGCGGCAGCAGTGAGGTCATTATTATCGAGCATCCTGGACGGCATTAGTGTGGCCTCTTGCACGCAGATGTAGATGATGCTCAACTGCGACATATGTAACGGAGTGCCCACGTAGCCACTTTCTTGGATAATGAAGAACCCATGCATGGACACGCACAGACAAGCCATATGACTCCTCTTCCTGTGCGCTTTAATTATTGCATGTCTATCTGCAGGAGATTACGGAGGCTGCCATACATGAGGAGCAACAACCCAACAATAGTAATAATGGCGACGAGCGCTGCTGCAGCCTCTTGGAGGTGACCTGCAATCTCATCGTTAGGCAATCCGACCAGACTGAGTTCTGCGATATCAGTATTGCTGTATCCCGTGATGGGAAGCGGATCCTAACACACGCCTATGAAGGGGGTACGGTTATCTGCTGGAACACCAGCGACATGGAGAAGTCCCGAATATGCTTATTTGACAGTTCTCAAGTAAGTACGACACATGCAATTGGGTTTAGAACGGAAAGATTAGGTTGGGTGACAACTACGAACAATGCACGGTTAGGAAGCAATCAAGCAAAAGCTTAATGTACATGATAATGTCCGTTGCAAGTCTTTAAGTGACGTACTCTGATGTCTCTACGAGCAACCTTCCATGTATGACATACATATTTGTATGCACCCACTTGCTTACAGGTCATTTGTTCCGCTCTTTCCGAGGACGGCAACAAAACCATCGTGGTGTCACGGTGTCATCCCTCAAATCACTGCTATACCATCGCGCTTTGGGACATAACGGAAGGGAACGGCGAATGTAAATGGACTCTGGATGGCAACAATGGTCGACTGGACGTCTGGGACATCAGTTGGCCCGCTAAGTTGGTGGCGGCAGCTAACGAGGATGGCAGTCTATTCGTTTGGGATGTGAAGACAGCAGGGCACTTGCGGTATGGGACCGTGCAGGAAAGGACGCACTTGCGGTACAAGACGAAATTCAATGATGGCGCCCGCAGCTGCTGCCGCTTCAGCCCGTGCGGTCGATTTATTCTGGTAGGTCGATCTGCACAGTAAACTAATATGTACATACTAACGAACAAGCAACCTAGCCGATTGCTTAGGTTGCTTGCTGTTCATTAGTGGGTACATACATACATATGTAAGTTTATGTAAGTTTATGCCTTTACATGGGAGTAATTGAGCCATACTCATGCGTATGTAATCAGGTGGGCGGTCGCAATCTTGGGGAGCTCGTATTGCTCGAGACCAAGTACGGTCAGGAGCTATATCGCGCATACACGCCGGGTGTGGAGGTGAATGTGTGGATGTGCGTACTTGCGTCCAAGAGCAAGACAAGCGTTTTTATGTACTTTTCAATAGCCATGCCAGGTTTCTGTTCTTTAGTGTGTTCATCAGTAGGCAGGTGCAGTATCATCAACGATATATTGTGCCAGATGTCGTACTTACCCACCTGCTCCGAATCCTCTTCAGCACCTTCTCAGACTTGCCCCTTGATTGTATGTATTCAAATCCCTTGCTCGAACGAACACACATGGGTTTCCGAAAGTACGTACACACAGGGTTTGGGAGCTGAACGACAAATAAAGGAACATTTATAAAAGCATGTGGTGTAGTACCTGTACGTTGGCCCGTAGCTGGGCTGCGTCCGTACAGGATTTAATGATTGGCTGATGAACACTGCTGGCTGGTTGGGCCGATGATGCAAACGAAAGCAAGGAAGGGCAACTAGCGGAATATCTGGATGGACAGTGGAACAGAAAGGATGTGTGTTTGTGTGCGTGTGTGTGTGTGTGTGTCTGTCTGTCTGTCTGTCTGTCTGTCCGTCTGTCTGTCTGTCTGTCTGTCAGTCAGTCAGTCAGTCAGTCAGTCAGTCAGTCAGTCCATATCGACTGAGCAGCAGCTTCATTCAACGGATTACGGACGTAACGCCCGCCGCCATCATCACTTCTCCTTTTCATCAGCTAGTATTTTAATCGTTACTAAACCGGGATTGCTGCAGCAGGCCCGTCGTTTGTACTTACAAGTCCATACAGTGCGTGTAGCCTCCAAGCCACCAACTACCTCCCGCCGCCGCCGCAATGAATGAATGTACACATATCCAGACGCTTTCTTATTTGCAGCGTCAGATATTTGTGTTGAAAATATTTTGCCTCTTTGCACATGAGTACACATTATTTGTACGGACGCAGGGGAACCGTACGGCCATAACTGCCATGAGCTGTTTCTTCCGGATGCCGTCATCATCGTCATCGTTATTGGTATCTAAGGTAGCATTGGGCAGTAACGTCCGCCATTAATGCCTACGTATAATTAAATGTGGATGGCTGATGATTATTACGTTCCGCGTCTGCAAGTTTGGATGATCTTGATAAGTACTCATGAAGTTTTTGCATCGGTTTCAGCAACCTCACTCCCAATTACTAATAACCATATATATACACGTGAGTGCAATAAATAACAACATTGTGAACGGACCCATACATGTACGTTTGCAACCTACAGGACGCTTCTTATCTAAGCATGTTTTCCTGTATCGGCGGTGTCCGCCAGCCGTTACAGCAAAGGACCAATGATCGCCCGCATGAGACAACGCCACGAAACAATTGTAAGTGACGAAAACTGTTAAGGCAAAAAATAGGGGGGCAAACAGCTTGATGTAATTGAGAACTGCGCGCAGGTGGTTATGTTGCTGTGCCGGTTTCTGTTGAAGGCGGCAGTCGTGAGCGCCCTCCCTGTGAGGATGACTTTTCGGGGTTCCAACAGCGCTACATCCAATTCACACGCGAAGGGCTGGTGGAAGAGCCCGCATCATCATTACCTATAACGTTTCCAACTCGCTTCGGGGCGGTGTACTCCGACGGAAGCATCCGGATCTTCGACATGGAGGGCGTCAGTTACACCGAGTCACGTCAGGTGGAGATGGGAAGGGACTTAAGCATATATGACATCGACGTATCAGGGGACGGCAAACTGCTGTTCGTTGCTTTCAGCTGCAGGGAAGGAGAGGACAGAGGAAGAGGTACGCAGGGACGCATACGTGAGTGTGGTACGTACGGGTGACCAATCATAGGCACGATGCTGAGGTATTGATGGATGCAACCTGGTGCCGCTCGCTGCCTTGCTTCGCTAGCTTCATTCACCCTATACCTACCTACCTAGGAGACCTTCTCTAGATGGCAACATGTCATATCAATTACATTTATCCCAACTGCGTTATATCATCTTTGTACTATATCGCCGACGGAGGGCTAACTTTACCTAACTTTACCAAACCCTAATAACTTTACCTAATTTACTGGCGGTAACGTTGATGATCGTTCACATGTCATGAGTTTGGTAAAAGATATATCTGCTAAACTTATTGGCGATAAAGGTTACATCTCTAAGTTCAAGATAAAAATATTTAAAGCAAGCCATACCTGATTGATGGAAAGCTATCAGAATTGTTATTATTTCTGAGAGACTCATTTTACATTCCTTGTTTCGTTTCTTTACCATTTTAAATACGCCCAACGATTGTTTTCTTTCTTCCTTTATTTATCCATTGGTTCATACCGTGTTTGTGTGTGTGTGTGTGAGTGTGTGTGTGTGAGTTTGTTTGCATACGTGGTGGGCAAGCTTCTTATCCTATCAACATACACATACATATTGATGTTAATATCGCGCCTGGCTGCAAGTCACACGGACGGCAGTTGTTGATCACAAGATCTGTCGCATGGTACAGATATTAGGGGCCCCGCCCTTTTGTTGGCTTCAACGAAGCCGTCACACAAATGCCGTTCTCCGACTGCATGTCTCTTCCATAACAAAGCTGGCGATTGATATACATCTCCGGCAGGACTTTATGTGTACGACTTCGAAAGCAGCACATTAATCTGGCAGCATAAGATGGAGTACTGGATTCCCACGAAACAGCACGTGATACCAAGTGGTGATTCCGGATTGGTGTCGTACGACAGCAGCAGACAGGTGCAGCAGTGGCAGATGAAGGGCAAGGTTGTTTGGTCGGATGGCTATGGGCAAGTCCATTTAATCGATCTATCCATCTGCAAAGTGGTATGGGTAAGTTAATTTATATGTATAAAATATCCGCCCTAGCTATGCGCCCATTCATAAGTGACAATCTCAAAATAATCTCACTGACGAAGCACCTGAAGGTATATATGCATACAACGGCAAGGCACTTCGTTCACATTCCAAATGAAATTTATACCGCCATGTATCTCAGCAGCAGCGCCTATCACTAGATCACCGCCAGCGCCTTTCCAGTCCATCCTGTTTTTAAAGGAACACGAGTCAGTATTATCCATGCCTCCCTGTATATGTATGCAGACCATTGACACACGAAACCATCACTCGGGCTTGGATATATGTCCCCAAGTCCACTGGGAGTTAAACCTGGTACTCACGAGGACCGCTCGTGGTACTGACGCCTGGGTGTGTCTCTGGGACCTGAAAGAGGGGGGACTGATCCGGAAGTACGACAAAATCCAAAGGGATGGAATATGTGGCGCATGTTTCACGGCTGACGGCTCGCGCTGCATCACGGTTTCCAAAGACCGAACGGCGGCACTCTTCAAGCTCGATGAGAGTGGTACGTATCCACACAGTTTGTTATTTCTTCCTTCACACGCACTTGAGGCCGGCGGGGTCATCGGGATACATCAATATTACTGTAATCGTAGCTATTGTCGTGGGTGGGGAGGCGGCAGGGGTTAAAATTTTCATGAATGTTTTCCTAGGATTCCAAACGGTAGTCCATAGGCAATACCGTCATGGATCTGCTTGTTGTACGGCAATTGTGGATAGCTTGATGAGTTTTATGTATTTGGAACCTGACAGAAATTATCTTCATGGATCATGAAACCTTTGTACAAAATTGACCAAAGGAAAAATGAGGTATGAATGTTAATATCGTTTTATATATCTATGCATAATAGATAAACTTCATGTTGAATTGCTTACCGATTGAGCGCTTTTGGCTGATTAATAACGATAATTATTAACATTTATGTTTTTGGTCTGATGTTATGAGCGCTCTTTGTTTTGTTTATAACAAGATGCCATCGATCTTCTCCAGGGCCGATTCGGTGGGCGCGCCCGGAAAATTCAAAACAACATGCAGTTCCCAAACACCCCCCGTTATGCATGGTATTATGATTATCGTTACCTATCGTGACCTATATACGTTCAGGCACTTCAATTTCATATACAGCTCTCAGGTGTGCATGTAAATACTATGTGCATATACTATCGCCGCCCTGCTGCTTTATTAGGTTATTATACTTGGTCATTTCCATCTGGACTTCTTCTTCTTGCATGATCGCTCGCACGCATGCAGGAGAAATTATCAAGTGCTTTGTGGGCCACGAGGACGATGTCACTTTTGCCGCCCTGTCACCTAATGAGGACATCTTAGCCACGGCCTCATGGGACGAAACCGTGCGGATTTGGGACGTGGACACTGGAGACCAGCTGCATGTCATTCAGTACAGCGGAGAGATTTCCCGTATCCATTTCCTGCAGTCCTCGAGATGGATCATTACAACTAACATCGTTGGCTACATCATTGGGTTTGACACAGTTAAGAATAAATATATAAGCTAAATAAGATAATGAATAATAATGTAGGTTCATATTAGATTAATACACCTATTTAGATAGGTAGTCATAAGGCATAACTGAGTACACCTGTACACTTAGCATTGATTGACATTGATTTCTTGGATACACACATCATTGTTCACCATTTCGGTGTGTGGCAGTGGTGCGCTCCAACATTCTGCAGCAGATGGCATTTACAAACACTGATATAACAATAACCCTTCGTCCACCGCGTGCATGCGTCTTATTACCTCTCAGACTGGCAAGTCCCCCCCGCTGATTTTCCAAGGCGCCGCTCTTGAGAAGTGCGTGATTATGAAGCTACATCCCGTGCCGCCATTGGGGACCGCCGCAAGCGGCTCATCATTAGCCCAACAGCTTCCGCTGGTACTCACAGTCAAACGTCTTGACGATTTTAAACCTGACCGCGTTGTCAACGTGCTGCACCTCCACCCTCTATCTACACGTCAGCCATTATCTCTTACTGAGGTACACTCGTATGTTTGTAAATACTAGCTTATTTCATTTAGTTCGTATCATTGTAAATGAAACAAGGAAAGACCTTGGGACAATGGGCCTAATAAGGTTACAAGTGCACGTCCGTAGGCATAGGTTAATTGGGCATTGAGTCATTTGACACGCACCAGAAGAGCTACCCTTCTACCTGCTGTCCTGCCATTCTGCCGTCCTCACCTATTATCAAGTTGACACCGCCGCTCATCAAAGAATAATGTAGTGTTGTTCCCCGACGTTATGTCATGTATGTATTGGTACTGTAGGTTTGGGGTACTGTAGGTTTGGTATCAACCTTTCCAGAGAGCATTATATTGATTCTGTCCAAGATGTTTCCTGGATTGGTGGTTGTGCCTGAGCAACATAACGACGGAAATAATACATATCTGCACAGGTAGGTTTATTTCAAAATGTAATTAACGACGGAGTTGATAAATTAAACAAACTTACCTCCCCCCGATCTTTCGGATACCAATACACTTGCAACTACATTTTCGGTTCGTAAACTTAATGATCGATCCAAATGCCCATTTATACTACTGTGCTCACGCTAATCAGTACATGTACAACTACATTTGATTGTAATACTCAGGGCGGTCCTGCATGCTGAAGTGGAGTTTCTTCGCGAGCTACTGACAGCCAATCATTCCGCCATCATGTCGGCGCCACTGCCGGCAAATAACAAGGGCAAAACACCCCTTGACATCGTTCTGGATACACTGTGCGAGGACCGCTGTGCAAAGCTCGTTGAACTGTTCCTTTCCACTGAGCTTGAAAGGCCGCCACATCTGCGACTTGCAGCTAGAAAGGTAATAAATGCACATGTGTGTGTGTTTCTATCTGTGTGGGAGGGTAATCAAGGATTGTTTTTAAGCTTACATGGCCCCCCAACCTGAGCTATGTGATTAGTCTGACAAGCAGCAGGGCCCTAGCTAGCCCTGATGAAACGTCATGCATGCATTTGTTGGAGGCGGCTGTAAGCACTTCTAAACAGCTAGCCTGACATAATGAGATTCCTGGCAGAATGAGATTATACTACGTTTTTGATCAACTTTTCGTAAATAATAATAAACATTGCGGACAGCAGTGATAAACACCGGCCCTCGGGTCTATTTTTGTCATCAAGGCTTATAAAATACATATATATATATGTATTGCCGTTTTGGCTCGTCATCCCCCCCTCCGTCTTTAGCTTCGTTCTTCCAGCTCGGCGGTGTAAGAGTGTGCTTTCCTGCTGGCGTCTCTCCTCTGAGGGCTTGTTTGTGTCCTTGTCAGGCTCTTGCTAGGTCAGTTTTGTGTTGGAGTAGAGAAGTGATCCCCTTCTTTTTCAGCTAGTTGTCGCCAGTTCCTTCCGTGTTTTCGTGGTGCCCCTCAGTGCTCTGTTAGTGGCCAGGCTAGAGACTCTGAGTCTGTCTTTGCTCTGGCTGGTCCGAGTGAGAGGGGGAGCACGTGGCAGGACAGACAGACAAAGCCATGTGCCCCTCCCCTGCGCTGTGGCTCGGTCCGGTCAGGCCCCCCGGTGTATATATATATGGCGCGTGTTGTTGGCGGGGGGGAGCTCCCATTTTAATAATAATAATAATGTTACGCCGGCTTTAGCCTGACGTGTATTAAGGGGGTGGGGAACTGAGGGGTAGGGTTGCTACCCCTGTATGTCCACACCACCGTGGTTCGTTTTTTTTAACATTTGAAGTTTTGCGACATACATCATCATCACAGATTGACCTTGTTTCTACCACACCATAGCTTGCTTGAAACAATAGCGGCACGCAGCAGATAGACCCATCTAATTATCTTTGGCATTCATTCATATATCTCGGCTGTACTATTTTATACAGTTGTATCATATAAGGGCTTGCAAGCAGGCACACAAGCCCCATCAAGAAGCAAGGATGACATTCAGTGAATGACGTTGATTCGAAATTATGTATGCAAGAGAGGTATGAATTGAAGGATTGATTGGTCAGAGTTAAATGTTTAGGGACGGAAAGACCTCCCTATCTGTGCGGGTTTTCCTAATCAAACCTCCTTCATTCTCTGGCGTTTATGACGTGTACGACATTACTATGGCTGATACCGCCTATAGTTTTCATCTTGGACTTCTTCAATGTTGGAACACAGGTGCAAACAACACGTGATGCCAGGGGGTGATTTTCCCGTTACACATGTCTCCATTCCTGCTCTGCACCACGGCATTCCCCCCTCTCCGTTGTCTATCTCTACTGCCATCTATCTACAAACTCTGACATTATTTTGGAGGGAATAATGAAGATATAACTATTATTAATGAAAACTCCAATTCTCTTCTATTCATTTCTTATTAATCCTGCCTTCTTATATCTAAAGCAAGTGCGGATAACGAAACGGACGAAGAATAATGCCACGCATCCACGAATATCCACGCTTGCGTCCCCCCATCTATATATAAATAATTAGACAGCATTGGCACGCCGTTTGCCGGTAACTCTCAAAGGTCACATCATGCATGGCTAAAGCAGTCGTGATCTTGGAGCAAGTAGCATCGTCGTGCGGAGGTTGTAGCTCTAGGGGCGTGTTAAGGACGGCATCAATGCACTTTATAGGTTGCTTGGTACGGCGCTCTGTCCCTTGCGTGGCGTCGTATCCATGTACGTATTTTTTGGTAAAAACGTTAACTCGGGGGTTTGCCTTCCATGCATATTCTCCCTTGGATTTTCCTTTATTACTTATTGTTATGCTGCTGCTTATGTTCCCAGACAGAATCCAATCCGGTTTTGTTTTCCTGTGTGTAACCGGATACGAGGAGAAGCGTCGTCCTCCCTCTGAATTGGAAACATACATTCAATGTCTTAGATGGCCACGGCGAGGGTCTCTGCTGGACGGAGATGCATGATGGCTGTGCGGAATAAGTAATTGATCATATCGCCATCTTTTGTGTCTCAATACCATTCTTGTACAATCTGCTACATATGCAACCATGCATATGTTTGCTTATTCACATACCTAACCAAGGTCAGTTCAAAAAGTGCAAATGGGCCAGCGAGCCTCAGTATTGCCTGCTATGCTGGCAGCTGTGTGCGGACGCTGTACATAGACCTGTCAAAACGAGGATCACGAACTGCAGGCCCCTTGTTGTATTCCTGCATGATGATCTGGTTAGTTGCTTCTACAGACCACCACAAGGAACATTAAAGGCACACATCGGGAGAAATATCTAGTCGGAAATTAATAATATGGACTATATTATTACAACTGCTCCCTCTTAAATTACAACATTGGATTTTAAGCCTTATAATGCAATAAGACATCTCAACAAGAATCTACTTTGGACCCCAGAACTCCAAGACGGTGGAAGTGTGGGGAACTGGGGCAATGATTATACTTTGGACCCCAGTACACCAAGACGGTGGAAGTGCGGGGAACTGGGGTGGCAGGCCCCAGTCCCCGCACAACCACTGTACACTTCGGGGTCTTAACAGCATTAAAAGCGGTAGTCAAATGCATATTTAAAAGCATGATGTAATTTATCGCTGATTCGGACAAAGTACTAGATTCCCATTACCTGCCAAGCTCTTTGGTATAATATCCACTCATTTTGAAAGTTTATTTTGGAGCCCATGAATTCGTATTGTTATACCTCTATTTTTCATTCATTTTTAATTATGGATGGAATAATTAACGAAAACCTGTTTGATTCAGGAAAACCCTAAAGTAATATAAAGTTATGTAGTGGATATTAAGTCAGTTTGGATTCTATAGTCTAAATGGCCATTAAAAAAAGAAACTTGGGATAAAGTTAATCATGAAGAGAGTACAATATGCTGCTAATTTCATTTGATTAGCTAGAAGAAGATAACGATTTTTCATCCATCGATGATTTGCTGGATTTTGCCAGGGGGGCAGCTGCCATGTGCTGCCGCTGATGCATGGTGCAGCTACCGCTGCAGGGTGCTGCTGCCACGCAGTGCAGCTCCCACTTATTTCTTTAATAAGTCGCATTTCCAAACTCATGGATGGCGCATCGAAGCTAAATAAATGTACACATATGGACAGTGCGAGCCATGAATGCCAAATAAATGAGGGATATGATGAAGGAAGGGCGAGGGCGGCCTGGATGCCCCCCCTGGACTACGTGGGAAAATGTTGAACCAAAATATTAGCTACATACACACCACCACAAACATCTAAGAGAAAAATCAGAGGAATACCTAGGGTGAAACATCTATGGCAAGTAGAAGTGTGGGGAACTGGGGCAGTGAATCTACTTTGGACCCCAGTACACCACGACGGTGGAAGTGCGGGGAACTGGGGCGGCAGGCCCCAGTCCCCGCACAACCACCGAACACTTCTGGGAGTTACAGCATTGAAAGCGGTAGTCAAATGCATATTTAAAAGCATGATTTCATATGCTGTATACCTGCTGTATGTGCGACTACTTCGCACGTGGTCCCCCACCGTACTACTGATTTGGCCCAATGGTGCTTACGTGCCCAGTGCTGATGGGATGGGCGGTTTTCACCATGGTATGAACGATCCATGCCACCAGCCACACTCTGGCCCGTCATATACACGACGTCCAGACACGCAGAAAGACACTCGCAGCCCCGCATGCAGCAGGGGGCCCCTAGACACGCGCGCATGCATGCTACGTGATGAAGGTCCGAGCGAGACCACACGCGCGTGATGACCCCCTGACTGTACGACACAGGCTGCTGGCCGCAGGTAGCTAGGGCGGGCTTGCTTTCCCTGTACGGACGATCATATACATACATCGGCATCATCGGCTGCCGTGCATCGATCGATGCATGCCTGTCACGACACGCTAATTGTCTTCAGTCCGGATGGAAGGCAGGGGGTTTCTAATCTGCCGATGGCGGCCTGCTGTTATTGCATGTGTGTACCAATAGTAATGGTTGGCTCTTCAATGGTACTTCCTCAGACAATTTCATGTGTGCAAATTAGGTTCGGTTCTTCGGTGTTAGAGGAACGACTGGCCTCCTCCAGTCGTTCCTCTAACACCGAAGAACCTAACCTAATTTAACCTAACCTAACCTAACCTAACAACTGGAGGAGGCGTTCTGCACGCCATACAGTGGCGCTGGTAGAAGGGTGGGCAATCCTTTACTCTCTTTGCAATGCAGCAAAGAGTGACTTGCCTGCTCAACCAAAGTGTACAATGTAAATACAAAAGAAGTGTCGATAACTTTAATAACTCTTCATGTGCGGTGAGTGTAAAAGCTTCTGTTTCATCGTTACAGATTGACGGACTGACGACCATACTCAAATCCAGGAGGAAAGAGGGCCCCTGGCGCAATTTATGCTGATGGCATTTTATTTACTTAGCATTTCGTTGCTGTTGCAGTACGGTTTGCAGTAAGTACGTATGCACGTGCATCCATGGCATACATACATTTTACTTTATCATTATACATCCATACATATAACCTTATCTGTTATTGGAATGTTCCACAAATGATTTCAATTTTCAACAATTAAAACTGCCTTCCTGCGCAATGTGCTTTCTCCCAGGCTGCACAGGTGATCATTAACCTTACGACAGACAGGCGGCCAATTTCTGCTGGTCCACCACCATATACACTACTATTAGCTGCGATAAAGGTAAAAATGCGGCGATAAATGATGCACGTGCGTGGTTTTGCTTAAAAGCCTGATTACCTTTCTATCTGCCTGTGTCTGTATCTGTCTATCTGTGGATGTCTGTTTCACTAACCACGTATATCTTATAGTATATATAATATATCTTTTACTCCAGCCAGCGAGCCAGTTCGTCAGTCAGTTCTGTGATGCTTCTCGCTCACATTAACGTGACGCACGCCTTGAAGCACATAAGTGACGAAATAAGTATGTTTGAATGTTGTATGTACATCAGGTTTAAGTTAATGTGATCATACGAGTTATTTCTCAACCAAGGTCGCACACATATGTACAGCAGCCCTGAGGCATCTGCCAATGAAATGTCAGTTATTAGATAGGAATCCACAAGCATGCTAATTCACCAGCCCGCAGTCAGCAGTGGGTAGGTAAGCGCGTACAACATGTATCAGGTAAACAACATATATATGTTGGATACATCAAAACGTCATCTGGCTTGGCTTGTGTTCTCACTACCTGCACCTGGACCCCGGTAACCATACATCATCATATGATCAGACACGTTTCGTATGGCATGACATTGTGTCCCTGGAAGTTCCAGGAACGATCCTGATTTAGAGCAGGATAAAAATCCCTCCGCTGGTTGAGGGTGGATGTGCCCCCACAAAGATGGACGGTGACAGACCCCGATAATAGTGACCTGCGAGCTGACCAGGAATGGAGTTGATGCCGCCGTTGATCCGGCAGATTCCATTGGATGCTGGTGGTGGGTGCTGAACCCGGGAAAATCACTGATTTCGGAGAAGTCCGCGTGGGTGAAAGGATCAGGGTGCCCCGAAATACTGCTGGGGAAGGTGGGGATTGCCAGGTAGTGGCCACGGGTGAATGAAGCAACCCCCCCCTATCCTACACATATATCATCAGTGAAAAAAGATTAATTCTAGGTTTAGATTACTCAAGTTAGCAAACATAGTGATGATAAATGGTCCGAACTCATCATGCCCTTAGTTCTGTTTATCATTATCACTAATGGGTGGGGCCGATATGACCGTGACAAAGACCTGAAAGTGAAGGCATAGATCTCGGGATGCCAGGTTCAGCTCCTTGGTGTTAGTTTGCCAGCCATTTCTGGATGAGCACACCTTACTCACATGATACCATAACTATTGCTTATATTGTAAAATCTAAAGAGTAACACATAATACCGTATTTCGGATTCTTTGTTATTGCTGCCGTTGATGCACGCATGCATGCTCTATGTGTGGGTGGTCCATTGCGTGCATAGGCGGGCTTGCCGTGGATGAAGGCCAAAGAAAACGTTCAACCTGGTGATGAATGTGGACTGCCGTATTTGGCGACAGCGACACGGGTTCCAGCTGATTCACCGCTTGGGGCACTGGTGCATAACGACCTTAACGAAGCATTACTGAGCACAGACATCGGGACAGCAATACTCATGTACAAATGGAACGCATACGCAGGTATGTAGCTTTATAAACTGTTGCAGTGCTTCATTGATATTGTTCGATGCATGGATGATGGCATCAGACAGCATATGAAGGGCGTATATATATATATATATATATGGTCAGTATATTATGTGGGACGTGTCCTGCCAAGTGTGAGCCAGCAGGTTACGGCGGGTGTTAAGGCGCCGTCAGCCAGACAAATAACAGCTATCGTGCGTGTTCATTATTAGAGAATCCTTATTTGTATCGGGTGTTACACTGTATGTGGGCGACTCACCCTGCAAAGACGAGCACCGGGGGAGGGGCCACAGCACACCGAGCCACACCGAGCCACAGCACAGGGGAGGGGCACGTGACTTTGTCTGTCTGTCCTGCCACGTGCTCCCCCTCTCACTCGGACCAGCCAGAGCAAAGGAGGACTCAGAGGCTCTAGCCTGGCCACTAACAGAGCACTGAGGAGCACGACGAAAACGCGGAAGGAACTAAAGAAAACGGGGGACAACTAGCTGCTCAAAAGAAGGGGACCACTCTCCTCCAACACAAAACTGACCTAGCAAGAGCCTGACAGAGACACACAGAAGCCCTCAGAGGAGAGACGCCAGCAGGAAAGCACACTCTTACACAGCCGAGCTGGAAGAACCAAGCTATAGACGGAGGGGGGAAGGGGGGACTTATTTGTGCGCGTTGTAGGTGTGCATGTGTTGTGCATTACGACTACTGTAAGATTTGGGCTAGAGTTTGCATTGCTATGGAAATAATGCAAACGTTTAGGATGCACCCGATAACTGTCACGTCTGCAAATTGATATAGGCCGTAGGATAGCTTTAATCCGTGCGGGGCTCTATGATATTCCGTACATACACACAGTCAATGATAGCTTTCTCACATATCTAAGTTATATTTCATGTCATCCGCACCTTGAATGCATATATGTATATATCTGTATTATATATTATATGTGCACAACAAGAATATATACATGCCAGAAGTTCATGGCGAGATACCTCACTCCCTCAACAAACACCCAGCTCATTATTGCATTTTTTGAATAATGCAAATGTTTGTTTTTGTTTTACTGGGTGACTGCCACGCCTGCAAATATAGGCAATATTTTCAAATGGAGGGCCGTGTATTACGTCTTATTCATCACGCTGTACATCACGAGCACGACTTTGGACGTAAGCTGGAACCCGAAGGTCGACCGAGCATCAATATACGGCAATAATACAAAACTTGGACACAGCGTCCCACGATATATTTTGCTGGTCTGTGTCCAAAGTATCAACATGTATTACCTGTGGACGGAGCTAAGCCAGTTGATTCATCTCGGAGCTCTCTATTATTTTAATGGTAAGTCATGTTAGTTGGGACTGAGATGGATCAATGTTCAATGGCTGGCTTAAGAATGTGTCAAGGACCCTTCGTAATGAAACACCCGCATTGGGAAGAGGAATCGCCGTATTCCCTGGTGCTTCATGTCAATTTTTTGCATAATGTGGTGCGTGTATAGACACACACACACACACACACACACACACACATATATATAATATATGTGTATGTGTACGTCGTATGCTTAATCGTCACTATTGATTGATTTAGCGACGTACGACGTGCGTTAGTGGAAACGTCCGCTGTTGCTAATGTCGTACAATGTGCTGTGTTAATACATAAGATGGCACCAAAAGACAATTAGCAAGTCGAGAGGCCGTCACGTCACAGGACTACTGCAGCTGCATCCATGCTGTACCTGCTTCGGAAGATCCCGCACTGCTGACATCAAAGACCCATTATCACTAGCTCCCCGTATATACCCTACCTAGGTTATGTATGTACTGCACCCGCTGACGGTTCAGTACTTCAGCAGAACCATTATTCTTGCAGTTCACAACTACTGCAGCACGCTCCTGTACATGTATAAGCATACAAAAGCATCAATCTAATATTGTGCAGGCATGGGACACTCCACAGAGCCGAGACACCATACCGTCCACCTACCTGCCGTTCAGCATGAAGGCTATATAATACACGCACTGTAACACTGGTGCAATAGCGCGTGATGCTGGGGTGCGAAGTCCCCCGTTACAATCCTCCCCGCCTTGCAGCGAACGTCCTTGGGCGCCCCTGGCACCCCGTAGGGCAGCTTGCGCCTTGCACCCGACGGATGGGGTTCTTTTGTTTTCCCGGCATTACCGCAGCTTTTCTTTGCTAATTGCGGCGGGTCGTAACCCTGACGCAGCGCCAACCCGGGCATCCACCTTAAGGCTGACGGGATTCATGCGCATCCTGTCGCGAATTGTTCAACCAGTGTGCGCTAGTCCAGGTTCGACCCGGGGATCTTTGGTCAGATCCTAGCAGTTCGCACCAATGTAACACCGGTGCAATAGCGCGTGATGCTGGGGTGCGAAGTCCCCCGTTACACGCACACACGTATGTATAATGTCATGACAGTGAACAAGACGTCAAACCTCAAGGGGGGGCCTTGGGCAACTGCATGCAGGCCCCGGCAGTCTGTGGAACTGGATGGAGCTGATTTCCGGCATTCTGGTCATCGTGGTGATGGTGCTGCAGGTGCGTGAGCGATAGATGATGATGGGGATGAACAATGGGATGGGAATTAACAACAACCGTGTTATTATTTTGTGGCGGTGTTACCTGCCAGCAGCGATGTGACATGTGGCCGGTTGCTGGTGTGATGACACACAGATGTAGGAATGTGAAGATATTTAGTGAGAATTTATGCCGAGGGCCCTCAATTTATTTCCTTAATATAGACGTACTTGACATACACAGCATGCAGAGAACCTGTCAACTACGGCCTGGGCTTATTAGGCCTGACAGGCCTAAGTAAGATTCAACTAGGCTTGCTTAGCCCAGCGAGCCAATACTGGCAAGGGGAATGGTTTAATGATATATGTGCCCATATCGTTATTAATAAGGATACAACATAATGAAGCCGGGTTGCTGATCATTCGATCGAGACAGAGCGGACACTTCGACATGTTCTCTTTTAAGCATATGGATAATTCCAATGTCGTATTATTTAGTTTGGGCAACATGGCTCCGCCGCGAAGCGCCTTAAGGGATACAGATAGCTGCACGTATGCGTCTATGGCAGAACGTTGGTTTGCACGCCCTGCTAACATTCAAATTACACTAACACATTATACAATAACATACATTAGTGAGTGATCAGCTACGCTAATATGATGATCAATGTTATGCCGAAAGAATGTCCTATGGCTATCCATCTGTCGCTTACCATTACCAATTCTATTCCACTGGTGTATTTATTCCAGACTGCGTACACACATCACCACCCACATGCAGATAACGAATGTCCAGGCGGCGTACTGGGTCATGTCTGCTTGTACACTTCTGCTGGGCGCAAGAGTGCTGAAAGCCCTCTCTGGTGTGTTGATGCGCCGCCGATGATTATGTTATCCGGCTTGCGTTATGTTAAACATTTATATGTGTGCCTGATGACTGGCTAGGAGCGTGTAGGCCTTTGATTGCACGACTATCAAATATGACATTTACGGGGTGTTACACGACACTGTTGGCGACTCGCCCTGCCTGCAAAGATGAGCGCAGGAGGTCTGGACCGGACCGAGCCACAGCGCAGGGGAGGGACACGTATGATATATATGGATCAGTAATTATGAGAACTCAGAGCATTATCTTATCAAGTGGCTGGGCCAGCTTAATATTGTTTGGTGCATTTACGCCAAGATAGGGTTCACGATGATATACAAATGGCGTATATTTTGTAGGACGCCGTACACGTACTTACGCGTACAAGCATTACTATGATGTATTTCCTTATAGAAGTTGTGTTACACGTCATCATACATGTGTTTTGCTTCCAGCCTAACGCGGCGTGCTTACTTGCCTGCCTTCGTTCGTTCATCCATACAGTGTTCAAGGAGACGGGCATTTACGTGAGGATCATCTTCCGTATTACCATGGAAATCCGGTACTTTTTACTCATCGTGCTCGTCATTTTGATGACATACGCGTTCTCATTTTGACAGATCGTAATCTACTACAACCAGGTAAATTTGTTCTATAACTGTGCACTACCAGCGTCATCTTAATTAGCTGCAATTGTGATAAGTCATCAATAGTATACAGTGGCTGTGCAAGTATTATTATTTGTGATAATATAAATGTATTTAATATTTAATATGTATTTAAATACTATAAATACAATATAAACCTTACCCCAAGGAAAGCGAAGGAAATTACATTTGTTGCTATAAGTTTGACACCAGATAGAGTTTTTGTGCTGAGCAGCAGATGAATTCCATACACGCACGTAATGCCCTGCCCTCATTCATGCATACAATATATGTATTTAATTCTGTGAATGATTGATTTATTTGCTATCATTATTATTAATGTAGGTGGCCAACAACCTTATCCCGAAGGACTTCACTGAAATTTTCAACAGCTTTCCCAAGAGCATGTTATCTGTCTACTACTTCATGGTACGTACGATGAACACAGGGATGGATGCTACGTTCGTGTCAGTCGTCCTGTCGTTTTTGCAGTGCCAAGGGCGGGGATGAGGCGGGTCGTTATCGGTGCAATGCCATGTATGCATGTATGCACTTTTTGCAGCATCATATATGTTGTCAGGGGGTGAAAGTCTCACGTGAGATTTAGGTTATCGATTCATGCTGGAAGCGCCTTGGTGCATGCAGGGCGTCGCTATTATTAGCAAGCTGGATAGTTCCATTATTCTCCCTACACTTAAACTCCACAAGGTGTTTTTGTCGAGAAGAGGACTAACGGTCATTTTGAAGCCTGGCACGAGAAAAGTACATAGCTAGCATTCGTTTGTCCATGAAGAAAGGCAGGAAAAGACATACATCGTAAGCCAGGCACAATTCATATCGTAAAAGTAATATCAGTCAGACATCTAGGGCGCCTGCACATATCCGAACACACATGCATGCATATGCATTGGCACGCATGCAATGCTGCTGCCCTCTATCTTGCTCCCAGACTTGGCATGTACTAATGAATAAAGATACTTAATTGATCGCTTGACAGATCGTTTCACACATATATATGCACAAATATGTATTGGATGATATATATTTCAGGATCCAGGATCGATCCCGTCATTGAACGGGATAAAAATGCCTCCTTCCATTGAGGGTGGATGTGCCCCCACAAAGAGGAACGGTGACAGACCCCGATTCTATAGCGACCTGCTAGCTGACCAGGAATGGAGTTGATGCCACGCACCGTTGATCCATCCGGCAGATTCCATTGGATGCTGGTGGTGGGTACTAAAACCGGTGGGGAAAATCACTGATTTCGGAGAAGTCAGCGGATGAGGGTGAAAAGATATGAGGGTGAAAGGTAGGGACTGCCAGGTAGAGGCCAAGGGTGAAGCAAAACCCCCTATCCTGCATAAAGTGGAGGCCTATTTTATTTAAAACCACAATCAAGATCTTCGTACAGCTAGTGGGGCTGGAGGGAAGAACGAGCAGTTCGTGGCCGAAGGACGATGGGTGGCTGGCTGGATGATGATATGGCGCTCATGTTACATCCATAGGAAACACACCCGCCCACATATGCCTTGGATCGGGAGTCCCCCAACGTGATAATGATCATTGAGTGGCATATAGAGCTAAATAGGACCTACCCGGAATGGGGAAAATGCGGTGCATTTGCAGATGTTGGTGCACGATATAATATATATTTTTCAAATTGACTTAATGAGAATCTCTGTGGTTACTATGTTCGCCATTAAGATATATATTCATTCGTACACCATATTGCATTGCAAAGCAAATCAAAAGTTACTATATATACAACAAACAGAACCCTCCAAAAGTTTGTGTGTGTTTGTGTGTTTTGTATTTTTTATTGCTTGTTCATAACCTGGGGCGGCTAGCAGGGTCATTATACAGTGGGTGCAGTATCAGTATGATCATTAACTATTACATCCACCCTCCTGATCACTGAATTGCGTGTACGACACGTCGTGATTATGTATCACCGCCGGCGGCTCACCATCAATCGGTCCATGTACAGACGGCAGGTGGTGTCAAACCGGATACGGGGGACGTGGCGAAATACGTTTGGTACCTCCACGTAAGTGTAATGATTTAAACATGATTTCAATAAGAGAAAAAGAACTAGCGGTGGATGAGGACTGTGGTGGCGGTGGTGCAAGTGACTCACTGCATTCGTGCTGACACGCACGTCCATTCAGGCACCTGAGCCTGCCTGGATACATTTGATTTTGTTGCCAGTGCTCTATCTCATGCAAATTTCCGTTCTACATGCAGGCTATGCTGATCAGCTTCTCCTTCATCGTGTCCATCATCCTTTTAAACCTGCTGATTTCGATCATGTCGGGCACGTACGCGGAAGTGAAGAAGAGCGCAGAGAAGGAGTGGCGGCTGCTCATTGCAAGAGATGTGGTTGAAATCGATTCCAGTGGCAGCTTCGGAGGGCCATTCGGAAGGTAACCAATATAACAGCTAGGATAAAACATTATAAATAAAACCCCTAAACAAGTACGTGACACTTATTCACACACACTTCATGTATAACAATTTCATGCCCGACGCCTCCTGTCAACTGGGCTTGCTCATTGCAGGCTCGGCCCGAAGTGGATTCCCTTGAGCAAAGACTGGATGAAGGAGAATGGCCATAAACTGCGTAAGGATCAGCTCCACAAGGTATGCATGCATGCAAATATGAGCATGCAAGTGGATCTATCTGGTACTCCTGAACACGACTGCTGTGCTGTGCTGTATAAATATTAATTCATTTCTCGATCACACCACGCCTAGCCTATGGCTTATTTATTTTAGTTAAATAAACTCATGTAGGCTCGGGACGCCCATATCAACAACATCAAGGCGCAGGTTGATGAAACCAAGGAGCAAGTTTCTGATATCAAGCAGCAGATCTTGTCGCTGCAGCAAGATATGAGAGATCTGACTTCCATGTTACTGGTGCGTGATATGGTACAGGCACACCATGTGGGTAGTGGCAGCTGTAGTCCCAAATTATCTAGATAGATAGATAGATAGATAGATAGATAGATAGATAGATAGATAGATAGATAGATACATAGATACATAGATAGATAGATAGATACATAGATACATAGATACATAGATACATAGATACATAGATACATAGATACATAGATAGATACATAGATACATAGATACATAGATACATAGATAGATACATAGATACATAGATAGACAGACAAAGCCACGTGCCCCTCCCCTGCGCTGTCGCTCGGGCCGGTCAGGCCCCTTGGTGATCGCCCTTGTAGGGCCAGTCGCCCACAGGGTAACACCCCGTAATAGATAGATACATAGATACATATGTCCCATATGTAGACAGGCAAACCGTGGGGTGGATGGAAAGGATGAAGCTTTGATGGGGTGATGAGATCTTGTATGTATGTGTAATGGTAATAACAATATGCACATGTTATTACACGCTATATTTAAACTGGCTACAGACAGCTTTAACGATTAATTACCTGCTGTCTGCTGATCATGGATTGAGGGCAATAATACAAGTAATTGAATAAGCGCATCGCAGCACCTAGCTATCAACCAAGCTACGTATGTACCCCCCCACACACACCCACACACGCATTCTTGAATCCATCAATGACGTGCAACATACAGGCCAACAGAAATGGCGGCGGTGGGCTGCCACCGGGAGATGAGCCTACCACTGCTGGTGGCAGATAGATGTGGCGACGGAAAGCAAGTAGATAGATACCTGCTACATATCTATCTAGCTATATTTCCGTACAGAAATGAATGCAGGATGGGAGCCAAACCTGTACGGAAGGCCTGGTCTAGATATGTTTGGACGAGCAGTTGAGACAAGCAGTTCGCATGAGAAGCACCCTTGGAGATAGAATCGTGCTATATGAGCAGGCTGGATGAGAGCTTTGGGTTTACGAGCACGCATATATACAGATGGAATTTGTAGTTCACACATGCGTGGGATTTCCGCTCATAAGGAGACATGCTAGCTGTATGTCGGTGTTCTGCATTAGTTGCCCGAGCGAGCATCATCGCATGTTTATTTTCATCTCGTACATGGCTTCGAATGAGGTCTTGCGTGCGGTTGCATACTTGCCGTTGCCTAAATGAAATCTCGTTCTATTCTGTAACTGTCAACTGTTAACCATCATGAGTTCGCCCTCCCACGGCTTAGCTCACAGGTTTCACTCCTCCGTCCCTTCATTCATGCCCTGATCGCCTTGCGACGACACTGAAAACTTCACATGACACATACCACATCCGCATGCATATATAGTCTTGCCCCACAACGAAAGAGGGACAGATGGAGTGCCGACGAGCAACTCACTAAGCAGGTCACACCACTGCCCTTCCCTCGCTCCTTAGAACGCCGCAAACGCCCTCACTTAACACTTCATCACATTATTGCTTCCGTACCACTATACACGTCATATCATACTGCCGTATTCATGTATTCATGCCGCCGCCACAGCCGCCCACCTCTCGACACGCACATCATTCTTACCCGATCGATCCCATCGGCAGGATATGTATGTATGTACGCCCATCCCGGTGGTTATGGAGCGGCAGTGTGGCACCCACATGCATTTACATGCATGGTGGCCAGCCCATCAAGTTCAGGATCATGATGCACTTGTGTCATTTGCATTTTGGCTAAGCTCCCCGTCCGCAATTATGGGCCTGTGGGCCCTATGATGGTACGGTAGCACACATTCACGGCCAACAAGCGATGGTCCAAAAGCTGCACCCA
Organism: Volvox reticuliferus; assembly: GCA_019650235.1. Taxonomy (NCBI): domain Eukaryota; kingdom Viridiplantae; phylum Chlorophyta; class Chlorophyceae; order Chlamydomonadales; family Volvocaceae; genus Volvox; species Volvox reticuliferus. The sequence goes on along the minus strand of BNCP01000070.1, from coordinate 346,266 downwards.
ACACGGCGGCCGGCGGCCCCACCTACAGCACCATCCACATCGTCACCTTAAGGTCCTCATTCTCTTCGGGATCGCACCAGCATATGCTAGAATGGCATAGTAACGGCAGCCGCGGTGAGATGGAAAGAGAGGTGTACATATGTCGTACACAAACACACCGTCAGTGGCACCAGCGGCATAAAAGATGCACCCCACGCACTGTTCATTCGTGTAAACGTACATGTCCTATTAAGGCAACATGGAAATACATATGCTCATGGTCTTTCTTCAAGGTGGATGGTGCAATCGTTTCTATTTGGCACAAGTACCAAGTTGATGATTCCTGTCGGTGGGGAAGTACATCCTCCTGCGTACCTGTCGGGACCTATCAGCCACATGGCGTCCTCCAGCGCCTCCGTCACCTCCTTGACGCTTCACTCCGCTAAGACCTGCTGAGACCAGCGAACGTAACCCCCATCACCACCAAGTAGGGGAGCCTAATTAGGATGTCGGCAGGACATACAAGCCTTCATTAAAGGATGCATTAAGAAAAGAATGGATGTTCTCCGCATGTGTCATTTGCGCGAGTCAATCCAAAGGTATGGTGGTATGCTGCACCGCACGAAAGAAACAGCACTGCGCGATTTTGGCGCTTTCAGGCATCCAACCCTGGACACCAGCAGTAAAGAGGTTCTTTGTACGACAAAGCGCATCCAGGATAAATGGACAACTGAGTGAATACAGAGGGGCCCCATCTTTGCCACATCGGTGCCGACAAGTGCACCCTCACTTGACCCTCTACCATATTGGCTGTCTATCTCAAAGTTGCAAAAAGGGCGAAAACTTAAAACCTACAAATGTTTTTAGCATACCATCACCAACCTCCGTCACCACCTCGCTCACCACGCACTTCGGCATCGCACATGAGCACCTATGTATGGACGGATAGACCGCGGATGGACGGACCCACAGATGTACGTATGTGTAGTCACGACAACATAACACAAAGCCGATGACGTCTGCATGCTAGCATATGGTGTACTGCCTGCAGGCTCGGGATATACGACGTAGCCTTACTTGGCACCCAAGATGGAGCGAGGGAGATCACCGTCCGAAACCCCCAACCGCTAGGCCCTCGCCCGAAGTCAACCTCTTGAGACAGAAAGCTTTCTACAGGCCGGGCTGGTGTGATGAGGCATAAGGCAAAACCTGCAGCAGGCAGGGATTCGGCACCCATATGTATTAGTAGTTTCAAAGGCATTTTCTTGTTTTTTACTATCTGACATCAATATCACTTCTTTGTCCTTGTGTATTGGTGCGCGCGCAAACATTTTTAAGTAAATGAAATACAGGTGTCGTACATGTATGTCTCCATTCATGTGCTGCTCACTTGCATTCACTGCGTGCTCGGTTGATATACATGCCCCGGGTCATCTCAGTACTGTGCGTCAACGCACGCACATACAGGCCTGATGACTGGCCTTTCATTCTGCTTTGTTCCCCTTGCTCGCAACATATTTCAGTAGATAGGAAATACTATACAGATTCGTAAGCGCAAACAGCATTTCGGTTTATATATCTTGGAATGCATGCTCGCCGCTACCGGAGAATAGTTCGGTTACTGGCGAGCCTACGTGCGCAGCGAGGGCACGTACGGTTGGCCGGTCCATTATTCGTTGCCTCAACAGGCAGGCGAGTATATTCAAATAGTTCTGGACGCAGGTGCATAAAACCTGCGTTTTTTCCAGATAGACTTTCAAGATAGAGCTGATAGAGGTTCCAAGGAGTTCCATTCATTCGCCCATCCGCAGGAGGAGGCAGGAGTTATTACCAGCCTTGGCACATATACTCCATTGCCGCATGCAGGGATAGATTCATGGTGTTTGCGGGAGTTTGCTTGTCGAGTCTCCCTGCCGCCTGTGCCGAACCATCAACCGAACGAACAGCGCATGAGCTGTTAGGCTGCATTAACCGGTTCCGTGACAAGCAAGGGCACTCGTAAGCCCATATCCCGCAACCCGGCGTGTGCTTCTGCTGTTTGCCACGTATATACGGCATTTCATCCAGCACTCATTACCGTCGCATTTCACAATTACGTCCCTACAACAACCTCGCTGGCAGCAATGACCCTGACCCTCATCCATCAAGTCTCTCGTATCATTCACCATGTTGCCGCTACACTACGTATACCTAGTTATGCTGCGCGGGCTTCTGCGCTACCCCACACGCAATTCTGACCGCTAGGACTGACATGCTATCCACAGCCCGCGTAGCCTGCTGTATGCCCCGCACAAAAGATTTGAGGCCTCCAACATCCCGACCCGATGGCTGTATTAAAGCCCATGCACCCGGTATACTGATCGATTGAGCTCGAGCGATTGCGCTCTAACCACGCGTGAGTGCACTATAAGCACGCGTTCCACGCACGTGGCCAAGATGGCACCTTATCGCGTGCAGCCCTTGCTTGCAGACTGACAAGCAACACAGAGAGAGCCCCCGCAACGGCAACCATCTCAGGACAGGCGAACCAGCAGTACTTGACATGGCATGCACGCCCTCTGTCCTGGCAAGCGACTTTCTGGCGAGATAGATGTTGTGCGTGATATGGTACGGGCATAAACCCTAATATGGAACCTGTACACTAAATTCATTCTGAAACTTGAGGAGGTGCCTGCCGTGAGCCCATGTGAGCTCGCAGTAATAGCCACGAAGTCCTCGTCTGGGGTGCGTGTCTATGTGCCTCAGTCAATGTCCTTATGACATGTATGGCTACCCTAGGACAGACGGTCACTCTTCATGCCGCAAGGCCATGGAGCCTCCGCAAGCCAAATGTTCCCCCCGTTCATGCGAAGTAGACCCCCGGCTGATCCTCCGTCCCAATTGCCAACTAACGTCCCCCACGCCTCCGATGCACTGGTGGTCATACCTTCCGCCTCATACCTCCCATGAGTCGCTTATGTCCTGAAGTGTGTTAATGCGAAATGGGCATATGATATATACCGCACTGCGCTAGGTATGTGTCTTGGTGCGGCAGCCCCTGCCCAATGTCGTCCGGTTTATGTACACCAACTGGCGGTGACTATTGTCACGCTCCTGCCCTCCTCACGAAGCTGAAGCTTCGCGGGGATGCCAGAAGATAGCTCAAACCTCCTCCTCGTCCTCGTCCTCGCTGAGCGCCAGCCGCTCTATTGCTGCCTTGATGGTGGCGGCGTCACTGGAGCTGCAGCCGCTGTAGCTGAGCGCCAGCTCGAAGGACTGCTGGGCGGCCTGCGAGATTGGCCAGCCACACAACGAAGTGCGTTGTGATAAAAGAACAGTTCCGTCAGCAGGTCAGATTCCAGTGCGGTAAGAGTTGGTACTGTCTAAGCGCAAAAAATCAACTTGACTGACTGACTGGGTGACGGCCCAGATCCACGCGAAGACGAATTGCAATGGCAATTAAAAATTGACCCTCGCTAACCCAATGCACCGACAGATCGTCCTGCCCTCGTTCTCGATCAGGACTCTCAACTTCCTAGACGGAGCCCCAGGATGATGCTTACAGTCGCACGCTACATGGGCATACCTGAATACTTAGACCCTGTACACAGCAGCATGTTCAGGACTGCAATGCAAAACGATATGAGCGAACACACACAGACGAGCGCACCGTGCGGTTGTTCAAGCGCTTGTAGAGTTTGCCCATCTGGAAGGCCACACTGGCCTCCCCTGGGGCCATCTGCTGAAGGGCCGCAAGTTCGTCCAAGGCCTGCGGGTGAAGGGGACGGGCCACCCACACTTGAAAGCCACAAAACGCTAAAAGCCCTAAACCCACACTTTGGGAAGCAGTCCAACTTACGGTAATGAGTACGGGTAGTAGGTGTAAAACAAACACAGCAGCGAACAGACCAAAGCAGGTTTTGCGGACAGGAGTGGCAGCCCTTCAACTCTAGCCCATCTAGCCGAGAAAGTTGCTAAAAAGAACACCTTATCAGCAATAAGTCCTAGCCTTACTGGCAAAACGGACGGAACTATAACGTTTGAATATACGTCCTTCACGAGTCCCCGCTCCCCTGCATCATGCAGCCCGGCCAGTACCTCCTGCACTCGTTCCAGGGACGCCAGCACAGAGGCACGCTCGAAGCGCGCAAGGGGATTGGCGTCATCCAGCTCGATGGCCTCCTGCGGCAGGGCGGTATAGGCGATCGGGTATTGGCACTTGGCGGTGCTTGTTGTTGCCTCTTTAGGAGGCCAGCCGAAAGAGCTCCATCACTTGGAATACCAGCCGCAGCAATACACAAGCACGTTCCGCTCCTCTGCTTCTTATACGTGTGAACGACAGTCCATAATAAGGTCGGCGCGTAAACAAATGTCGACCAGCCTCCAACCATCAGGCAGATGATACAGAGTAAAGGTAGGGCTGCAGATACGCCGGCATCTGGTAAGGTTTGATGCGCTAATGCCCCCCCCCTTCCTTAGCTATCCCGACTTTCTTCCCCCCTTCCATCACCACACCTTCAGCTTCTCCAGCGCCAACGCACTCTGCCCCAGCTTTGCTGCGCTCATGCCTACATAGCACTGCAGCACTGACGAGCGCTTGTTGATGCTCACCGCCAGACGGAAGTTTTGGAGCGCTTCTGCATACTTTTCCTGCCGGTAAGCAATCTGCCCCAAGCCGTACCTGCTCGACAAGGCCAAGAAGACATGGTCACAAGGTGACATGCACCGACAAGCTGCTGCTCAACACCTGCTACTGGTGCTCGAACCCAAGACGTGCCGTGTCACCAGCAAGTCCCCTGCATTAGCCGCTACGTTCGTCGCAATGATTGCAAACCCTAATACGTACCCTGCTTGAGCCGGCGCACACTTGCGATCCCACCACGCTACCGTGCGTTTTGTTTTATGGGACCGTAACGACTGAGCCCTCCACATCCTATTCGCAAAATGCTCGTGCACAATCGGACTGCGTTCCTGACGTGCGACGGCTTTGCCTTGTGCATGACATGCCGTTAGCCACCCGCCCATCTCCACGCACCCGCCATGGACCAACCCCACCTCGTGCACCCACGCATCCGCCAAGCCAAACCCGCATTTTCTTGCAAGCGAGCAAGCACCCTGCTGTTCCCGGCTACAGACCGCGTGTGCTTCAGAAAGAAATCAGGAATGAAAGATTAGGCAGGTGGCTTTGCTCCGTAAACCTAGCAGAAAGAAATGCACAGAACGTGTGTCCTCCATACAGCCTATTTCCTGCCCTGCCCAGTAGCGATGGCGTCTACGCGCGCTGGCAACTGCAGTCTCTTTTCGCCGGTCCTAGTGTACAAGTGTACATTGTCTCTTCCCTTTTCTTTTGCCCCAACCCCTCCTCACATGGCCTTGTAGTGCCGGGGGTCCAGTTTCAGCGCGGAGCGGTAGCAGGCGGCGGCCTTGTCGTAGTCCTCGTTTGCGAAATACTCGTGCCCCGCCAGCGTGTACGCGTACGTGAAGGTCGGATCGACCTGGAGGTGTGAGGTACGTGCAGCGCGCCCATATCTTTACGAGTTGGAGTACGGTAAACAACCAAATAGCTCAGCAACTCCGCCGTAAGGCGAAACGACGCGACGAATAGAATTGAGCCAGTAGACATGTTCATCTCAGCACATGGCATCGGATGAAGGGAATCGGACTGCTCGGGAGCAATCCAACGCGCCTAATCTACAGCTTCAGAGAATTCGTCCCCCTTTTTTCTCCGCGGGGATATATTAACTAGATCGGGAAGGGACAAAGAGCAGGGTAAGGGTCAGCCACGGAAAATGCGGCCGCCCTTGCAAACAACAACCCTCGCCATCGGTGTGTGTTCAACCCCTGCTCCCGCGCCAACTGCATGCCGGTGGCCTATAAATCACCTGCACGGCGCGAAGGAAGAACTCAATGGCGGCCTCGTGCTCCTTCTGGCTGCTGAAAAGGTTCCCCAGCACGCACCAGGTCTGTTCGCCAAAACGGTAACAGGCCGTGCGTTGCGGGAGGACGGACGTGCAGAAGCAGGTTTTAATATTTTCATTGGGCGACGGCGAGCTCAATGAGACTGCAATGACAATATGTAGAAGCTCACTGAGGAGACGGAGGAACTGTGGGTCGCAAACTCGAGCGAAGGCTGGGTTCATGGGCATCATGAATCGGAACTGAACGTCACATGACTGTATGACGACTGAAAACGGAAAACGATCAAACTTGGCGACCAAATCAATATCGGTGCTGCATCTAACGCAACTGGAGCACGGTTCTGCAGAGCAGGGACCTCATCCTACCTGCGGCGCCAATCTGTCGGTCGCAACGCACTCCTGCGCCAGATGGCTCAGCTCGTACTCTCGCTTAGTATGCCACAGCACAGTGCTGTAGATCTCCATGCCCTCGACCCGAGTGCGGTCCAGTTGTCGCGCGGTCTCGAAGTGCTATGGCGGAGGAGTGGGAGGAGGAGTCGCATGCTGGCCATTGGTTTAACGCGCAATGGAAAACAACAGGAGCCGAGGACCGACCGGTACAGTTTTCTTTAGGGTTGTCGGGGTTTTTTTCCTAACTTCTTTACATCTATCTGTCTAGGGATGAATGAATGATTGCAGCGGCCTGCCCACAAAACACCCGTCGGGCTTGTGTTGGGCTGACTTTGCAAGGGGGGCTGAAATACGGCATTCACAGGATCCGGTGTGCAGGAGACGCCCTTGCCCTGGCCTTAGCCAAGCAGAAACACAGTCGGCGCCGCTCTCAACGGAGATAGAACGTGGGCATCAAAATCACATACATGCATATAACTGTACATACAGCAAAAACCGATCCTTCGCGAGAACCCTAGTTGCTATAGCTAACCACATCAGGTGTTTGCTAAAGCGCCCTGTAGGCTATTAGGGGTAAGCTATCAGATACAGGGCTCCCACCGGAACGCACCGGGGCGGCACGTGCAGCCTTGGTCGGACACGGGGCCCCGCCCCCAAAACAGGCTCCACAAGACCGCAACAAGTTCCGATCACGGCTCAGTCAGACGGCCCCAGCCCTCACAAGACCCTCAAGACCAATCATGTCACCGAGACCCGTTGTGTACGCTCTCCTTCCTGGCCGACTCACCTGCGCCGCCTTAGCGTAGTTCATGTTTTCAAAGTAAGCCCGGCCCATCGCACAACTGACCCAGGCAGTGCGAGCCTGCTCCTTTGGCAGTCGTTGTAATGCCTCCAATGCCTCTGGGCAGCGGTACGCAGCCAGGTGCCGCATGCTCTCCATCAGTGGCGCCAGGAGCTGCAGCAGTGCGGTGCGGCTCTCAGCCATGGCAGCGGCCGCCGCAGCGGCGACTGCAGCTGCACTGCTTTGGAATAAGAGCTGCTGCTGCTGTTCTGGATTGTGGTGGTGCGGCGTGAGGGAGTCTGCAGCGAAGGAAAGGGCCGTTGAAGGGGATGCAGAGGTCTTAACATCCAGAGCGATTGGAGCCTAGCGGGCGATTCATCGAAGGATGTGGCGGCCAGTGAAGTGGAGGCAGTGCAATCGGGGCAATAACACGTGTCCCCGTATGAAAGGGAAGGGGAACAGAGAATAACAAGGGGCCGGACGCCGGAGGTAAGCGCACCAGTCTAGATAATTGAGGCGAACATCAGACAATGCAGGCGATTCATCGGATCGCCTGGGTCCGTCAAAAACTGATGTGATGGGTTCATCCCAAAGCAGGACGCAACGCGATAGCGGCTGTGTGGCTGGCAGAAACCCGCCAAGCACCTCCATACGGCACACACGCAACCACCGGCTCATAGCCTCGGCAGGACCTAAAGGCGCAAGCCAAACAGCTCTATCCCCGACTAGCTATACGGACACCCAAAAGCGCGACAAGAGGTGAAGGAAGAGCCACGTGCGAGGAGCCAAACGACGCTCCCTTTGACAGCACTCTCACGGACCAGGCCCAAATGAAAGGGGGCTGGAACCTTAGTCCGCTGTACCACGCACCCCAGGCCGGTGGGTCGTCTTACCCGCCCCGCCCGGCCCCTGCCTCGCCCCTTGTTGGCCATTGAAGGCCGCGAGGAGCTGCTGCGGCGTGGCAGCCACCACGGCGGCCCCCGGCCCACCCAGCTTCGCATCTGGATGTAGCTGTTGCTGGACAGGGAGTGGCGGCGGATCACGAGGATCAGGCATATTTTGGCTGTCGCCCTGCAAGCACGCAAAGCATGCGCGGCGGGTGGCAGGAGGAGTGGCATCGGGGTAAATTGGCATGGATGATGAAATGAATGCTGCCGCTCCTCGTATGCTGGCCTCCGCATAGACTTCACGGGCCAGTCAGCTTCTCCTCGCCAGCTCCTTCCATCCTCCGGGAAAATACATCATTGAGACAATCGTCAGCCAACCCTAATTGTATACCATGGATAGCAGCAACTCACACCTCCCTGAAGGTCCGCGTCCATCCCACCTCGATGTAGCTCGCTTGCCCCGACTTGACCTGGCCCTGCGTGCTGGTAGCGGCGCTGGCCCCACCGTACGGATACGCATGTTGGTGTTGCTGATGATGCGGTAGCACAGCTGCAGCCCCGCCACCCGATGCCCCACCCACGTGCGAGGCCGGACCATGGGCTGCAGCGGTCATGTTATTCTGGGCCGCTAGCCGCTGGCTGCGCCTCACGGCGCGCGGGTCTGATGATAAGAGCTTGTTGTTGGGGACCTTCCGAATCTGTCAAGTTGGCGACCGGGAGAGACCGAGCAGTGAAGGTTTTGCCGCGTATGACATGGCTTCAACCCTCTTCAACATGATCACACTGCTGCAGGCCGCCGCCGCAGAGACAAATCCAAAAGGATATCATAAGTTGGGAGATCAAGAACGCAAGTAGCACCAAGGTGGAGAGTATCGACAACGAGCTGCGAATAATACGCGATGAATGAAGAGCCGCGGGCAGGAACGATTTACGCACCTTGCCTTCATCCATCATGCGCCCCATTCGCTGGTAGCCGCCACCCGAAGCCCCCGCCCTAGACCCGCCATGGTAGCCTCCCGGCCCACTTGGCCCTGCACCGCTGGCTGAGGTTCAGACAAGTTGGCAACGAGCAGCCCGGGGCGTATCCAAATGAGGGCTACTTTTGGAACAAGGACATAATGGCTTACTGGCAATTCCCGACGACTTCTGAACTGGGAGCAAAGCAAGTTACAAGGTAATGTAAGATAGGATCGGGCTATGGGACCAGCAGCGAAAGCATCAGAGGAGCTTGTTGGCCACGTTGGATCACTTCGTGCAGCGCACCGTCACTTACAGGTTACCTAAATAAGCACTGAGCACAGCAATATAATATCTGCGCTGCCAATATCCCTACCCGACCCTGCCACTGCTGGCACCGTGATATACCCACCCTCCCCCGACCCACCCTGCCCCGACCCATCCGACGCTGCCATGGCCGCCTCTGGTGGGCTGCAGACAGGTGCTGCAGGTCAGAGCTGGCTTGGAACAAGGCCCAGATACACAACCGGAGGCTGCGCTTCATCCCGTCCCCGGCAGGCGCGGCTCGCGCTGCCGCATGTAGCGGGAGAGCCAGCCGGGTCTATCGTAGACTACTTATTCTCAGGGGGTTTGAAAACCTGCCGGTCTCCTTCGGACTGCTTGTGCGTACCAACACAAGAATGCAGACCCACTTCATGCCCCAGCCTGCCATTGCGAACCCAGGCTGGCGGCCCCAACATACCTTCCCAGTGCCCCTGGCTCTGCTGCGGTTGCTTCTGTGGCGGAGCTGGCGGCTGAGGGCCCATGCCCATGGGTGACGGCGTTGAGTACATGTCACCGGTCATGCCCGGAAAGCGGAAAGAGTGGGTGCCTGTATGTGGCCCAGCGCTACCATCCCCGTCGCCCTGATGCTGCATCATGCCGATCTGCCCGAACTCAGCCGCAAACAGTGACCCACTGCTCCCGAACAGCGGCGAGCCGAACAACCCGCCCTGGCCTGTCCCCGGCATTGGCGTCTGGAACAGACCGCCCCCGCCGAGCCCTGCGCCGATGCCAAATGTGCCTAGTCCTTGCGCTCCGCTGCACGGCGCCCCTCCAAAACTGCCCATTCCGATGCCACCGGTTGCAGCAACAGCTGCCCCGCCCGCATGGCCGCCAGGTCGAAAGTGTCCCGCGCTAGGCCCCGCCGGTCCGGAGGGCTGGTGCAGTTGTCCGCTACTGCGGCCATGGTCCTTACCGGCGCCTGAGGCGCTGCCGTGACCGTGCCGACCGTGGTGCTGGTAATTTTGCTGTGGTGTATGGTGTCCGAGCGCAGAGCTGATTTGGCTGGAGGTGGAGGGGCTGGGTCCGTCAGCAGCTGCAGGTGGGGGCTGTTGTGCGAGGCTACAGACCTCCGCCGCTTCCTCATCACCGCCTGAGAACAGAGAAGATCAGGATGACAGGATCAGGTAGGAGCTGCCATAGGGCTGGCGTTTCTCCTTTCATTGGCGTTTCAGAAATCAGGATTTCAATAGGACTCAGTCATTACACGTCTTTGTTCGTTTGTCTGCAAGTTATTCTATTTCGTCTGCAATACTCCTATTTTTGTTTTTTCAATTATATTTTGTCTGCAATATTGTTTGTGCAGTGATGCGCACAAAGGCGGTGGTGATGGAGCACCATTATTACCACCACCGCTACCCGCACCATTCCCCAGGGTTGCCCCGAGGCTGCAGGCCACCATTCCTTGGCTTCACACTGTCTTGCAATTTCCTCTCAGGTGGCTATTCTATTCAATTTGGCTGCACCCCCGACGCATCAGACCACGCGTGTTTCAACGTGGCTGCATCAAACCGTGCTCTACTCGTAAAAGCTCCCCCTGCCCAGCAACGCTGCGTCCGCCAACTTACCCATTGCGCACAGCTCCTCAAAAGCGGACCAGAGCAATGGGTTGAGCCGTAAGGCCCGGAAATAGTAATCCTTAGCCTCACTCATGCAGTTCGTCAGGCGGCACACCTTACCAAGCAGATACAGCCCGGCGTAGCCATAAGGTATCTTGGGTTCACAGGGCCAGTAGTCCGGGATAAGGGAGGGGGCCGCATCAGGACGGTTTGCCACAATGAGTAGCGCATTTTCATCACATATACGACGCAAATTACGTTATTTTGCCTTGCTAATTCGTCGGATGCCCACGCACCACATCACCAGGTGATGTGTCATGCGACATCACATCTTCTACCGGCAAGCAATTCGGCGAGGGACATGCACGACCCGCTGCGACCGGTATTACGATATTTCAGACATTCCTGATAATAATAGTTATTATTATTATCTAAGTCGCGTCCTGGCATTTAATTTAAAAGTCGCTTCTTCCTGATGCCTTTGCGCTGGCGACCCCAAGGGAATATGCCTTCGGAACAGGCCACCGTACCTCCGCCTCCCCCATTTTTAGCAACGCGTCCTTAGCTTCCGGGTATCGTGACATGCTCAGGCAGGAAATTGCAAGTAAATACCGGCTGTGTTGAGAGTTATGTCCTGTCGATAAAAGGTAAGAGGAGGGTACCTTGTATTCAGCTGGCGCACAATGTGGAAGATTTTCGTGCCACACCATCTGAACTGCAAAGCGTATAAGCCAAACTCCGTAGCGTGTAGAGGAAGGTTTGGAACCAAAAGGGCATGCCAGGGTGTACGTGTTGGAGCCGGAGCTCGGCAATTACGGCGCCCCAGGATAAGGACTACGCGCAGAGAGCCCTCTACGGCGCTGGTAACCAGCGGTATCCACGGCACATGCACACGCAGAACCGCGTGGCGAGGAGAAAAATTTACTCTATGCAGGACGACGTTATCGGCGTCATTGAGTACGCTGATGTTTCCTCTTGTCATGTGTACATGGGAGGGCGTTGCTGTTAAGCGAAGATAGCTGTGTGACAGGTATGATCACCACCTAGAGGCGGAAACTTCATGGGACATGGGAACCTCGTGCGTGCATGCTTCATCATGCCGTTATTTGGATCCAGCAAGGTGAGTGAATGCGAAACACTTCCGGGGAGGACCCTAGGCTTGGGTGCCCCACCAACCCCAGTGCCCATATTTGGCAAGGACTTACCTTTTAACAAGTGATAAGCCCGGTATGACTGATTGCAGTGCATGTAACACGTTGCTAGCAGTTGTTGATTTTGCTGCGCGTGCAAGATCGGTAGAGTTTACGCGCGCTGCTAACCAGATTGCAGGTCCTGCCCCCAGCTCCGCGCACCTCACTGTTATGTAACGCCACGAGCCGTTCCCCAAGAAACTTAGCATTTTCATATTGGAAAAGAGCGATGCTCTCCTGCACTGACGCCGTCAGAGCTTGTTCTGCTGCCATTCGCAAGGCAAGGCCGAAGTGCCCGGAACCCAAGTCTTCAAGTGTCAGGGCCAACTAAGGCTGTAGTTTTGGATCAGTACTTTGGACATTTGTTCGGCAGCGTCAACTGTCCGGGCTTGTGTCCTTGTTAAGCCTGAGCAACGTGCTCAGTCAAATTGTCAGCTAAAGTAAAAAGTTATCAGGTGTTATAGAAAGAATTGAATAATCTGCGCGAAGCACTGTGGAGGGCGCTGCTATTGTTATTGTTCATGTGCACATTTTTTGAATGCGCCACAATCCGGAGCGGAGTTATGTCGTCCGACAATGGCAAGAACTTCGCTAACTGCCACTCGTTTTTTCAGCTAAGCCAAAGCATGTAGGCATCTGTGAATCACTCTGATTGCAACAGTTGGTTAACGCACTGAGCGGGTTCAAGACAGTGTGAAGGTCCAGAATGCGAAACCGATGATCACAGTTTGCGTTCTGATTCCACGTCTAGCAAATTTTATCCTCTTCTTGCTGGAATTTTAGCACAATGGTCCTGCTATGGACCTGCCTCTTCGCTGCCCTTGGTGGCTTCCTCTTCGGGTGAGTAGGCACCGCTAAAATGTGGGTTTTGAGGTCAGATTATCCTTAACTGATGTTGGGGCTCGCCTCTGCTGGCATCCGAGCTGGGAGTTACAACCCGAGCGTGCGGTAGCGGTTGCCTCGGTTGCCACCTAACGTCGCAGCTAGATGACCGCCTAAAGCTTCTTCATGATCTCGAAGATGCAGATGACTTAAATGGATAGAGTTTTCCGATGGGTTGGAATGTCCTTAAGGGCACATATTCTGGGTTTGCAACTTCAACTAGGGAGAACTACGGCTCTCCAAAACCACTCCATCCCGACACGTCGTGCGTCTGTTTCGGCAACCCCGAACATGGCGTGACTCTCATCCCCCGAGCTACTGTTCATAGATGTCAGATGTCAGTGTCGCCCCAGCTACGTAATGTATATCTCTGATGGGAAATCCAAGTTGTCCTATTTCCCTTCCTTAGGGGAAACGATAAGGGGTATTTTTCCAGTCCCTCAATCCCGCACGCAGAAATCCCCCTCTACCCCCCATGGCCTGATCCTAAGCTATATATATAGCTAAATAGCAGGCTTCCGCATGCCAGTTTAATTGAGCTATCAGCCTCGGCAGCAACCAGGAGCGCCAAGTAGCATCCAACATCGAGTCTGAAACGCGTAATGGGTGGGGCTTAATGGAGAGGTTAACAGCGATTCCAACCCCCGTCTCCTAACTAGGCCCTCTTCAACCGTCCCTTCCCTTTCGCAGATACGACCTGGGCCTTATCGGCTCGGCGCTACTGCAGGTTGGCCCATGCATTGTCTTTGTCGCGGACGAGCAAGTTGGGAGGCCAATTAGAGCGGGAAGGCCGGTGCAGTGTCATGAAGCTCAGCCAAGCCACAGATTTACCCGCAGCAGCAGCGCATACCGATATCGGAAGTGATGATCCTGGCGTTCATAAGTCATATTGGGGCCTCCCGCCTGGCGGCAACCTGCCAGCTAAGCGCATCTGCACGCTTCCAAATGCTCATGGCCGCACAACGGCGGTGTGCGTCTGGCTGGCTGCTGGATCCACCGCGTTTGGATGGCTGCTGGCCGTTCCGTCTTCTCCTGCACAGCTGTTATCTCTTGATGATAACTAGATGAGGGTGATCAGATCATCTGGTCATCTATGCAAATATATATATATATATATATGTTTATATTTATTTATTTATTTGTATTGCTTAAATAAGGACTTAGTACTAAAGTTTATTGAATTGATGGCGGCGACAACCGCAGCGACCAAGCAGAGACTACGGGAGAACTAGGCCGGAGAAGTAGGCCCCGCGCATCATCGCGCCCCGCAGCATGCGTCATTAGGCAACTTGGCACCTTGGCGGCACCTAGGCCTAAGGCCGCCGCCGCGTAGTGTCAGTTGCTCGATGCGACCACCCTTCTTATTATGCCGTACTCCGGCTTGATCCGGCTGCCAAGATTGCTTCCTGACTCCCGATTCCGACTCCGCCGGGTCATCCACGGGTACTACTCTGGTTTTTCTGGTTTGCAAAAACGACCCCCATGACATACACACACACACACTGATATACACACACGTATATATATATATACACGTACACACACGCACATACATAAACACACACGTATATATATGTGTGTATTCACACACATATATCAAGCACGCACACCCCTTTTCTGCATGAGAATCGGCAAATGTCCGATGTCATCATCTCGACACCGGCTCCATCCTTTCTGTACATGTGAGATTTGGGTTTTTCCAAAGCCACCCCAAGTTGCACCACCACCCGCCCCCAACCCCCTGAACCGTTCCTGGCTGCGCACCTGTACGTAAAGATCCGCCGATATTTCAACATCCGGGGCTCCGTAACCGTGGAGATGATTGTGGGGGTCGCAAAGCTGGGCGCCGCGGCAGGGACCTTCCTGGGGGGGGCCGCCATGGCGCGGTACGGCCGACAGCGGGCCCTGGCCCTCAACAGCGTGGCGTTCACCGCGGGGCCGCTTATCATGGCCATCGCCAGGGGGCCCTGGTGAGTGACCCGCTGTGCAGCGCAGGGCGGGGCCGGACAACGGGACAGACGGGGGCCCGGGGCTGAGAGGAGAGAGGAGGAGCGGGACAGAGGGGGGGCCGGGGCTGAGAGGAGAGAGGAGGAGCGGGACAGAGGGGGGGCCGGGGCTGAGAGGAGAGAGGAGGAGCGGGACAGAGGGGGGGCCGGGGCTGAGAGGAGAGAGGAGGAGCGGGACAGAGGGGGGGCCGGGGCTGAGAGGAGAGAGGAGGAGCGGGACAGAGGGGGGGCCGGGGCTGAGAGGAGAGAGGAGGAGCGGGACAGAGGGGGGGCCGGGGCTGAGAGGAGAGAGGAGGAGCGGGACAGAGGGGGGGCCGGGGCTGAGAGGAGAGAGGAGGAGCGGGACAGAGGGGGGGCCGGGGCTGAGAGGAGAGAGGAGGAGCGGGACAGAGGGGGGGCCGGGGCTGAGAGGAGAGAGGAGGAGCGGGACAGAGGGGGGGCCGGGGCTGAGAGGAGACGGGAGGAGCGGGACAGAGGGGGGGCCGGGGCTGAGAGGAGAGAGGAGGAGCGGGACAGAGGGGGGGCCGGGGCTGAGAGGAGAGAGGAGGAGCGGGACAGAGGGGGGCCGGGCTGAGAGGAGAGAGGAGGAGCGGGACAGAGGGGGGCCGGGGCTGAGAGGAGAGAGGAGGAGCGGGACAGAGGGGGGGCCGGGGCTGAGAGGAGAGAGGAGGAGCGGGACAGAGGGGGGCCCGGGGCTGAGAGGAGACGGGAGGAGCGGGACAGAGGGGGGGCCGGGGCTGAGAGGAGAGAGGAGGAGCGGGACAGAGGGGGGGCCGGGGCTGAGAGGAGACGGGAGGAGCGGGACAGAGGGGGGGCCGGGGCTGAGAGGAGACGGGAGGAGCGGGACAGAGGGGGGGCCGGGGCTGAGAGGAGAGAGGAGGAGCGGGACAGAGGGGGGGCCGGGGCTGAGAGGAGACGGGAGGAGCGGGACAGAGGGGGGGCCGGGGCTGAGAGGAGACGGGAGGAGCGGGACAGAGGGGGGGCCGGGGCTGAGAGGAGACGGGAGGGGAGGGGAAGGGGGAGACGGAGGGGAGGGGCGGGCATACACACGCACACACTCTTTACCTTCGTGCTGTGGCCTAAAGGTTCGTGCATGGCGCCATGTGAGGGACTATGCGTGCATCTTACCTTCGCCGTGCTTATGGATTTGGCTATTTGGCAACTTGGCGAGATAGGGCTCCGGGGTGCTCATCTAAATGGGCAGTGTACATGAGCAGTGGGCGGTAGTGCTGGGTAGCCGCCCTCTCCACTGAGTGGAGGACTGTAGTGGGAATTATTTTCCTTGTTACGTCCCACGCTCCTCCTGACAAGGGGATTCGCTTAGAAGAGATCTTGGTCTACGTCTTGATGGAATGAAAGGTCCGGGATCATCAAGCCAGGGTATGGCAGCAAAGCACGGGGGGGGAGCCAAACAGTTCTTCTCTTTTCATAGTCACACCTCCAGTTATCTGCGGCGTGCAACGTGTGTATGTATGTGTGTGTATTGCCGCTGCCCATGTACACCTAAGTACACACCCCTGCACCCCTGGTAGCATGCATACGTACATCCACCCTGCATGGCTGGCAGTTCGGATCGGTCCCCTGCATCGTACAACATCGACACATCGACACAACCCTACATCGGGCCCATCAATCGTTCACTTACACGCGCCATAACTTGACGGATCTCGCCCTCAGGATGTTGGTGTTGGGCCGCTTCGTGGTCGGCCTGGGCGTCGGCATCTCCGCAACGGTCTCACCCGCCTATATTGCTGAGCTGGCACCCGCACGCATCCGCGGCATGCTCGTCCAGTTGTACGAGGTGCGCAAATTCTCCTTCTAGGTTCGACTGCTGATTGATTCCTGTGCGCTGCTAGCACCCGTCTTTTTAAAAGCCCATTTTCTGTCTCGGCGTACAGACAGCCGTACAGCCAACAACGATATCTCATCCTTACCTTACAACCTTCCCGTACCCAACAAGGCCCTCCAAAAAGCTCCATAGTTCTCGCAGCCTTAAATCAGACGACTTGGTCACGAAGCAGAAACCGAAACGGGTGGGCGGGGGATTCCGGAAGATGTGTAGCTGGCGGAGTGGGTTTCGGAGAGGGACTCAACAATAGTACATTCACCTGCGGCAATGTTGAATATGGCAGTGAGTGGTATGGCGGTGAGGACCTGAGGGGGGTGACGCTAACGATTTAGTTTCCGTCGAGTGCTGCGATGGGGGAGGGGAGGGGAGGGGAGGGCGAATAAAGGAAAGCTGGTGGTGGAAGGGGAGGGGGAGGGGGAGGGGTGGGGCATCCCCTTCCTCGCGACGCCCTTGCGGCCTTTTGAAAGTGCCTTCCTTTCGCCTCTGGGTGCCTGCCACGCACATACACATACACACACATACACGACACACATACACGTACACACAGGTGATGCTGTGCATCGGGATGTTGTCGGCGCCGCTGGTGGACTGGGCACTGAGCCAGGCAGACTCCATGGGCTCATGGAGGGCCATGGTGAGTTACGCGGTGTGATGGGATGGGATGGGATGGGATCTTGGGATGGGATGTGGGCAAGAAGCGGCTCAATTTCAGCACTCATTTCCTCTCTCACGGCGGTCTCTCCTGCCGGCTGACCTAAGAGCGAGACAGAAGTCCTGCTCTTAGAACCCGTCTGATGAAAAGCTTTTACTAAAGCACCAGGTTGCATCAGGCTTTTGATAATTTAATTTCGGCGGGGTAAAGAAGGGGAGATCCTGCGAAAAACGCCATTGGGGACACATGCCGGTGGCCCCCGCGCTGTTGCGGTGGTCCCTGTCTGTCCCTGGAGGTGTGTCTGTGTCAAGAGGTCAGTCGGCGCGTTCGGCAGTCTTTTCCCTTCTGGGGGAGATTGGGACCCCCCCGCCCGGGTAGGTAACCTTCCGGGTGTTTGTTTTGAGAACAACCGTTTTTTGTGCGTCGATGTGTGTGAAACTATGTGTTTTTTGTCGTACGGGCACAAGGTTGCTATATCCTGCTATAGAAATATCGGTTACGTACGTTATATTACACTGCGCTGATGGAAGAGCTGCCTCCAACCACTTATGTCTACTTACATGCACAAGATCCTGTTGTGTTTCTGGATGCCGTGAATGGGTGTGAGTGGGCCCCGTGCCTTCCTTAACCTTCTTCCCCTCTTTCCCGTCCTTCCCCTCCCCACCCCGGCTTGCAGGTCGGTCTGCCTGCCTTGCCCGGGCTGTTGCTTGCGGCGGCGCCGCTGGTCTTGCCCGAATCGCCTCGCTGGCTGGTGACGCGCGATCGGTTGGATGAAGCGCTGCAAGTCCTTACGCTCGTCATGAGAGGAAGCGGAGGTGTTTCGCTAGGACTTGAGGGCTTTTGGTCCGGCGACTATGCCCGCATGCCCGACAAGGTAGGTGAACTCGCAGCAGAGGATGGAAGTGCGGACATGGAAATAAGATTATATTTCGGTGCTTTGTGGCTCCTGGTAGCCATGACACCTGGTAGATTATTGAATTTATAGAAACGAAAATTCAAAGTCTTAGAAAGGATATTAAAAGCCAAATAAGTGTCAGTTGTAGCAGTTGTCGCCTGCCAACCGCCTCAGCGACTGGCTCTAGTTTTGTTTGCTGGTAGCGTAGTGCACGAATTATGTAAGACACATGTATATAAGTTCAGATAACCTCCATATCTTCCGGTATTGTGCACACAAAGAAATTCTTACGTCACACGAAAAAGATATACAAACACACTTGGCAACGACGCGTAAAACGATAGGGCTTGGTACGGGCTTTTAAAATGCTTGCGTTATCAACGAACCATTGGTCGAGAAGGCTTTCGGCAAACGTCGGCTTTCTGCGCAGTCAGCATCGCCGAAATATAACCGTGAATGTGTCAGCCGGTCGCCGGGTCAGCCAGGAAAAGCGCAGCCAGAAAAAGGAGACGGAGCCGCGTCAATGCCCGTGCGGCTCCAGGATTCAGTTCCGAGATTGTTGTGGTCCGATTGTCGGCGGCGCATGGGCGCGAACTGCACCAGAACTTGCCAGAGCACGCTTCACGGCCGTTGTTATGGGCGACGTTAAGATGCTCGCTGATACAACACATCCGGAAGCCCTCGACGCGATCGGCACAAAGCGATCCTTGCGGAAGAAAGTTCACAAGTTCATGCGCTTCAAGCGCGGCGCCCACGAGCACTCTCCAGCCCTGGTGGACAGCGTGCACGGCCAATCGCCTGACGATCCCGATAGCTGGTATGTCCTACTGTCAGTCGCGGTCGGTCCGCCCGGCGCGGAAAAGACCTACGGCATCGGCGAGCATTACCGCAAGGACGCCGGTCGCTGGTGGTTTATGGGCGACGCACGCGAGCTGCCAATGCTGCCGCAATTTGAAGGCTTCCTGCAGCGCTATTGGAATGACGCTGAGGATGAGGATGACGTTGTCAGTCCCCTCCAGGGGCGGTACGATTACTCTTGGCTTGCGTTCCCGCCACGCGAGCTGCCCGCTTCCGAGGCGCAGCGCAGGGTGCAGTGGTTTGTGGATGGGTGGCCGGAGGGGGCGCCAGGAGGCGGCTGGGTGTATTTGGACGAAGCCGTGGATCCCGAGACCGGTCTGACGGCAGCACAGCGGGCAGCCCAAACCCAGCGCCTCATCAACACGATGCTGTTGGACCCCGCCATGGACATGGACGATTTCTATTTTCGACGGGGCCGCTTCATGCAGTAGACCTTGTACGACATGACGTCATCATCGCCATTTCTCTCTGTCTCTCTTACCCCCCTTCTCTCTCTCTCTTTCTCTCTCTCTCTTTTTCACGCGCGTGTGTGTTCTGTCGCTGATATATAGACCGGAGCATTACAGTGCTTCGTCATGAGTGCCATCAAAGCGCTAAGAACAGGCTTTTTGTGTTTTACAGCAGCATATGTTTCATGATGATGATGATGATGTCATCTGTGCGCTCGTGCGATATGTAGGTAGTGGTAGATGTTGTGAATGCCGCACGGGTTGTTTTCTGGGAAAAGATGGGTACGGGGGGGGGGAGGTACGACAATGCTGTGTTGTCTTATTGTGACATTGAAGATGGAAACGCCTTCATGTGATACGGCGATGAAGGGTCGAAGCCTCGTGTGGCGAATCTTCAATCGAATCATGATTCTAGAGACATGTCTCGGTTAATTAATTAGTTGGTTAGCACGTTACGGTTGGAAGTTAGCACCTCAACTCCTCTTTAAAAACTCCTTCCGCCCTTTGACGAGCTCTTGGGAGGATCCATGGCCATGGCCCAACATGTGCCTGATTAGGCAAAACCGCACACTAGAGGTAAGGTACTTTAGAAGCCATCCGGCACCCCTTTTCGTTATCCCCCCCCTCCGCGCGGTACTTCTTTTGTGTCTCTTTTTTATTGTCTCTATCCCCCCTTCTCTCCCCCTCTCCCCCTCTCCTTGACGGTTAGTCCTTGCTTCGTCAGCGATCACCACCACCGTTTCGATGTTCGCTTTCCCCCTCTCCCCCTCTCTCCCTCCTTTCTCCCTCCTCTCTGCTTCGTCCCCTTCAGCCCTCCACCCCTCCCCCTCAACTGCCCTCCAGGGTGACCAGGCAGTTCGGGACGCGGAGGACGAGTTGATGCAGCTGTGGAGCGGTGTCCAGATGGACCGCAACGCGGTGCTGGTGAGTTCGAGTGTGTGTGTATGCGTGTGTGTGTGTATGTGTATGTGTGTATGTCGGGGGGCCCGCTAATGGGTGAGGAGTGGAGTGGCCGGATGGATGCGTGTGGAGGGGGTTTGGGCTACAACGTCAGCGGCGGAGGCGGAGGTCGGTGAGCTGCAGCAGCACCAGCGGCCAAAGAACTCATTGGGGGAGAGAGAGGCATTGGGAGCTGTTGCCCCATTCCGGGCATTTCCCATTCACGAGTGGTCGCCCGCACCGCGCCCTCGCCCTGCTTTCCACAGGAGCAGCGAAGGAAGCTCTGGCGCCTCAGGCAGCAGCGCACCGGCGGGCGCTGGGGCCGGCTGGGGTGCTGGTTGGGTCAGCAGGGACGCCCCAAGCCCCCCTCCCTGGAGCCCATTCCGGAGGAGCCCTCCGGCTCCCTGCTTAGCTCGCCCTCCTGCCTCAGCACCTCCTCGTCCCTCGCAACCATAACCGCCGCCGCTGCCGCCGCCGGCAGTAGCCCCAGAACGCCAGCTGGCAGCCGGGACGAGCAGCTACGGCTGGTGATGCTCACGTCACAAGTGACGGCGGCGGCGGTGGCGGCGGGGCTGGCGTCTTCCCCTGGTTCGCCGCTGCGGCACCCGCAGCAGCCGGCAGCAGGAGGAGCAGGTCTAGGTCCAGGGGGGACCGAGGCCGACCGGGGGAAATATGGACCCGTCAGCGGCGGCCGCAGCGCTGCGGCGGCGCGGGGGATATTCCTGAGTGCTCTCAACCGGCGGCGGGAGGGGGGCGGCGGCATGTGGGCGGATGACGGGGCGTATCGGCCGCTGGCCAGCGAGGAGGCCGAGGCGGGTCAGGGGGATGGTGGTCCCGGCCTTCCGGATAGCAAAGCCGGATTTGGACGCGGTGAGTGGTCGGGGTGGGGGTGGGGGTTCGGGTGGCATGAAAGAGGGGATGGTGAGATCGTGCGGGGTGGGGGTGATGAGGTGCTGGTAGCATGAGGGGGGCCGTGAGGCTGGGTGTCGCAGCATCCTGGTGGCGGTTATTCGGAGTTTGTGTGTGTGTGGGGGGGGGTCCCTAGGCGGGTTCCCTGGGGGGGGGAAACCCTAAGGAATGCCACTTGCGGCTTTGCGGGTTGCACAGTAAAATTGCTGTTGATGTTATCGTCTTGCTGCAGCTCTGCTGTCCTCGCTGTTCGGACACAACTTAATGCCCATGCGGGTGCGGACGGAAGGGGTCGCGTCGCTTTACAGCAGATGACGCAATGCAGCGCTGAAATGCTGTCCCTCGCGCTCCCGACTAGGGCAGCATAGAATGGCGCCCGATATGTATATGCTCCTAACCCCCCCTCCCCCTCCCCCTCCCCCTCCCCCATCATATCTCATATCCTCACCCCAACCCCACCCGCAACCCCAACCCCACTCCACATATCTCTCTGCATGGAGTATCTTAAGTCACACCTGTACCTTTGCAGCGGTGTTTAGAGCCAGGTGGGCGCCACACATATAGGCTCCAACCGGCACCGGGCTTGCCGTTATTACTAATCAGTACGAATGATGACTAATTATGCCAGTCATGCACTGACTTTGTTAATGTTGCTTCCGCGCCACGTCGCTGCGTCAGCGTCGTCTCCGCAACGCGCGGACGAGCGCACGCAGCTGCTTTCATCGCAGGGGCAATCAGGAAGCCAGAGGGAACCGGTTTCGGAGCAGGGCGAGGCGGCAGTAGGCACGTCAGCACCCCCGGCGTCCTTAGCGGACATGCCAGGTACGTGTGCGAATGGGTGTGTATGTATGTGTATGTTTGTCCGGGGGCTTAAGGGGGTCGAGAGGGCCCTCGAGAGGGAGCTTTGTGTTGTGGACATGATGGGGTTTGGCAGCTTTATGCGATTGGGTTCGATTGGTTCCGGAGCGCGCTGAATAGGCTTTGGGCTCCTCCTCCTCCTCCTCCTCCTGCCCCGCCATCCCAGCATATCGTCCTTCCTCGTCTTTTCCTCCTCTCCTTTGACCGGCCGGCATGCTGAAGTCAGCACCAGCCGGTCTCAGCACGCCACTGGCCGCGGCCCCGCCCGGGTCCTCTGTCCGAGCCTGGATCGGGCTGAGCCCGACTGGGCCGAGATGGCTTCTCTCAATGTCACTGTCGGGGTTGCTCCGAAACCCAAACGATTCCTGCGCACCCGATGAGGTTCGTTTCCGCTCCCGTCCCCCCTCAGGTGAGGAGCCCAGCTTCCTGCGCACCCTCTCCATGCTGATTGCGGATATCGGTGCGCTCGCAGTCGGGCCGGAGCGCCGGGCGCTGTGGCTGGCACTGGGGTTGGCCTTTTTCGATCAGGTGGGTGAGGGGGGTTGGCTGAGTGGCTGGCTGAGCGGTCAGTAAAGTGTTTGGGTGGCCGAGTGGCTGCAGGGGTGGGGGTGGGCAGGGGAAGGAAAATAAACGAGCCCCGGCACTGCTACTACTGGGTAGCCAGGGGCTGAAGAGGGCAAGACGAGAGGCTCATTGCCAACCTCTTTTGAGGCCTAAATCCTCTTCAATATTCAATTTCTTTTACTTTCAAATAATTAGCTTGCTGGCTTTTGCTGGCGAATGTGTTCATGAACTCGGAGTTACTTACACCATATATACACCAGAAGATAGAGACGCTCTCTGGGTTTATATATATATATATATATGTATATATATGTATATATATTGGGTAATTGGTTTTTCAGGCCAATTCCAGGTGATGCTGCGGCAACGACCAACCGATTGACTTTGCACTTTGATTATTTTGCGAGTACGGGCAATACGATATAGCTATATACAACTCATCATAACCCGTACAAACCGGTACAAAAAGAGTGGCGGCAACATCATCCTGACCCTTTTCCAAATTATAATGCCGGTTTTAACATTAGAAGTTACCGAGGTTACTTTAATGTACTTTTATTTCATCGGTTTAACGAGCTGGGGGAGAATCCCGTACTTACTGAGACGTCTCAGATTGTAAGTTACACTTATTGGGATATTAGTAAAGCTTAAGAGAAATAAGGCCCCAAAATGACACAAAATGTTCAGGTCGGAATAAACAGTTGCGGATTGGGCCTCAGTTGTGGGTTGGGGAGAGTCGGGGGAGGGGGGCAACTCCCGGGGGAGGGAAGTGTTAGCCACATTGGTGAGCTCGTGGTGCCTTAGCCCTACCCAGGTGCCCCATGCAGACAGCCTGCCCTTAGGACCCAACCCTATGACGGACGGGGCTCTGAACCCGGCTCTCTCCCCTGCATCGCAGGTGACTGCCGCCACAGCCATCATCAACTACGCGCCCACACTACTGAAGCGAATAGGAGGCGAGGGCAGCAGCTTCGAGGACGGCAGTGCCATGCTGTACACAGTGCTCATTGGCATCACAAAGGCAGTTGGGGTCGTTGCAGGTGGGGTGCAAAGGCGGGGAAACTCAAGGGAGGGGGAAGAGGCGCATGTGTGTATGGGTGAGAGGGGGTGTTCGTGTTAGTTTCGGAGGAACTTGAGTGCGAGCGTTACGAATACATGGTTACACCCCCCACACAAACACACACACACACATGCACACCACATCCCACATCCCGACGCCCATCACACGCCACACAGCAAACATCTGGGTGGTGGTGGTGGTGGTGGTGGTAGTGGTGGTGAAGGGCACCCCGAGATTGGGAGAGAGGTTGTTGGTGGTGGCCAGGTGGATAGGTTGATGGGTGGGAGGGGGGAAAGGGTGCAGCTGTACGGCAGGAGGAGGAGGAGGAGGAGGAGGGAGGGAGGGGAGGTGCAAAGGCGAACGCGCCAAGGGGCAGGGCTTACCCCCTTGCCCCCCTGCCCTGCCCTGCCCTGCCCTGCCCTGCCCTGCCCTGCCCTGCCCTGCCCTGCCCTGCCCTGCCCTGCCCTGCCCTGCCCTGCCCTGCCCTGCCCTGCCCTGCCCTGCCCTGCCCTGCCCTGCCCTGCCCTGCCCTGCCCTGCCCTGCCCTGCCCTGCCCTGCCCTGCCCTGCCCTGCCCTGCCCTGCCCTGCCCTGCCCTGCCCTGCCCTGCCCTGCCCTGCCCTGCCCTGCCCTGCCCTGCCCTGCCCTGCCCTGCCCTGCCCTGCCCTGCCCTGCCCTGCCCTGCCCTGCACTGCCCTGCACTGCCCTGCACTGCACTGCCCTGCCCTGCACTGCACTGCCCTGCACTGCCCTGCACTGCCCTGCACTGCCCTGCCCTGCCCTGCCCTGCACTGCCCTGCCCTGCCCTGCACTGCCCTGCACTGCCCTGCCCTGCCCTGCACTGCCCTGCACTGCACTGCACTGCACTGCACTGCACTGCACTGCACTGCACTGCACTGCACTGCACTGCACTGCCCTGCCCTGCCCTGCCCTGCCCTGCCCTGCCCTGCCCTGCCCTGCCCTGCCCTGCGTCAGTTCAGCTCAGTTCAGTCCTCTTCTTTGCTCCTTGAGACAACCCCCCCTTCATCCGGATGACCCACCACTCCCTTTTTGCCGCAATCACGTGTTCGATTCGCCCACTCCGCGTTTTTCTTTTTGTTCTTTCGTCCCCTTATGGTTTCCGGCATGGTTGACAGCATTGTTGCTGGTGGACTGCTGCGGCCGGCGCTGGCTGCTCGTGACGGGCTCGTTAGCGTGCAGTCTGGCACTGGGGGGTCTGACAGTGGCCACACTGGCTGGCAGTGTTGACCTGCTGGAGGTAGCCATGTGCACCTTCACGCTCTTCTTTAGCCTCTCCTGGGCCGGCGTGTATTGGGTGAGTGAGAGCAGCGGGGGGGGAGGGGGCAGGAGGGGCGGAGGGGGCAGCAGGGGCGGAGGGGGCAGCAGGGGCGGAGGGGGCAGCAGGGGCGGAGGGGGCAGCAGGGGCGGAGGGGGCAGCAGGGGCGGAGGGGGCAGCAGGGGCGGAGGGGGCAGCAGGGGCGGAGGGGGCAGCAGGGGCGGAGGGGGCAGCAGGGGCGGAGGGGGCAGCAGGGGCGGAGGGGGACTTGGTGGGGCGGGAATCCTAGATGGAAGCAGGGGAGGTAGGGGAGTAAGCGCTGCAGCACGCGGGAGGCCCAGGTGGATCCCCCCACCCGATATCATGCCCTCCCTGTTGCGTTGACGGGAGAGAGAGGATGAGAGGATGGGAGGGAGGGGGGACGGGCATGAACTTTCGTCGACTGCCAGGTCGGTAAAATCATTCAAGGTTATCCATAACTCCATAAAAGAGTGATCTAGCGTAATGCAAAATGCTGCGCTTTGGAAGTTATGTTTTACATGCTGGTTGGTCCGGCACTTACATGTTCTTATTTTTTCATCTTTTCGCAGGTGGTGATTTCGGAGCTGTTTAGCATGAGTGCCAAGTCGGCGGCAACCTCCGCGGCCACGTGCCTGCTCTTCCTAACAGGTGATGCCGGGGCCTGCCGCGGTAGAGGTCACAACGACGCCATCTCGCCAGCACTTGGTGTCACCTGCCACCTTACCCTTCTCTCATCCTCGGGGAAACAGACTTGCAGAGGTCTGCATCACTGCGTCCCTTCGTTCGTTGAGCGGCATGATGATGATGATGATGTTGTTGTTTTTACTGGGGAGGGGGCGGGGAGGGGTTGTGAGAGACTGTGAGGTGCCAAGAGGGGTGACACGCTGGTCAGGGCGGACCCGTACTCCAGGGGTGGCCGCGAACACTTATAAATGTTATCTGAGCGGCGCCGCTCAACGGTGACTGCTGTCAGCTGGAGCGAAAGCGATTCGTTGTACGGCATATTAGGGTCCGCTGCCGCCCAATTAGTCCCAATAACATTAACACAAGTCATAACAATAATGATATATAATAATGATTTATAATAATATATTTAATTCAGGATGCGGCGGATCCTAACTAGGATCGACGATAAGTCCGGTCCTTAAGCTGCGACCGTCAAAATGCATGTTAAAATACGTCATACATCGTTATCCAAATTTTGTGACCTGTTATTGAAGTTTGTCGCTGTCGTGATTGATCGTGTTTATACGCCTCTTCGTTTCCCCCTTTCCCCCCTTCCCACCGCAGGCGCCTTCACCGACATGGTGTTCTTGTCGTTGCACGACATCATGGGGTCGTACGCCTTCATGATATTCGCCGTACTGTGCCTCGCCAGCGCCGTGTATGTGTGGCTGTTGCTCCCCGAGACGAAGGGCCGCACCCTGGCGGAGGTCCAGGCCCTGATGGTGCGGGATACCGCGGGTCGGGCAGCGGCGGCAGGCGGTAGCAGTAGCAGTAGCAGTAGCAGTAGTCGATGGGTTCAGCTGTGGGAGCGGCGCGCGGGGTCCTTTTAGAGGAAGGAGAGTGGCTACCTCTGTCGTGGGGGGGGGATTTTATTGGCGGGTGTTGCTGCTGCTGCTGCTGATGATGATGATATCCCGCCCTAAACGCTAGGCATCTAAGCCAGGGGGTTTGGGGGCATTGGACAACTTGGCTTCGCACAATAACCGACATAAGGGGGAAAGCAACGAACAACCGGTGGGGGTTTGGATTTGGGTTTTTTAATGCCGTATGGGTAGGGCGGCGTGGGGGAGCGTCCGAGTCGGGCGGGGGCGAGGGGGGGGGCGGGGGCATCTCACTGGTGTGTATCGGGGTGGGGGTTTTAGGGCAGTCGCGACGTCACGTGGTGCGGAGAATGATATGATTGGGGGTTTAGGGTTCAAACCCTAGATTGGGGTTTAAACCCTAATAAAAAAACCAAAACCCTACACCCTGTGATGTGCAATGTTGGACGCCGCTAGCTAATGGTGGCATGACGTCCCCAGCCTCCCCTGGTCCGCCAGCATCCCGAAACGGCGACCTGGAAGAGAAAGAGCCTTGCGTGCGGCCGGCTGGGAGAAAAGAGGGGGTGGGGAGGAGGAGGGAAACGTCAAAAATGATACCGCGTGCGGCTGTCAATGGGTTAACATGCGCTCTGCATTGAGACTGCTTCTCCGGCAATCCTTTCGGGCAGTCCACAGTCCCCAGAATCCCACTCCTCACTCTTCCGAAGACTCTGCGGGTCTGCAGGGTGATGGCCGGTCCAAGGTGTAGCACCCAATGCAGGGTGCCGATGTGACTGACACAGCTTGTGAGGCTCCCTGCCGTACAAAATGCTGCGACATGTGTGGCTGTGATTTATGCAGTTTTTAAATTGCTCAGTAATTGCATTTACCATAAGACGATGATGATAATGATGGTTCTGATCATGATGATGGCGATGATCATGATGGTGCATGTATGTGTGTGTGTGTGTTGGGGTGGGGAGGGAGGGCATTATGGCATCTTTTAAATGAGGTATGTGGCTGAAAGAAGCGCACCAAACGCAGCAAACCTACCCCCCTAGGGTGGGGGGAGTTTTGCTTCACCCGCGTGCGGCCACTACTACCTGGCCGGCAGTCCCTACCTTCCTTCCCCAGTACTGTATTTCGGGGCACCCGCATCCACTAAGTACACCACCACCACCACCACCACCACCACCACATGCACACATACATCTACTCTCAAGCTCAGTTCAGCTGAAGATGGCAGTTGACCAAAAAATCCCTGTTGGGCGTTTGTCTATTGAGTGAGCAGCTTTTATGTGAGAAATAATGTTATCTGTTGTTTTATATAGAGAGAGGTTTCTAGTATATGGATTGGGGGATTTTAAATTCGGTGGAACCCTAAGTATTTATATTCAAAACATACATTAAACATAACATAAAAACCCAACACAGTGTGTTTGGGTCTGAAGCAGAGGAGGTTGCACCAGGTGGCCATCGCCATCTCCTTTTACCCGCACAGACCGCTGTCCAGGGCAGTCGCCTGTGGTTAGCAGACCACCTTCAGAGCGCTTGAAACAAATGATCACGCAGCATCATATTGGTAATGTGCTGACGATGCCTTGCCAATTTCTTTTTTCTTAACTGTCAGAGCTGGTATGTGAGGAAGGACGATTTTTAAATGATTAGACAGACGCGTGTGAATAATGCGTACGAATATGAAGGACATTTACATGCGTATGACTCGGTGGCGACAACAAACGCGAACAATAAGCCAGGATACCATGAAAGTCATCTCTCCTCAATAGCCCCAGACCGCTAGGGCGCAAATCGTTACTGAGAATAAGGACCACAGCATCAAGCGTAATTAAATAAGTTAAAAAGGCATGCATACGATATGTCAGGCGAACGAAATCGGAATAGGAAGCCTGATTTGCACAATACCTGCAAAAAGCACGAAGCGACAGTGCTGTGTGATGTGGGGGGGAGAGGGGGGGAAAGAAGCACCGGCGTACGATCGATCCGTCGAGTGCTGTCCTCTCCGAGACGCCTATGGGATTAACTCGCTGTTGTTTCTGTGAGGAATAGGCACAACATACACACACACGATACGCACACATACATACATACACTATGTCCGCATACATACATACATACATGCGCGCACGCGCGCACACACACACACACATACATACACACACACGCACACTCTAAAACTGACCCCAACAGCGAAAGCCCTAAGAACACAATACTAAAGCAGCAGTGCATGCAGCGACCCAACCACCCCGACACGGCCGCCGCCGCCAATAAAGCGGTTATGGGCCTCCTCG
This sequence comes from Volvox reticuliferus, assembly GCA_019650235.1. NCBI lineage: Eukaryota > Viridiplantae > Chlorophyta > Chlorophyceae > Chlamydomonadales > Volvocaceae > Volvox > Volvox reticuliferus. The sequence continues at coordinate 317,253 of BNCP01000070.1, read as the reverse complement.
GGTTGAAGGGCTGCTCGCAAAAAGGTCTCATCGGTTCCCGGGACTGACATCGTACCATCGTACACATCTCCACCACGCAGCGTTGCTTGCCAGTCTTCGCCAAAACACACACAATGCCGAGATAGCCAAGGGCCTTAGTGTGCACAATACGCCGCATGAACGCCTGGGGACGCCATAACAATGCGGCCGGGCATTATGCATACTCTGAATCAGTTAAGCGTTTTTTTACTTAATTAGTACGACCAGCAAGTCTTCCCACGCTGGAAGGCAAACCGCCAAAAAGGTTAAGGGCCGAAAAGGTATTGTGAAGTAACGCACTTTCACAAAACCTGCTTCGATGACGGAACATGGCCAGAATTTGACCGTGCTATAAATCCTCCAGCAGCCCGTCCTATACTGCTCCCTCCTCCTCCACTCCAATGATACACAAGCAGCCGCTATATAATCGCCAAATGCAATCACTAGCATCGCGGAAGACGCAACTTAGAAGATTCGGAGGGCTCCCTTGTGGTCACCGCGACGAGAACCGTCCCTTTTGCAATGATGACGATGGACGGATAAAATGGACGTTCGCTACTGCACTCGAGCAGAAGGAGAACGGATCAGCAACCCGCCCTCATTTCGTGTGATTGGCTCAGGTAATGACACACACACACATACACACACACTAACAGACCTCCTAACAACAACACCAACACGCGCATGCACCCACCAGAGGGGCAAACACCTTGCGCTATGGAAGAGACATGTGGATCGATATAGATCGATCGATATCGATCAATCGATGCCGCTCTCTCCCCTAATTTGGCAAAAGGCGGAGAGGCTTGCCCGTCGTAATTGCTGTGGCGGCGTAACGATTGAGCCAACAAAAATGTCACTTTGATAAAGCACATCATAAACCAAAAGCTGTTGCACGGCAATGAGGCGCCAACCAAGTTTCCTCAGCATGTGCGTGTTTGTGTGTATGTGCGCGGTCATTGAGCTATATAGCGGCACAGGGGGGGGGAGGCGCCCACCCACCACCGCCAACAAGCCCGCGCCCAAAAAGCATTGCCGATCGCTGATCGCTTTATGATTCAACACAAGTGGTTTTGGCAACTCTCACCCACCCGAGAGGGAGGGACATCCGTTGGCACAGCCCAGCCCAGCACAGCGCAGGTCAGGCGCAAAGTCAGGCGCAAAATTGATAGACGCGGCCGCTACTAGATTCCGGCAAGTGGGCGGACCCGAGATAATACGCCATTAGGTAATCAGTTCTTCTCAGGGTAAGCCTGTGCCGCTAAAAACGTGCCAAGGTGCTTCTCAGCCATGTGCTAGTAGTACACACATACACACACACCCAAACACAGAGGCACAAATTCCACCGATCTCCCGAGCAACGCCAACCACAATTACCACCACATACAACCTTAATACGTGCGCGTTCATGCCACCAACCAGGATTGCCGGATGTGATTAGTTAGATCCTTCGCCTTCAGGCTGTGATGCAGAGCAGCCGCCATGGCCACTGCCATCATCACCATCGACATCATCACCATCAACAAGACAAAGCGACTCAAAGCCTGGCACATAGCCAAGCTCATTTCCGCTCCCCCCCCGCACTTGAAACCAAAGCCACAAAGCGATCCACCGGGGGGCATCGCTTGTCCACCGCAAAAACACACACACACACACATCACCTCTACTGACATCCCCCACCTCACCCCACCCCGCCAAAGAACCGTATTGCTTACGTTCATGAGTACAGGACAGGCATTGTCACGTTTCCTCTTACACACCACCCCTACACCAAACCCAATGTGAACTACTCCCGCGTGCAAAATCGCACCTTATAACAAAGGACACACACACACACACACACACACACACACGCACACACCCTGGAAGATTCCGACGCTCTGATCGATCTTCGAGCAGCACTCATCGTACTGATCAATAAGCGCAGCCGTGCTCAGCAATGTTAGCTTATACAATATACATAACACCCCTCCCTCCTCCTCACACTCGTCACACTCCTCCTCCTCACACTCGTCACAAACGCACGGGGTGATCCGCTGCAGCTGGCACGCTTGCGCACCGCTGCAGGCCCTCCCGCAACTCCGCAGAGGCGGCTCAGCAGGTCCCTTAGCACAATCCGAAGCCCAACGAATCCGGGGCCAGGCCTAAGGCTACGGGGAATGGCACATGCGCCGCCTTAGCCTGAGCACTGAGCTTCAGTCTCTGAAGCATGTCCGACCTCTTACGCCCTTCCGCCCTGTGTAATCAGTACACGTGGGGGGGTGGGGGTTGCACGCACTTTGACTCCTCCCAAGTGCCGGGCAGCTCATAGTAGTGGTACTATTTAGTAATCCTACTCGTAGTAATCGTCGCATCACACTCAGCAATAGGCTTCACAAGCCGTTCACCCACCGCCCACCACCCCATAAAGGCAGATCGATGGGGAGCAGGCTGGGCAGCGCGCCCGCAATCAGCACCAAAATAAGGCAGCAGCAGCAGCAGCACACACAGTCATTGTTGCCACACAAACTTCCTCCACCGGCGGTAGTGCACGCACACACGCACACACACACCCCATATGTCTACTACAGGACGGATAGATGGATGCAAAACATAAAAGTATACGAACAAGGATATTCGCACGCGCACAATTATGAGCGCCCAGAATTGAGTAACAATGCATCTGCCTTCTCTGACGCAACCTAGGCGACCTACTGCTGACTAAAGCCGAGTGGATAAACTGTCGGCAGGTGATCGATCGATCGTTTAATCGATCGATCAATAAACAAATGGCTCGATCAGTGGAACATCGTGTCCTTCCTCAGGGCTCCTCTCGGGAAGGCGTGGACTGGTTCTTCGTGCTCAGTGCGGCAAACCGGCAAACCATCTCTTAAGGCCGTTGACCAGCATTCCACATTCCACACGCACCACCGGATGGACACCAGCGCACAGAGAGGCCTCCGATCTTTTTCAAAAGGGATTTGCATCGCAGCCTAATAAAATTCTTGCACAAAATATCTCCAAGAACATTGTCACCACCGTTATTAGCCGCTCCCTCTTCTTCCTCCGCTGCCAAACCAGCCCCCCTTTTTCTGGCGGATAAGCCCTCTGCCAATGGGGAACAAGCAAACGGAATCACGCAAAATCCAATACAGCATTTTGTTTTAACGAGGGGTGGCCGAATACACCGTCTTGGCCTCGCCGGTGTCCCCTCTCAGCTGCTGCCCAGTAATCACCCTTCTCCACTCCACGTTGAAGGGGTGTGGGCGGGTGGGTGGAGGGCAATGAGGTCAGCGGTCATTCGAGCACACAGTGTGGAACGTAACCAAAACCACTTCATGCCCGACCGATCGATCGACCGACCAATAGCCACAGAAAATTCACCAAAAAAGGCGTGCCCTTCGCCCACTGGCAATTAGTTCACCATGCATGCGTTCGTAAAATTGCATTGTTTAATAATGGCAAGCAGGAAAACGTGCCGCCCTCGCGGGCCCCTCTCAGCTGCTGCACAGCACCCGCCGGGGTGCCGAAAAGGCTGACACCCGCCGTGCACAGCACTGCTGCAACTGCATAAGGACTCTCTCACGGGACCACTACGCTGCCGCCGCTTTCTCAACACTTATGAAAAGACTTCATCTCACATTTTCTCTCTGCGCCGCACTCCGCTTCGCCAATTCTGAATATCACCACCACCATGATGATGACGGAGCGCTCCTTCGCATCACACCACGGTCTGGAAGGAGGAGCATTATTTTGGGCCGGCCTGGGGACCACAAGCGTGTGAAGAGCACGCTTGCCAAAATGCATGCCGTTTGATAACAGCCCCTTGGGCAGTACCATTCATATCGTCAAAAGCTTCTGCAACAATTCGCTTCTCGCTCCTGACACGCCAGCGACCTGCAACCATAATCCGCGCAACATGTCCATAATAATATTCCTATAGCCACGCCTAGAAGGCCACCACCACCAGCAAGCAACGGCAACAGCTGCAGTAGCAGCAGAAACAGAAGCAGCAGCAGCAACGGCAACAGCTGCAGCAGCAGCAGAACGCATGGGGCATTGCCATCGTAAAGGAACATCAAATCTCGCGGTAAGAGAAGATGTCAATATAGCCTCTTCATCTCAGCTGCGCAATGACAATTATTGCGACAGACAGACAGACAGACAGACAGGGGAAAAACAGAGGAGGCAGGTTCAGGAGGAGGAATATTAATCGCCAGCCCCCCCTCCTCCTGACTCCAGCGTACGGGTTTCGCCGTATGAAAGGGAAGGAAGGACTCGATACGGCATTCCGGTACAGCGCCCCAAACATTGGGTTTCCCCTCCTCTCCTCCTTACCCCTCCCTCCCTCCCTCCCTACCGCCCTCCCGTACACAGCTCCTCCAGTACACGTAGCCACCCCCACTGGCAATTTTCAGGGTTCCGACCCTTCCCTCCATCTCTCCCTCCCTCCCTCCCTAGCAACCAACCAAAGCACACACCCACCAGCTGGCGACATCACTCATTTAAAGCAACAGCGCACGATATCACGGATGCACAAATGCCACCCAATCCGCAACTGACGATCCGCAATCCATCAGGTCGCCAGTCGGGGACCAGCCAGCCTCTTGAGCCAGGCGCTTAAGTTTACCCTCCCTCTGTATCCTCCATGCCTTTTTCCCTCCCTACGCCTGAGTATTTCCTCTCAAACCCCTCACACCACCTCCAACGTTGCAATCATGCAAAAGGAAGCTTCCCCCAACGGTTTCCCACCTTCGTTTTCCCCCTCATCCGCAATCCCTCCTCTCCTCCCCCTCCTCCTCATCGTCCCCGTACGGGCCAACGCACAACAGCGCAGAGGAACCTCGTGTGCAGGTGCTGCTGCGGCAAGATGGCCTTCACAGGGCCTTCACATGTAGAATACAGCGCGGCCAGAGTCCCCCTCCCCAGCACACGGTACATGGCGATGGCACCCTGGCCAGCCACCACCACCACCACCACCACCACCACCACCACCACGCAGGCTGCTCCAGGCCTCCTCGCCAACGACACATACCAGAGGCCTGATACCAGCAACGAGCGCGGCATGGGCCAGGCGCCTCCGTGCGTGCCGGCGTCCGAGACGGCGCAAAAATCAAGTGTTGCCGCAAATTCTTTATCCCCATCACTTTCAGACGGGAGGGGGGGACACAGACCAGCGACGCCCTGCGCTTTTACCCCTCCGCCTGGTTGACCCATGCCGCGCTCTGGCGCCACGGCTCTTTCACATGCGATCAATCCGCATTGCATCTCATGGCATCGCACAGCATCATGTCGTCAAGGCGGATAACAAGCTTTCAAAGGTTCGAACGTTGGAACGAATGGGCCCCCTACCTCCTCAGGGTGCATCGGGGGCAGTCGTCGCCTCCAAACCGCTTTGCGTCACCCTCCAAGGCAGCCAGCCAGTGTGAAAAATCGATGACACAAACGGACAGACAGAGAGACGCACACAGACATCTACAATGTCTTCAAGTGATGGCGGCACATGAACGTCCGCGCACATGACGTGTGTACGACCTGTATATTGTGTCGTACACAGTGAAACAAACATTTTGATTGTCAAATATTATAAAAGGGCGCACAAAGGCTATGTATCACAACAGCGCACGGCACAACAAGGCAACGTGCCCTGGGCCGGCAATTGAGTCCTCTCACCATCTATTGATGAGCTCGCAGCTGAGGGGGTTTATCAGGGGAGAGATAACCACGCGGCGAGGCCATAAAACACATTTCCCCCTTCCAGATGCGAGCGGGGAAAATGCAAAATCATCACCACTAAAGGCACGTGCACCTCGTAATAGCATACACATACACACACAGATAGACAGACAGACAGATAGACAGAGTCATCGTGCACTAGAAGTGCAAGTGACTTTTATAGATGCTCCGTGCCCACGGTTACGGGATGTAAACCTCAGGTGCCGCTGATCCCGAAGTGTCTCAGCCGGCGGCACCAACCGCTGGCAGCTGATGAGTCCAAAATGGTCCTCAACAGCGCCCAGCGCCCGCCGGCTGTCACCACAACTGGCGAACAGGGCCTAACCCGCTACAAGATCAGCTCCCACTAATTCCAATAAAATTCGGGGGCCCTTTGCTGGGCAGCCCACTGCAGCGGGAGTGGTGTGTACGGCAGGACGGGGTCATAGGACCAACATCGTCTCCTCCCCCCACTGCGCTCTGAAACCAGTGCCGGCTGGAAGCCCTTTTTAAATCAATCTCCGCATACATACATACACACACACAAAAACGCACACATACACACACATATACTCATCCCGCGCGGACGGACACCTGGTGGTTTATCGGTCTGCTGCTTGCGCCACCTCCGCCTCCCTTGCCGGAGTGCAAGATTTTGGGACCTTTTTGAGGTTTGGCCAAACGCGGGCGGTTAGGGCGTTGCCAAAGATGCCATCATCATATGTGCACTTCCAACCAACAGCCCCGCCCATGCACAGGCCAAAAAAAAGCATCGAGTCGTCCCCCCCGTTGTTGTTGTTGCTGACATGTAGAAACCCATATCCGTAAAGTAGCCCGATGCTAGAGACGGAGGCATCCAGCTTTCGAGCAGCACTGGCCAAAATCCACGCGGATCTGCGATCGGTCCGCCGTTCTGAAATGTGCATGCTCGAACACCACCCCACCCCTTCCAAAAAAGGCCGTCCCCGTCCCATTTTCCGTCCCGCACAACGTTTGACCCCCCCCCGTGCGTGTGGGGTGGGGACACCAAAGTAGTGCACAGGGGGGGAACCAGCGCCCCGCTAGGACGTGAGGACGTGAGGACATGCAAACAGACCCACCCCCCCACCCCCCCAAGCCGAGTTGCAGGGAGCTCGGCAAGGGGCAACCGCTCCTGCTTGCTGCAGCTCTTGCGTTATGCGTCTCTCTCTCTCTCTTTCTTTCCCCCCCTTTTTGGTTAAATTCATTCTCAAAACAGCAGAGATCCATGAAGGAGGGGGACCGCCAACCCCCTCCGTTTCCCGCCACCCCCAGCCAAGGCAATCTGATCCGAAGCAGACAGGGCGTACGGCATCAATCCATCAATCCCGCAAGGCGGTCCTCGTGGCGCACCTCCAACACATCCTCAGCTCAGGGACCGCACGAGTCCTTTCCCCTCAGCTGAGCGTCCCGGCCGCCAGCTGCGCCTGCAGCAGCACATTGCCCCAGTCGGTAGCCACCCCCGCGCCTGCGGCCTTGATAGAATCTGTCAGCAACATCCCCCCGCCGCCCTGCAGCAGCGCCGCAGCTGCGGCGGCAACCACCGCCTGCTGCTGCTGTTGGTGCTGCTGATGCTGGTGGTGGTGGTGCTGCTGCATGAGCGCAGCCGCAGGCGCCAGGCCTCCCAGTCCGCCTGCGGAGCCCAGCTGTCCGGCTAGCTGCCCAAGACCAGCAGCCTGCATGGCGGCAGAGCCTGCTTGGCCTCCGAAACCCGCTGCAGCTGCTCCGAAGCCCATGTGCTGGTTCAGTTGGTGCATGCCGTTGGTAGCAGCGGACAGCGCCGCCTGCTGTGCTGCCGCCAGCTCGAGCGCAGCCGTTGTTGCGGCGACGGAGTTCAGCGGGGCCAGGTCCAGACGGTTCGGTGCTGCGCCGGTCCCGAAAGGGGACAGACCCCCTGCGGCCACCGCTGCCGCCGCGTTGGCGGCATACGCGCCTTGCAATGCAACCAAGTTGCCGTATGGGTTGTTGCCGTACGGCGCCCTCAGCCCAAGCAGATGCGCGACAGCGAGTTGCTGCTGCTGCTGCTCCTGTAGCTGTTGCTGAAGCACTGCAGGGGACGTAGTCGGCGAGGCGCGAGAACCTCCGCTGCCGCCACCGCCGCCGCCGCCGCCACCGCCCCCCACATTATTCCTCCTACCGCCGCCGCCGCCGCCGCCAGCTCCATTGCTGGCGTTGGAAAGATGCTGCTGACCGCCGCTCCTGCGATGACCTTGACCTTGACCCTGATTGTGATGATGCTGCGAAGGGTGGGCGCTGGAGTGAACACCACCACCACCGCCGCCGCCGCCGCCAACACCGCCACCGACGGCGTGGATATGACTAGCAGCTGTCGGCGGAGACCCTGACTGCGCAGGCAGCACTTCGGCCAGGCCGGTGACGGGACACGACAGCGCCGTCTGCAGACTGGAAGCCGTCGTCTGGCTGATGCCGCCTCCACGACTTGTGCCGCTGGTGCGGGCCAGATCTTGACTGTGGCGCTGCCCTGCAGTATTGCCGTGACCGTTTCCATGGGTGTGACAGTGTCCGGTGGTGGAGCTGGCTCCGTGCCCAGCAGCAGCAAACTGCCCCATGGAGGAGGATGTCCGGGCAGGAGGAGGCGGAGGAGGGGGACCCGACCGAGGGCTACCGATGGCGGGGGGGGCGGTTGCGGCCGCAGAAGCGGCAGCACTCACAGTGACACTCACGTTGGTATTGCAGGACGTGGTGGTGGTGCCGGCAGCTTGAGAGTGAGCGGTGCTGGCGGTTGCATGAAAAATGCTCTGCGCGGTATTATTATTATTATTGTTGTTGTTGTTGGCGGGGGGGGTGTTACTGCTGTTTGCGGCCGTAGCGTGGCCGGTCTGCTGCTGCTGCTGCTGGTTCGCGTTGCCGTTTTGGTTGTTGGAGGAGGCGGCGCCGCCGGCGCGGCTGTCGGCAGGCTGTGCACTCGATGCACCCTTGCACCCTGCGCCAGACAATCCATGGAAAAAGGGGGATTGGGGGGAAGGGTTGATCGCCTTGTCGTACTAAAAGAAGGGCAAGGCCTGGAAACTGCATGAATAAAAAAACCGTTGAGGACCACAAAACGGTTGAAACCGTTGCATGCGCGGTGCTCACTTTATCCCCTAACAAGCACTACGGCACAGCAATGCGTGACGGCAGATACGGATACGTACTACCGCTGAAACATTGGCCGTGACCTCGTTCACATTACGACAACGTTCACATTACGACAACGTTCACATTACGACAATTACAATAACGTTAACCTTAAATATTAATGGAAGGAAATAACTGTAACAAGTTGTAGCAACCACCTGCTTCTGGGGATCGAAAGCATTTACCGATACGACACGACATAGGGCCCCATATCGCGGTGCTGATCACAAACCCATTAGGGGCCCTATGTGCATGCGCCGCGGCTGTGAATGCCATGTGAAGTGGACGGGGGGGAAGGATACCTGTGGGTTTGGCCCGCGCCATCTTTAATGTTTCCTCAGCCGCTGCGCCCTGGAGAGCATACAGCAGCCGCTCTTCCTCCTCCCTGGCAGTGCGCGGCACGCCACCATCGCCCCGCCGCGATGTGTCCTGATGACCACAGCTGCTGCCCGAGTCATCGATGCTTTCGGAGCCGAATGCGTCCTCACTGAAGCCAATGGCCGTATCGGAGGGTGCTTCGGCCAGCCCCGGAACCACCTCCCCCCTGGAGCTGCTGCCACTCTCCGCTGCAGAACTGGATGATACTGTGCTCGCAGAAGAATCAGCGGCGCTTGATAGGGGTGAGGCAGATGTTGCGGCGGGGCCTCCCGCCGCGGCGGCAGCAGCTGCAGCGCGTGCTGCCGACTCGATCGCCTTGTTCTTGGGCGCCTTGCGCGGCTTCACCGTCGCGCGAGCAAGGGACAACTCACACATGAGCTCACGCGCTTTGGCCGCGACGGATGCGACAGTTACGGCGTGGCGCGGCTGAATCATAGCAGGCGATACAGGTGGGTTAGGTTCCTCCTCCTGCTGCATGACGCGCAAGTTGGTCAGGTAGGCCGCAACAATATCTATACAATTGTTGCCGGCTTCTGCGACATTCTGGAATCGGGGGCGTGGGGAGGAAACAGGGGATGGAAGTTGAGAGTTCAATTTAGAGAGCTATGTTATTCGCCGCGCGCCACGCGGACCAACATAAGTATCATTAACTAGAGTATTCACTAGAGCATAAGTGAGGACCTCGCTGCCTTGCAACCTCTGGTGTGCGCGAATACATTTCTCCAACAACGACTTACCAGCTGGAACTCCGAAAAGTCTTGGTCCTCAATGCCAAGAAGTTGTTGCGCCAGTAAAAGAGGATGCGGGAAAACGCTACCACAAAGCGCGAATATAACCTTAGCGCACATGACATCGTAGGTGTCTACAGGCCCGTGAAGTGGCACGCGCGTAACAGTCGGCGCCGTGCTGACAGGCGCCTCAGCCTGATCCAAATCTTCGTGGACCGTAGTGCTGCCATCTGAATTAGCAAGGACATGGCGCAGGAGGCCCGTCAACCGAGAGCGTCGCGAAAGCACGATACCGTCCAGACGTCCCGAAGATTAAATACTACGCAACAGCTGCTGTTTATAACACTAAATGATGAACTATTATAAATTGACTTGTATGACATGAAAGCGCCAACACCAAAGCTAATCTTGGGTTCTTGCGCTTAGGAATAGTAGGCACGAACTTCACTGCGTACCTGCGGATGCCCTGCAGCCTCGCCCATCATCATCAGCGATTGCTGTCATTGTAAAGCGCCCTGAGCGCCTATGGGTGCAGCTCTAGAAGCTCTCCTCGCAGAACCTGCTCCTGAGCGAACGCGCGTCCTCTCTTCACGATCTCAGTTCGCTCGTTTGCAAAGCAAAAAGTATAGTTCGAAATCGTTCGACTGTATTGCTCCTTGTTCAATGCGGTTGTGTCAGTTGAGAAGAATTCGGCATCCTGCAGCCAGGGCGGATATTTTTGGAACTCCAGGGAGCCCCAGAGCCGGAGGTCACTTTATGGACTTTAACGACCCTTTGTATTTAACACATCTGATAGTATAATTTTGAGCTGTCTTTTTTATTTCATTTTCTAGCTAAACTCGCTGTTCTTCGCCACAAAAGGGACCGAATCTTAACCAACTTGTCTAGGACCCGCTACGCATCACAACCCTGAGAACCGAAATCCACGCCAAGTGCCATGCTATTGATAGTGACACTTTGGGGTTATACACAGCACAAAATATTGCACCCATGCGGCCTTCGGATGCCTTTAACCCTTAACGGCAACCCTGACGAAGCGCGCCTTCTGTTTCATAGAAGATCGAGGAAAATTGTATAAGTTTACAACAATGAAAGCCATTAATTATTTCCATTTGCAATTGACGGATCGACTTAAAGTAATTGCATCGCGGGTTCGCGACGCATCCCTGATATTTCTATGGCGTAGTGCGGGTGCGAATGATGGATTTATAAGCCCGACGCGCGATTGTTACTGAATTCATATTTTCAGTCGTTATGTTAATAGAAATACCTAATATTTTCGTTGACCGCGTTTAGATCCAAAGAATCTGCAAGCATGCATGGCACAAAATTGCATATGAGGCAAAAAGGAACGATTTTGCGTTCCGCTAGGCAGGCACAAACCTCGTTCCTTACGAGAATACACTTAACATCTCGATTCGGTAATATAGATGGATTAGGTACTGGTCAACACCAAACCGGATGTAGCTCGTTGTGCGCCTGTATGTGTTAGCTCGTTTATTTGTCCTGAGTGGGAGTTGTCATACGCGAAGGTCATTTTCATCTTTTATGCACACACTCATCGCACAGAAGGCCTGAGCGTTACAGCGCACTAACACTTCACGAGGCGACCTTGCGCACCGGCTAAGGCTCACAGAAAAATAAAACCATTTTATGCAGCTGCTGTATCCATAATAATCTGCACTGTACCGGAGCTTTGGCGCTAGATATTCTGTCGCTTCTACGAACTGTACTGCAAACGCATTACACAAGTGTGATGCACTCTCGGGTGTTCGCCCCCAGGATTTGCACACAAAGGCACGGTAGATTAACCCATCGTGGAAAAAACAGTGATCAGATGAACATGGCTGGCACCCGGCTGACTAATTAGGGATGCAGAGCGTGCCTGATCGGATTGCCTCGGCCCTAGGCAAGGGGACCTTTAGGCCCACACAGGCAAAGGGCACACGCACCAGCACCCGCAGCAACGGCCGGTGCTGAGGCTCATGTGAGCTGCTAAGGCATCGCTCGAAGGGCCGCGGTTCTTGTCATTATGCTTGGGGAATACACCCCTGAAGCCGCACCTGTGTGGATACACACCTGTGCAGCCCTAATGCCATGCTTATTCGCATCTCTCCAGCCCGCGCGGGACGCGGTCCGCAAGTCGTGATAAGGTTCGCATCGTGGCACGGGCAGCCAAAGCAGCAGCAGTTGCTGCCCGCTCACTCACTTCCTTATTTGTCATTTGCGAGATGTCCTTCCCCTACATTCCCCTCCTCCTCACAGAGACGGACGAGCTTCCAGGTGCAGAGGGGGCATGGATGCGCCGACCGCATGTACCCCACGAGTAGTACATCTCCTACTTCGCATTCATGCAAAACAACATTCGTGCAAATAGACCGGGTAGACTTCCGGGTCCAGGTCCAGGTAACTGCTTGGGACACTGTCCGTAACCAGACGTCAACGCCGTCAACGCCGCCGTATTACTTGGTCACGTTCAACCAGTCGTCTTCTTAGTCAAGAGAACTGACGCGCCTCCGAACGTCCCGATTTTCTATGCTACCCCACCCCGCACCTGAACCCACCACGGACGACCGGGATGCTGCTTCGTATCTGCCGGTCCTAACGCCAGATTGATAACAACGCCCCACCCGTCTCACTCTTTTAACATTACCAACTTAGCGTACGTCGCATAGAAACCACTTTCGCACCCTCAGGTTCCAATCATGTCCCTACATGGATGGTGTCAGCCGCCCACGGTCCCCCCCTCTCAGCCAGTTCCAAGGAACACTTACTGCGGTCCTTGCCACTGGGCATTTTAAAACAGACCCATCCTCCCCTCTTTTGACACACATCCACATCCACATCCACACACATACACGCCCCCTCTGGTCAGGGTTTGTCAACGAATCCAAAAGGATAGCCGGTTGGCCCAAGGTATGGCCGAGGGGCGCCGGGCCGCTTCACCAGAGCCTCCTGGCAATACAAGCATCAGCCCCCGGCGCCCCCTCAGAATGTACCTCGATGCGACCGCGCACAGCAGCCGTCAACCAGTCCTTTATTACTTGGCTTTCTTGCCAGCCTTGGCGCCACCCGCAGCCTCCCCTGCGGGCTTACGCTTATTGCCGCCCTTGGCTCCCGCCGCGGCGGTGGCCTCCAGTGAGGGGGCCTCTTCCACAGGCTTGGAGCTCTCCCATTCGGTTGTCTCAGCCAACTATGTAGCCACGTGGGAAATGAGCGAACGAACGCATTGAGTGGGTTAGGCAGCGCATTAGATGACAAACGCATGCCTAAACAGGAAGGAGGAAGACATGCCTAAACAGGCATGTCTTCCTCGACTATGGAAAACCAGAACACCTATCATTGCGCCATTTCGATATCGCGAGTGTAGACAAGCTGCGGGGAATCCAGAAGATGCCAGAAGCCAGCGGTCTCAATTCCTACTCCTCCTACTCCTCATCATCATCACCACCACCACCACCATTCCCTCATCGACATTCCTTATATTTCGGTGTCCTCCCCGAGTCTGGTTCCTAAAAAAGGTAACGGGTGCACCTATCTACCATCCAGCACCCACCCTTGGATGCGCAGGGTCCACGAGGAACACCGTGAAGCCGATGCCGCAGGCCACCTGGTGCGTGTATCCGCCGTCCAGGGGCTCGCACTGGGGCAGCGAGGAGAGGATAAACACGGGGGGGCGGCAATCATTGGGGTTTGCGGAGAGAGTAGGGGAGTGGTCAACCCAGGAGGCGGCAGCAAGGGCACCTCGGTAAAGCGAGGATTAATAGGGCAGGGCAGTTCGGTCGAAGGTTCACAAGTCCGTCACCTTCCTGACATTGCCGGGCCGATGCAAGCAGTGGGGTAAAAGAGGGAGGGAGGCGGGGGAAGGGGTTGCGAATTGCGAATAGGGCCCACTTGTCCACAATCCTTTGCAAGGATACCTGCGGCCTTAAGCAGAGCGCCTCACCTTGGCGGGGTTTGCGCTGCTCTTCTTGTTGGGTCCGAAGCCCAGCTCTCCATTGGTCGCAGCTCCCCAAGTGATGACCGAGTTGTCGGCGGCAGCGGCGAACGTGCCCGGGCCGCATGCAAAGCTGCGAACGTTCCAGCCCACCAGGTCATTCACCGGAACTGGATACCTGTGTGGGAGGAGGCAAGAGCAGTGTGTGTGGAGGGGGAGGGGGAGGGGGAGGGGGAGGGAGAGAAAGTTGGGACATGGAAAGATGAGGCTACCAACCTGACAGGCCAAACTGTGGCCTTCTGACCGCTTGTTTTGGGTCATCCACAAAACACATACACACACGCATATCCTACCCAAATATTATACACGCACCCGCCCGTCTAACCTCCGCGGAGAGTCAGTAGGTCTACCTACTAGGCCCCCTGCCTTCTCCCACCCACAAATATATCATATATATACAATACATATATACACACGCGCGCGCACACCAGAGCCTCTCTTCTGCTTACATCTGGTTATCGCCATTGACCTTGAGCTTGCCCCAACAGTGCACCTGACCCGCCACTCCGGTGCAGAAGGACGAGGTGCCGCCAGCCGCCAGCTGCCGGAGGTAGAGGTTCGGGCCCCCACAGGCGAGGAGGAAAGGGGAAGGGAAAATGCTGAGGTACAAATGGCTGTGACCGTCTTAGCGGCGTGAAATGTCTATTGGGCCGGCAAGGGCTCATGATAACCCCAAGGCACCGATGCGCGGACAACAGATGATATCGTTGTTCGCGCTTCGGAGCATATAACCCCACTTTTGTGAACTACATACGAGCAAAAACGCAGCGCACCAGCGCAAGAGGCGAGACACGGATATGTGTGTGCAGTGTCTTTCCCAACCTTTTTCGTCTTCACCAGCTCATAAGCGCTTCTCAAGCCCATGTCAACAAAAGGCCAGAACGGTTAATGATTGAAGGTTACGAGTCCGGATGGATCTCAGAATTCAGAATCGATGCCTGTTTCAATGCCTAACACCAAACCAGCACCCCGAGACCACGCCACCACGCACAATGGCATCCTTGGGCACCAGGTTACGCCGCGTGAAGACCTCGATCTTGCGGGGCTTATCCTCATCCTGCTGGATCTGCACAGCGGAGGGTGAAGGGAGGGGATGGATATCGGCCGGAGACGATGGCGAGGGGGGGCAGAGGAGGCGGCGGAGGAGAGGGGGGGTTATAATGGCCCAGCTTGGGCTCCTCCTCAGACCAGGTGCCAGACGGCGGAACGGATGAAGGCGGAATACTTGAGGCTGGGTGCGTGCTTCTGTATGTGTGAAAAGGAATTGACCTTTGCAGACATACGAACACAGAAACGCAGAATGACAGGAGCTGAGGAAACCTTCTTCTTACTACTGCTACTACTACTGCTACTACTACGACTACTACTACTACTGCTCTTGCGCGGACGGACACTCCCGAAGACGCAACTGCGGCCCCTCACTTTATGACCGAGCCTGCCGTAGCCGCCGTTGCCCCAGCTGTAACACGAGCCCTGGTCGTCATAACAGAGGCAGTGGTTGTGGCCGGCGGCAATTTTCAGCACCTTCACGTCGTCCAGCCCCACGACCCGGCGTGGAGTAGCCACAGCTTCGTACAGGATCTGGATGCTGGCTGTTCGCCGGTGAAAGGACACGAGGGTGCAGAGTGGGGAAACAGAACGGGTAAAGAAGAAACCGATGATGTGCTTTGATGTCAAGTTAGCTATAGGTTGGTTGATGTGAGTGGATGCAGAGTCGTCAGGACATAGGGTTAGCATGGCCAGGAGAGTCGGGGCGCAGCTACGGATACAGGCTGCGGATGTGGACGCCCAACGCCAACGCTATATACACATATATTATGTATAATCCGTTTATGCCCCCAAGCCTGCTCTACCCCCATATCGCTTTCGCGCAGCCCCCCCCCCCCTCCCCCCCCGTCGATAACTCGCCCCGAAGCACCCGACCCTGACTCACAGTCCTTGGCATTGTACGAATGATCCACTCCGTCTCCGATGACACCGTACTGCCCGTTACCCGCCGCCACCACCTGTGCATGAAAGAGAGAGAGGGAGAGAGACTCAAGGACGCGGGGTCGAATAAGAAATCACCTCGTGTGGAATAATGATTTTTTTATATGAACTGGATTGGAAAGGTACGGATGCCGTACAAGGGTACAGACTACTGAGTTCCCCTAGATTGGGAGAACTGGCACACGAAAAGGAGGGAAGAGAAGGACACCTACAAGATCCTACAAGCCCGCGGATGCTCGTGATTTGCACCTTCCAACTTCAAGCCCCTTCCCCCCCCCGCATCAATCGCCTTCCCCCCTAACAACCCCCCCCCACACACACACCTTCCCGTCGCACAGCCACATGGTGAAGTCGATGCCGCATGACACTTGGGTGCAGTTCTCGATCAGGCAACGCGTCGGAGTAAGGATGATGTCTACGAGTGGGTGAGCGGGTGAGGACAACAACCAGGAGGAAAAGAAATGAGTAGAAGTGAGAGGGAAACTAAGACGGCCCAAGAAGGCCCTTCTGGATGATCAAGTATGGTGGTGTGTCAAGGATCCTTGTTGGGACAAGCGGTGATGGCAACGACGATTGGCAGGTGTCTGCGCCGAGCACGGCGCATTGGCGCGGCCAGGACATTAATAAGTGGCAGTCCATATTCCAACCGAGTTGGAGAGACGCACAGGTAGGACCACACTCAGGAGAAGATGATCAAGCCAGTAACCTCCGCCTCCAGTAACCACACACACACATCATCCCCGCACCTGAACTTACATCCACTCGAATCCTAAGACCTGATAACCACAACCTTTTCAAAGCTTGTCCCCATAACCTCGCAGCCCCCTCACTCCCCCCCCCACCTTCTTTGAGTGGCGGCTTGGCAGGCTTGACGGTGCCCGTGCCGCACTGACCCTGAAAGCAGAGGAGGAGCATCAGAAGAGCACAACGACAGCGCTCTTATCGTGCTCTTTCCACGGATAGCAGTCAACCACAACCACACTGAATGGATACTCGGCGGGTGGTTTCTGCGCTGCTGCGTGTGATGAGCACCGCGTGATAGACCCCTATCCGGCCCCCTCCAGGAAAGAGAGATCATGCAAAGGTAACGGGCAGGCAGGCAGACGTAGAGAAGGGCAGCGCCTTCAACCGGGACCAAACCCCTGATCCATGCTGACTCAGCGCTAGCATTTATCGGCAGGACCGCGGCGTGCAAAAGTGATCGCCCACATCTACCCACCCGCCTCTGTTCCCTGTGGAGAGCTTTTGCCTTATCTCCCCCCCCCCATGCCATTTAAAAACGAAATCCCAAAACCGGCGCCTCTTGTTGTTTCACTTGATGTGACATAAACACCAACACCAACACCAACAATAACACTAGCACCACCACCAACAACAACAACACACACCACCAACACTAGCAGCTCATTCCGTCGTCACATCTATCCGTTCATCTCATCCGCCCATCCTCACGTGTTGATTGATGCCCCAGGCGTAGGAGCTGCCGTCCTGGCACACACAGGCACTGTGGTTGCGTCCACCGGAGGCTGCTCAAGAATGGCAAGAACGAAAGGTGGGAGGGGAGGGGCGCAAGAAGGGCGCAAGGTGGTTAAATACGCATCCGGAGTACGCCGATGTGGCACCATACGGAAATGATATGTGTACGTGTTTGTTTCATTCATCATATCACGTACACATACATGTACATATATGAATGGACCGAGCAGGTCCAACAACATTTTACAGATTCACAGTGCCAGCGATCTGTATCTCATTGCCTCCTCCTTTTATTGAGAGAGAATGCCTGATTCCGACCCTACAGCTCTCCCGCGGTGACCTCTTCCCGCGATCCCAATCTTAGTCTCATCGAGACCGGCCCTCCTCTCCTACAAAAGCTGAAGATGGTTTTTTTCGCATCTACCGCATCATATTACTGCTAGGTGATGTGCAATGATGGTAGCCAACAGCATCAACAGCACCAGCGGGATGTACAAGATGGACAAGAGGCGCATATCATTGAGTCGCATTCGATTGCCCCCATTCGAAGACCCACTCACCGCCAATTACAAACTTGCCCTCCAAGCCAGCTACCTTCGCAGGCACGTTGCGCTGGGCGAAATCACCGTGGCCCAGCTGGCCTTTCTGTGGGAGCAGAAGTTTATTATGGCCATGGCCATGACCAGGGTGTGAGTCAAGCACCTCTGCGAAGTATGGCGTTCCTCCGTGTTCTACATATTTGCCTACTTACAACCTAACGACAACGATGGTGATGCCACAAGGTCTCAACATGGATACAGCCGGAGCCAACATCGCATCGCGGCTAACTGGACCCGGAGGGGTAATAATACCGGCGCCGCTGGCGCATTAAACAGGCAGGCGGCGCTTCTCCCCCTTTCCCCCTCCTTGCCTCATTGCGACCCCAGCTCCAAAGATTGCCATCAGAATCTCCGACGAAGATGTGACAGGCAGCAGGTCCCGCTGCGATGAACATAACCTTGACATCCTGCCAAACCATAAGACAAAGCCAATGTTGGCAACGTTCAATGTCGAGTTTACGACGAGGAAATTCATTTATAAAGAGTTACTAAAAGATAGACTGGTACACGTCCATCAGACTCACGTTGAAAGTCTTCAACCTAGTTGGACGAAGCAGATTTGGGTATTGGGATTCCTTGTCCAGATCCTCTTTCTTCGTTTTTCCACCAGTGCGTCCGAGCTGCGGGAAAAAACAATGTCACAGGGCGCGCACACACGCTTTGGCACGGTTCGACCTCCCACCTGCGCAAAGTCGGTGCCGCCACAGTACAAAAGAACGCCACCTTCCCATGCCTTCTGCTCTGTGGCCGGTGCGGCCATAGCGGGAGGCGCCTTTCGTATGCAAAGCCGCCGCGATGCCTTCCTTGCAGCTTAAAACTCTTAGAATATAATAACAGGAATAATAAATGTAATAAGAATTTATGTTTGTTCCCGGTATACAGTGCGCGGTTGGACTGGTTTCGTGCCAGGAATTCCAAAAGAAATTTATTCACCTTGGATGATTCAAAAAGAGGCAGGGGTGCAAATACCTTAACCACGGGTGCACTATTTCCAGGGATGTGTATTATAATTGATGTGTACGCATTGTTTATGCGCGTACTATGTACATATGAATTGTCATGCGCAAAAGCGCGGGCTGGTTCCGAATACACTCAGCTACTCCTGCTTATAAATTTTCACACAAATCTTTGCTCATTTCATAAGAATACATCAATGTCAAGGGCTTTGTACGGGTAACGCCTTGGAAAGCTAGGAGAACGCCACGCGGCCCATGGGTCACAACTTTGCGCCTGCTTGGTTATCTACGTTAATGCATGCGTTGACCGTTTTAAAAATCGTCGCTATATGCGTTGAGCACGTTCGATCTACCAGGGTGCTTCTCAACACGGCCTCAGTACGTAGTGGAGTGCTTACTCTGCGGACACTGCAATCGCACGCACGCCCCCCCGCCGTCCCCGGGGGCCGTGTATCTTCGTGGAATCTGTGGTAGGGACTCCCGTGGTAGTCGCAGTACTCCCTGCTGTCCCTGAAATCCACTGCCCTATTGACTTTCCAGCGCAGCTGGACCGTAAATAACACTAAGTCAACGAATGTGTACAGCCTGATGGGCCCTGATGGGCGTGCCATGCACGTTACACACGCAAGGCACATACAGGGAAGGGACGCACGGCTCCTGCCATATATCCACGCCTCTTGCCATATAATTATCTTGGCAACGCACACAGCCCATGGCGTCATTGCTGCATGCATGCATGCGTCCGGACAGAGTACACGGTATCGATATGCGCGTTGGCAGTTAGGCACACTCCTTATAGTCGCCGTTCCCTGGATGGTGAGCGAGCGTGAAAATGCGCGTGGTTCAGGACGTGGCAAAGGAGTACGTATTTGCATGTGGGCGATGTGCTCGCCCCCTACCTACGATGACATAACCAGTTCATCGTTCATGCATGGTCAATCAATGGGCGAACTCCTTCCAGTACGTTCGAGGCTGATGAGGCATGGCCCATATGCGCGTACGCGTACGCGCAGCCTAGCTCGCCTATCTGCGTAGGTTTTCGAACGTGCTGCTGTGCTGTGCTGTGCTGTGGGGGACGGAGTTTACGTATCCTTGCTTCTCTGCTTACACGAAGAGGCCCTGGCCCTGGCCGTAGCGGTTGCCCTGGCCCTGGCTCTGGCCCTGGCCGTAACGGTTGCCCTGGCCCTAGCCCTGGAGTCAACTGACAATCAATCGACTCATCACGTACAGTTCACAGGAGTGACGGTTATCGTACGGTTAAAAGTCAATCATGCGATACCGAAACCCGGGCCCCAGCAGCCGCTTGATCGATCAAACATGCCTGTAAAAGATAGAATCGCTGAAGGCTGGGTCGCCGCCATCTATCACATACATATACATGCATGCGCCGCCGCGACGTACACATACCGACAATACCTACATTCGCAGGCCTCAAGCAGACCGCTGGAAACAACTCTACAGGAAAAACACAAACATGCAGGGTTTCCAAAAGAATGTTGAGAAGTAAAGTAGGTCGTACCGCGGGTTATGATGATACGACAAATGCGGTCAGCAGCTAGCTAGCACGCAGCAGTGTGATGTGACGGGCAAATGATCCAAACGTACAAACAGGGGATCAGGGGTTAAGCGAGCGAGCGAGGCACGCAAGGGAGGCAGGGGGTGCAGGAAACACGCACCCTACTGATGAGCCCACAGCATAACAGATAATGCACCATTATTGTCATCAGTTATGGACACAACCGCACATCCATCTCCGAAGGAGATCTCCTTCTAGAAGCATGACGACAAAACCGCAATCTATCGTCTACCACCACAACAATCGCCACCACAGATACACGTCACATGCACACGCACACGCACACCCCAGATACAGGGGTTGCGTGTGGCTATCTAGCGCGAGACAAAATACAAAAAACCCTAAGAACTAAAACAAGCACCTGCACCTGCACCTGCACCTGCACCTGCACCTTAAACATAAGCATCAACAGGAGCACTGACACACAACTATCTGCACAGGTACACACACACACAAGCATGCATATCTCATGCACCAGGCGGGGTTTATTATCATGAGACAGGCGCGAGAGCGAGATCTTGAAATTTTGAGATATTTCGGAGGTGTTTCGGTGCGGGGTACGAACGGAGTTATTAGCTAGGGCCCAATCGAAATAAAGGGCCCATGCAAGAGATACAACCAGAAAGATGCATGTGTCGTATCTCTGTATGTTATATCCGCCAACAAAGTAAGGCCCGATTGATCGAAGATGTCCAGATAGACGCAGAGCAGTCATCTTACTTGGATACTAGCCGTGGCTAGATGCAGCCCAACCAGGATACTACAGCACTGTGCAACAAATAATGACATACAAAAAACTGGATGCTGGTGGTGGGTGCTGAATCCGTGCGGGGAAAATCACTGATTTCGGAGAAGTCCGCGGATGAAGGTGAACAGATGAGAGGGTGCCCCGAAATACAGCAGTACCGGAAAAGGTAGCTGGGGACTGCCAGCCAGGTAGTAGTGGCCGCACGCGGGTGAAGCAAAACTCCCCCCACCCTATCCCACACACATTCCTCGATAGGGGCCACAACCTGGAACAAATTGTATCTTTTAGTGCAAAACAATTCCAGATAGATTCTAACGGATGGAATGAGATCTATCAAGATGGAATTGAGGGCTCGGCGGAGGGACGTACGTAAATAGCTACTACATACGCGCTGCTGCTTCCATTCTAAGCTCGCTGCCGCTCACCGAACTATCCTACAACTACACTCTATCGCTGCCTCACTCAATCCAGCCTACACGTAGGAAGCCTATTGAAATAGATCCGCCGGGAAGATCACTGCAGACGGCTGCGCACGCAAGTAGTGTAGACATCATATTATTATTATTTTTCGCTGCGTGCGTGCACACCTGTGTAAGCGTCATCAGCAGTTGTTCCATCTGCCGTACGCCGTACCTCCCTACCGTACGCCGTACCTTCCCCCGCTGCCCCCCTATGGCCACCACTAGGAAAAAGAAAGAGCTGTTGGAAGTGAGGCAGTGCGTGGCCTGAACCGGTCACCTGCTGCTGTCTCCACCACGCGTCACGCGCACGATACTCGAGCTCGTTCATCAGCAGGATCCTCATGCATGCATATACCTTACTCCCTTCTCAGCCTGCTGATGAGGTTCCGTCATTCCGTGTGTTCATTCCGGGTGTTGCGTGTTCCTGACCCTGCTGTTGTAACCAATGACCCTGCTGCTGTAAAACAACTAAGCTGACACTAAAATCCTAAAATCCTAAAATCCTAAAATGTTAACAGTATATCAACACCGCCGGCGGCTCTCAAGACCGCCGCAAAATGACCATATCAGAGTCTCTAGCTAGCATTATTCGAGCCTACTCCATCCAGCAACCACGAGCGCGCGTGTGTGTGTGTGTGTGTGTGTTTGGGGATGTGTATGTTGAGGACTGTGGAATTGCAGCAATGGAGCGGTGGGCGGGCCCCCACTGGGTTGCGGACACACACACACACACACACACACACACACACACACACAACAACAGCAGCAGCAGCAGCATACACGTTAGTTCATATACCTGCCTAAGAGATAGACAAATCTTTCAACGAATAGACTGCAGCCCCGATGGCAACCGGCGAACTGTTACCCCCCCATACTTGCGAGCTTCGCTTCGCCTCGCCTAGCTTAGTAGTCATCGCTGCCGTCCAAAACAAATTGGAAGATTGTTTATTATGACTTAGCACTTGACATCAGTAGTAAGTAAGGCTCCATCCGACCAACAAAGCGCAAAGCGAGTCCTTTCGTTGCCGACAACATGTCTGCTGCTGTGTAGTTAGGACGGACGGAGCGAGTTAATAAGTAAGGCAGCAGACATCATCACACAATACACAGCAGACGACACCGATGCATCGCCGCCGGCTGCAGACAGACGCCGTAAGTAGGGATGATTTCACCATGCCTCCTCTTCGTTGGCCAGTCCTGTATCATCTGCCCAGCAGGGCTCAGCGGCAGGACCACGCACTGATGTTCTTGCCCTGCCTGCCTGCTTGCTGTCATGTCGACCTGGTAGGTGCCGTCCTGCTGCCCCGATGGAAGTCCGCTCAATGATGACCCTCGCTGCCGCCGGTCTATCATGACTCATAGAGTAGCTAGCTGCCACAACCTAGTTGCCAACCAACCAGCAGCAGAGGTCATCACTGATGAGCCGTACGTACGTTAGGCTGCCGTATATTTTAAAATGCCGTGATGACACATTAGCAATAATCTGATTCGGCCGCAACTGATGACCAGCAGGGCGGGGTCATCACGCAGCAGCACGCACATACACACGGAAGCAAGCGCCATCCATCCATCCATCCATGGGCACCATCATACCAGTTAAATAATGGTCTCCACCTACCTACCTACACACACACACACACACACACACACACGATCGCGAACTTCATCATCATCAGGCTAAAGTGTACATTTCCCGACATTTTAAATGGACTGTCGATTGGAACTAGCTACGTGTCTGCATGTAATAAGGGGTCCCAAGTGTGGCTAACTATTTGATTGTAATGGAATCGAACGGGCGACCACATTCAACCAGGCACCGGTGACTCGTCGCCTCGATAAGGTCTCCAGAAACGCATGGGAACTCCAGCAGGAGTTCAGTTGCAATGAGTCATTCGACTCTCTATGTAATAGATCACGCCTCATCCAGCCAACAACAGTAGTGTATGTACGCAGTAGTAACTGCTAAATGCTGCGAGATACTGATTAAGAAGATCGATGTCGAATCGGTCGTTGACTCGCAGTCAACGAGCCCTTTGCTTTTAAGGGCATGATGATATAATGAACAAAGGCCTAACGATCGAGCTCTTCCTCGTCCAGCTCGCCCTCATCATGTCGACGGAATCGCTTGTACCCATCCAGTGGTGACAGGCACGGCAGGCACACACTGGGCAAGGGACGAGCCAGCAGAGCGGCGGGGGGCTCTAATAATCTACCAGCTCCATACGCCATGACTGCTGCATGTCCTGCATGTCTCTCACCCACCGCACGACGCTTCATTCCTGTCGTCTCAAACGTCTCTCCCTACAGCGCGCAATTAATGTAATACCACATGCACGCAATCAGCACATGCATCCCTCCTCTGCATCTATCTACCCTCGCTACCTCTCATCAACATAAAACAACACTACTGCTGTC
Source organism: Volvox reticuliferus (assembly GCA_019650235.1). Taxonomy (NCBI): domain Eukaryota; kingdom Viridiplantae; phylum Chlorophyta; class Chlorophyceae; order Chlamydomonadales; family Volvocaceae; genus Volvox; species Volvox reticuliferus. The sequence goes on along the minus strand of BNCP01000070.1, from coordinate 293,062 downwards.
GATTGCTGGGTGATTCGTAAAGTTCACCGATGATGATCCATATTGTTAACTCCTCTGTGACACAATGACACACACACACGAGCTATCTCATAAATGTCATCAACCCGATATATGCGGGTGGCTGCTGGTAGGGGTGTGTGTGTGTGTGTGTGTGTCGTGTCCGAGTTATTGAACATACGCCGAACCGCTGATGATGATGAGCACGTGCGCGTCCATGCGCGCATACACACAAATGCACACACACACACACACACACACACACACAAACACAAACACACACAAACACACACAAGAGGCAGGTGAACGAACCACTCGAGCTTTGCCAGCAGCCGAGGCAGCTGATGAAGATGCCTCTACGTATGTATCCATGCACCAACGCACCTAGCTAGCTAGTATCAATCATATCACCATCATCAACCCCTACTACTGCCACATCCTCTAGTTCCTAATCACATCCTCCCGCCCCTCCTCTCTTGGGGAGGATCCATAGACACACAGCTTGCTTCTCTCTCCTAAACGCTCCTCACCTAGCACATACAGATCAAGCAAGGCGTGAGGGGCTCTTCCTAGCCATCTAGGGGTCTGCCTAGGGTCTTTCTAATGTGTCTTGTACGCCTCCGACTCCTTCTAGGGACCTCCTCCTTGCTAAGGACCTTCTCTTTCTATAGGGGCATCCGTAAATAGCATCATCATCATCAGACCGACCGACCGGTTGTTTAGGACCTGCTTGCCCATCTGCCCATCTGCCTTCAGTTAACGCAGTCATCATAAGCCACCACACTACATACTCTATGCAAGTGATCAGAGAGGTAAGTAAGCCAGCCACAGCATGCAGGCGTAAGTAACCGCAAGTCCGTAACCGCAAAGCCGTACATATATTCACCAGTTCATTCGATCTTACTTAGATTGTACTTAGATGGGGTTTGTTAGGCTCCTCGCTGTATTGTCATCCCACCTGTGCTCTTCGAACTTGCAACGTCCTGATTCCGACAACGTACATTAGTTCGTACATAAGTTCGTACGTACATACACGCAAACTTGGGGCGGCACCCGAGTGGCTGGGTGCTGGGCGGGTGGGGACCAAACCGCACCCAGCCAGCGGATGTGCTGCAGGCAAGGGAAAAACGGCAACGATCCTTGGTCCCGCCAGGCAGGGGCCCCAGCAGGCGAGGCGCCCCCACAGCTCATCATGAATAAGTTTGATGATTTCCGTACGCACCTTCGTCATCGAGAAAGGCCTTGCTAACAAGCCCAACCGGCCATGGCCCTGCCTGCTGCTGATAAATTTTATTTAAGACAAGCCCCCCCCCCCCACACACACGCACGCACGCACGTACATACATACGCACATACATAAACTCGAGCCAATAATGTCCCGCAAGATAGATCCCACCATTGAACATTGCGTACCCACGCACGCAGCCAGCTGCTGCGTGCTGCATAACTAATAAGAACCTGATAGAAGTACTCCTCCTGCGATGCAACACCTACCACCACTTCTACGTAATACTCTTGTAATCATCTTTCTCTCCTCGCTCTCTTCTCCCCCATTCATACTTCTACTTGCCTTCGATAGGAGTTGCATCAAAAATAGCTAATAAGAGGTCAAACAATCTGCAACTGCACACCTGCCGACACGCGATCGACGACGACCAGCTGACTAGTCGGTGCGTAGCTTAGCCGCGCGGCCGCGCAGTGGCGCAATGAAGTGCGTTCATTCACAACTAATAACGCACGGCGGATCTTCCCCCTCCCCTCGGGCCCGGGGGGGAATAGCGGCCCGCCTTCAAAGCTGAACTCTAAGATGAAGTACGGTGGGAGTGATCGACGATCTGAACATTATTGATTTCAGCTGGGGGCTCTTATCGATAGACAACTCATCAGATCCAGGCATCTTTCCGTACATCGCCTTCCTCCCCTTGCTTCGTTATGCCACACCTCCTTCCCCCCTTCCCTCCCTCCCTTCCCCCCTCCCATATCACTGCTGCCGGAAAAGAGCTCCCCTCCATCTGTTGTATCTCTGTTATATCCGCCTACATGGGCGTGAGGCCAACCGTGATACAACACCATCCACCTCCAACCGCCGTGACACAATACACAGGACAGCCTGCCCTTTCATAACCTACGACGTACGGCCCCATAAATATGAAATGATCGTAACCAACTGCTGCGGTCACGCGCGTTCAAACATCTGGTCCCCCTTCGCGAGCATTGCCCAGCAGATGGGCCGTATGAACCTGGCAGAGGTCGGTGCCATGCACACACTCCTCCACCTTGGGGCCTCGCAGCGTCGCCGGGACAAACGACTGCTGTTCTTCTTGCACTGCAAAACGCGCATACACATACACATACCGACACAGCTATACACACACATACACATAAGCACACATACACACACACACAAACATACACGCAACCGAAACCATGCAACACAACTAACTACTTCATTTGGGAGCACGACATTCCCCACATGTCAGGTAAACTGAAACGTTGCTAAAAAATGCTGTTATCAGCAGAGAAGGACGACCCACGACGACACCTCTGCACCTGCATTACCATACCGTGAATGAACACAAACATCCTCGCCGAGCTACAACGAACATCCGAAAACCAGCAGGCTGAAAATTAACTAACCGTCTGATGACGTACAATCATAATCATAAGCATGTCGGGTCCCACATACGGGTGAAGCAAAAAAGGGCAACTCATCCACGACACCGCCTCAGCAACAGTTCTAAGAAACATCAGCAACCCAGCGGTTGTTGTATGTGGCGATGTGGCCGAATGGAGAGATGGATAGAGAGTGGGGGAATATCGACAGCATTCCAACAGCCGCTCGCTGCATGCATTAGCCAAGCAAGCAAGGCTCCCATACCAGCTGATTAGGAAAAAATCGGTTAGGGATCCAACCGAATCCAACCGCCTAACCAGCTCTAGCTAAACCTAAGCTCTATCGATCGCCAAGGATCGCGATGATCCGGACCTTGATGATCGTGACATGTAAACACCTTTTTCGATCGAAACGCAATCACAGCCAACCGCACCATCACAAACCGTCCTTTCCTAAGTTCTCCAAAAGACACTCCTTCACTCCTCCACTCCTCCGCGCATCCATTGCATCATAAATACTGCCCTTGTTGGAAACACGTACGAGCTCCGGGGCCGCTGGCCGGAGGACCTCCGGTCGGCCCTCTGGTCCATCTCGTGTCCCCGAGTCCCAAGTCCTGCGCGCCCTGTGGCGCCCTGTGTAGTATCCTGATTAGGATACCTACGGCGGGTAGCATCTATCCGGGATAGATGGCACCGATGCCTGGTCATCTTTCGATCGAGCCTTTGCTGCATGTATGTAGGCGGATGTAACAGAGAGATACGACAGGCGTCCCTTGCCATGTCATGGTGTGTAGCATGGGGTGCTTGCGTAACCTCAGCAGCAGCTCTCCCATCCAGCGCATTACGACATCTCCACTGTCTGCTACACACATGATAGATGGCAACACACAGCTCTGCGCTGCACCACTGCTTCATCTTCGCCTTCATCACTATGCCGCCAAGCAAAGAGGAGAGATGGTTTAATGAGCCGGCTGCTGGTCTCAAGGACTCACTGCTCACTTCCGTCGACCTCACACCGCCGCTTCGTTCGCCACGCACCGGTAGGTGTGTCGCCTAGGTAGAGGTTGACGGCCATCCCCCCTTCCTCCGCGCCTAACAGGAGCGGCTGGCAGTTGGAAGTTGGCAGTTTGCGGGTAACCAACTGCCAACCGAACGCAGCTTCTTCCCCTTTCATGAATGCACGCACAAGAGCACACGTACCATACGCATGCATTCATAGTACCCATCAACAACATTCACACACACATACACACATGTATGCTTCCAAAGTGCAGAAAGAGCCGGATCCCATCATAGGCTGCCGGGATCACGAAGGCGCCGCCACAACGTACTGTCGGCCCCCCCTCTCCAACAACAACAACAACAACATCATCATCATCATCATCATCATCATCATCTTCTTCTTCTTCTTCTTCTTCTTCTTCTTCTTCTCTTCTCCCGTCTGATGATCTGTCACCTTCTCCTCCTTCTCCCCCCTCCTCCCCCTCTTCTGTGCGGCTTCAGTGGCAGTGGCAGTAACGGTGCGGGTGAAGAGGACGGGGGCGACAATGGCACCGATTCGCTGATCGATGGTGGACGCAACGCCTGCTTTTCCGGCAAGAACGAATCAGCGCGCCCTCATGCGCATGCATGCTGCCGTACAGCTCAGCGGAAAGAGCGAATGAACGGAACGGAGCTCCCCCTCATCTCACTTCGGCTTCTACACCTTTTGGGAGCAGACACACACACACACACATACACACATACACACATACACACACACATACACACACACATACCCCTGCGCTTCTGGCTATGGGCCGATTGCGGCGGCGGCGGTACTGGGCACTGGGTACCCACTGGTGGACGAACGCCTGCTTTCCCCGCACCGCTGCTCGCACTTAAAACCCAATGTAACCGAGAGACCCTAACCGTCCGCCGTACGGCACCTGCATCTCAGTACGAAGGATGACTAATCCCCTTTTACCTAGCACCAACTAGGTCACCAACCACCCATCACCATGAGTCTACCTGTGTACGAAATAAACTGTCCGCCCGCCTACATAACCGTCCACCTACATAACTGAATAACCGTCCGCCTACATAACTACATAACTGTCTGCCTGCATAACTGAATAACGGTCTGTCGGCGCTCCTTAACGAACATCCTACGTGAGAGAGCATCCGCCCCAAACCCCCCACTCCACCCCACCCCGTACACCATATGGATGGCGGCAATGTGGGTGTTTCCTGTTTAGGCGCCATCCATCATCAGCCGCAACGCATCCTCCGTCCACTCCGCCAACGACCTTACGCGGAAATCGCATGACTCGCATGACGTTGCAGTACGGCAAAAACCGCACCTTGCACCTTGTGTTGGATTGTGCTGGACATGGGGACATGGGGACATGGGGACATGGGGGCATGGGGGCAGCCGCGCAGTGGGGCGGTGCTTAGGGCACCACCGGGGCGGCTACGTGTGAGGCGGGGAGGACCCGTGTGAGGCGGCTACGTGCGCCGGCGTTATCACAGCTGCGGACCATTGACGGGTGCTGCGTCCGCAAGGCATGGCCCCGCTGCCAGCTCCTCCTCCTCCTCCTGGCGCACGTCGTCGAACCAGGAGTGCTGCAGCGCCTGAGCGGCGGTGACGCGGCGCCGGGGGTCGTAAGCGAGCATTCGGGAGAGCAGGTCGAGGCCCGCCGCGTCCAGGGCTAGCTGAGGAACAAGCTGCAGCAGTGTTGGGGACAGGGGGAAGAGAAGGCCAGGACGGGGTAAAGGCGAGGGGAAAGGACATACACACACACGCATAAAGAGGTGGCGGCGCACAGTAGAGCCTCCCCTCTCCCCCTCTCCCCTCCTCCCCCTCTCCGTCTCTCCCCTCCTCCCCCTCTCCCTTCTCCCCCTCTCCCCCTCTCCCCTCCTACCCCTCTTCCCTCTCCCCCTCTCCCTCTCCCCTCCTCCCCCTCTCCCCTCCTGCTTCCCTTCTCCCCCCCTTCCTCCTTTCCTTCCCCTCCCTCCCTCCCCCTCCTTCCTCCCCCTCCCTTCCTCCCCCTCCCTCCCTCCCCCTCCCTTCCTCCCCCCTCCCTTCCTCCCCTCCCTCCCTCCCCCTCCCCTCTCCCCCTCCCTTCCTCCCCCTCCCTCCCTCCCCCTCCCCTCTCCCCCTCCTCTCCACCTGTCCTCCTCGTCAACCTCAGCAGGGAAAACCCAATACTAATAAGGCCCAACCTCGCATCGCCGCCAAAATGCATCCCTTCCCGACACAAACCTCCCACAGCAGCCCTCTTCCGTCTTAGTCAAAATCCGTACACATCCTCCCCACCTGGTGGAGTACCTTACGCCGTCCATCTCCCCCATCTCCCCCTATCCCCCCCTCCACATCCCTGCCCCCCTGTCCCTTGCGGTAGGATAAGGCCCCCTATCCGTACCCACCCTCCCTCCCCCCCGCTTCTTCTCTTCCCCCTTTACCACACCTCCTGCATCGCCCTCGGCGCCCACTGCGGGAACTGGCTGCTGAAATTGGCCGCCCCCGCCAGATCACCCCACTGCTCAGCGCTAGGCGTGCCCAGCTTTCGGAACATGTCGAACAACAGGCCGATCTCGCACGAGGCACAGAACAGGGGCGCGCCCGTCAGCATCTCCGCCAGGACGCAGCCCGCCGACCACACGTCCACACCGGGGCCGTAGTTGCGGAGGCCCAGCAGCAGCTCGGGGGCGCGATAGAAGAGGGTCACCACCTGCAGTGGGAGGGGCCGCCGGGAGGAGTTTAGTTAGGTAGGAAAGAAGAGAGTGTGTATGTATGTATGTATGTATGTATGTATGTATGTATGTATGTATGTATGTATGTATGTATGTATGTATGTATGTATGTATGTATGTATGTATGTATGTATGTATGTATGTATGTATGTATGTATGTATGTATGTATGTATGTGTGTATGTGTATGTGTATGTGTATGTGTGTATGTGTGTGTATGTGTGTGTATGTGTGTATGTGTGTATGTATGTGTGTATGTATGTGTGTATGTGTGTATGTGTGTGTGTGTATGTGTGTATGTGTGTGTGTGCGTATGTGTGTATGTGTGTGTATCAGTGTGTGTCTGGGGGCGGGGAGGTGCCAGGGGGCGGAATGCAGCCCTTTCAGGGAGAAGGGATGTGAAGAAGCCGCCAGCGGCGAAATGGCAAAATGGCAGGAGGCCCTCCCAATGGCAGGAGGCCCTTCGCTCTTTGACGCGTGCACTGCACCACCGGTGCGTGGGTTCTGATCCCGTGTGTGGATGAGTCGGTTGGTCGCAGCGTTCTCCACCCCGGGGACGGGACGGGACGGGACATATTTTAAAAATTTTAGGAAAACGCAAAACGGAGAAATGTTGGGGGGCTGTGCTCCATCGGGGGATCCCCGGGAAACTCTTCCAGCAGTGTGAGGCGCAGCTTTCCTTTGGGTGGGTTTTAGGTCCTAGCGAGGTAGAGTTCCGGGCGGGGACCCCCCCTTTCGAAAAGAATTTTTAGGGCTCTATATGTTTGCACGAAAAATCTTCACCATGTAATAAACACGTGTGGGCCCTCCCGGGAAAAAACGTTTTAGGGCTCCGGGGAACCCGCCCCGGAACAAACAGCTGTCCCCCCCCCTTGAAGAACCCTGGTTGGTTGGTTGGTCGGTTGGTTGGTTGGTTAGTCGGTTGCTTTAACCCAAACCAAACCTCAGTGCCCACCTCCTCAGGGCCGCGCGCCCTTCTGCCACTCACCCAGTCCGTGTACGGCCCCCCGTCCTGTCCCCCGCAGGGCAGGTAGCCCCGGGCCAGACCGAAGTCTGCAATCTTGGCGACCACGCGGTCACAGCTCCCACTCCCCCGCGCCATGTCGCCAGCCCGGCTCGCAGCATCCGCCGCCGCCGCCACCGCCGCAGCGGCAGCATGAGCAGGAAGTCCCCCCCCCGGGGCTCCTGGGCTCGAGACGGGCGTCCGCTCGTACGCGGGCAAGGCCTTGCTCGGTCCCAGCAGAACGTTCTGCGGCTTGAGGTCCCGGTGCATGATGCTGCGGCAGTGGGCGTGCCTCAGTCCAGACAGCACTTGATACATGATGGACTGGGCGGGCGCGTCGAGAGCGGGGGGGGTGGGGGGGGTTGGCCAGGGGGCCAGACAGGCAGGCAGGCAGGCATAGAGACAAGCACACATACACACACACACACGCACACACAGACGGGATGAGGGGAGGGAGAGGTGTCGTCGTCGGTAAGTTGTCGATGACGGGCGGCCGGAGAAGGAGAATGGGTTGCGTCTGGTCCATATGTGACCCACTGGCACAACGCTGTGATGCAATGATAAGTTGTCGGAGGGGGGGGGGTTGACGCGCCGCGGGCTTCTAAAAACACACAGGCAGGAAACTCTAAGATCCTTAAGAACATCATCCCCTCCCTCCTTCCCTCTCCCCTGGTGGTGGGGGTTAGAAGAGGCAGCGGTGATTCCTCCGCAGAGTACGACGGTGACAGCGACAGACAGAACGACAGATCCAATCCACAGCCCTTCGCCCACAGCCCCCTGTGTTACCCCCTAAATCCTAACACCCCCCCACCAAGACCGTACGGAAGCCCGTCGCGACGGAACGTTATGGTCGTACTTTGATGGTCCGCAGCTTGAGCACAGGCCGCCCCCGCATAAAGGAGTACAGGTCGGTTTCCAGCAGCTCCAGAACCAGGTAACAGTATTTGCTCGGGGTGGCGGCGATGACGTCACGCAGCCTGTGGAGCAGCAAATACAGAACCCATTCGGGGCTGGCAGGTGTATGTACGAACGTACGGCATCGTATTGTACGGAATGCGTCGGAATGGCTTCTTATTGCAGTTGATACGTAAGATATACACAGAAAGAAATGTAATAAATTTAAAGTCAAAGCGGAAACCCTGAAGTCCCCTCATCCCTCTCCGCACCTCCATCTTCGGTACGGCGTCTAACTCTGGCTGGGTACGGCCCCCTGTAAGGCCCCCCTGTCTTGTAAAGCCCCCACCGTCTATCCCCAACGTCTATCCTCCACGTCAGTGCTTCACGCTCAGAAGCACAGGATGAACCCTTATGGTACCCGTAATGGTACATGCACCGGGATAAACATATTTTGATGGAGCTAGGGCTAAAACCTCGCTAATCAGTTAATTAGTTAGTTCGTTCGTCAGCTGAGTTCAGTTTTAATCATAGCGAGATTTTGCGGTTTGCTATGAAGCCATCATTTCTCGTTATTGAAGCTGGTTCATTACCCTCATCATAAAACGGAGAAAGATATTTTCAGAGATATCTTTCCAAGAGCGGCGCAATCAAAGAGAGTTTGAACTAATTTTCATTTTCATTTTTTCTTCGGATTCAAAGGCCTTATTAGCGTTAGGCTGTGAATATGTATTGTGAATAAGACAAGCCCTGTAACCAGGTGATGATATCGTCGTACATATACGGCGATATCATCGTACATCGTCTGACGGCCAGCCAGCCAGCCAGCCAGCCCCTTCCCCCCGCCTGCTCACTTGATGATGTTGGGGTGGTCCAGCTCCTGCAGCGCGCTGATCTCCCGCAGGGTCGTCTCACAGAGCCCCTGAGCGGCCATGGGCACCTGCTTGATGGCTGCGCAGACGACACAGGACCGAGCGAATGATAAGCGAGGGCAAGCGGGATGACAACGTGAGTGATAATACGAGAGAGGCAGCGGAGCCCACTCGGCGGGGGGGTGAGGCGGGGGCGTGGGGCGGGGAGGCCGAATACACGAGTCCGTCCTGGTACTGCTGCTGGTGAGTATTATGATCACAAGTACGACTCCGTACACCGTCATGAATGAAGGCGAAGGCGAGCACCGGAATGTGGGGGCAGGGGAGCCGGGGTGGGGGGTGATGAAAAAAAGGGGGGAGCAAGGTCCAGCTTAATACTGGCCAACCCTTCCCCCCCCCAAACACACATACACACACAGATACACATACACACATTCATACCCCTTTATCCTGCCGTACCTAAGAGCTCGCGGGTCTCCCGGTTCATGACCTTGTGTACGGAGCCGTACGCGCCGTTGCCGATGTGGCTCAATTTTATAAATTGGAACTTCTGCAGCGCGGTCTGCAGACCCCGCATGTCAACAGTCCGCACGAAGCCCCGGCCGCCGCACCAGCCGAACTTGGACAGCAACATTTGGAGCTCCTGAAACAATTTGTTTAGATAGCCAAGATTAGATAACGACCCTTAGATAGATGGAAATTAGATAGATGTAAAATAATTGATTGATGCCGGAAATGAAATGATCGGAACGGAACGCCTGTCGGCGGCGTGAGATTTGATTTGGTTTGGTTTGGTTTGGTACGGAAAAGGACAGAGGCAGAGGAGGAAGCTGCTGGGAAGCTGCGCAAGCACGGCGGGTTGGGTTTTGAGCGGCAGCTGGTGGAAGAGGAAACGACCATATCAACGATTTGTATCATTGCAGGCCACCCGCAACAAGAGCCGGTGAACGTTGAGTGGGTGTCCAAGGCATCCAAAAACTCGTCCGCGCACGGGAGGGATAGGCGAGAAGGAAGAAGGAGGGCGTGTCCGATGGAGAGACCAAGTCGCAATGAAAAAACAGCGACGACGACGACGACGACACGCCAAGCCGTTGTAGTAGTAAAACGCAAGCGAGTTACCGCAAAAAGCGTCGTAAACATAACTTTAAACAAATTTAATTTATCTACATTCTCTGACAGGATGATGTATTAAGGCAAGTATCGATACGATGAAAGCCGTGATGATAATACAGCGCGTATATGTATATTTCTGTACAGCCGTCGCTCGCGCCGCGCACCGAGTCTGCGGGGTCCAATTTAGAAACGAGGGGCCCAAGCATCTCGTTTGCGTAAGCGGGGTCCGCAGTGAACGCTCTGATCTGACGAAGGGCCATGATGAGGGAGGCGATGGGAGGCCCACAGCTTGCGAGCGTTGCAACGTGGTGTTGCCCCGCGTCATTTGGGATGAAGGCAGCCCGGTACACATGAGGAGCTGGCGGCATAGGCACCCGTTTGCGAGAACAGGTATGGCGCGGCGCGAGCTGACCGGGTCTTGCAGGGCCAACAGCAAAATGGCTGCCGACGACAGCTTTTCCGCGCGTCGTTGATTTCAGCAAAAACTCGACGTGATGATCTAGACCTGCTCAGTTTGTGGCTCGTCTTTTTTAACTCTCTCATAAATTTAAAGCTTAATCAATGAATAGATCGGCTACTTTATAGCTAAATTGGCGGGACATTGCAATTGGTAATAAGTACGCTATTCCTAGTTTATTAACCGAAGACTTATTCCATGGTATGGTGGACATGAAATTCCCGGTCTGTGTCCCGGTCTTGGTTTCCCCAAAGGAGCAAAGGAGCGTTATGCCCGAGAAGCGAGTTGTGACCGTACATGGCGGCCGTACAATCCAACTGACATGCTACCTTTTTGACTATCACTTTCCTTTTCTTTTACACTGCTCGTTCTTGCGGTCCTTTGAGCCTCCTGGCTCGTACGGGCCTTACGAGCTCTTTCCGAGTTTGTAACATCATCATCATTAACTAACATGCACTACAAACGAGCTGTACGTACATGCATGATTTAAGGCTGCAACGGCTATGCGGAAGCCGACCGCAGCCGCGCCGAAAGAAGCCATGAGAGACGTTTGACAGGAGCTCCGGGAACATGCAAAGCGGGCGAAAAACAACGTCACTGTAACGCGTTTGGGCAACAAAGATGAGATAACTAAATACAACGGTCAAATGTCACTCTAACATTAATAACGGCTGACGGTGCGGCGACAGATATAAAAATGCTATCGCTGAATGAAAACAAGGATGTAGGCAGAAATGGGATGGTTGTAAATTTGTGCAGGAAAAAAGGGATGTTTGGGAGTGAGGAATATGGAAACGTGGTGGAAGACCAATCGGCCGAACGTATTACGATTACTATTACTCGCGAGACGAGAAACGGTTAGGAAGTCGGAGTTAAGGCCGCACGCAAGCGGGTCATGCGCATACATGTAAACTTTAGATTGTTTTAAGAACCGGAGAAAAATGTATATGAAACTTGCGCCGCTACCTCCTCACTGCTCGTCCCACAACCTTTCGCTTTCGCTCGGTGCCGTATCACAACTACTCGACTCGGTGCCAGACAGAGCGCCTTGAGCGCCGAGGAGAGACACCGCCTCCCCTTTGATGAAAAGATTAACCTTTTAGTCTCTCTTAACTTTTATATCCTCATAAGACGCCGCCATACATGTAACCCTTGCATGTTTAATTCATCATTTCAGCTGCATGCTGTTACTGTAACAAAAATTCGTTCGAAGTCGTACGAAAAACGAACAGCCTACGTACCAGTCATTACGACAACACCATTCCGTGTATGCGCTCCTACTGCATTCCCTTCCTAGTGTTTACAGAAGCGGCTGCGTTTCGTTTTAGTTTACTTAGGGTAGGTCCCCTGCCTCCCCTGGTTCGGTCGATTTACAGTTGGTGGCCTGGTGCCTCCATCTCCAGGTGGGTACGTCTTGGGTTGGGTTTGGGCAGTACCCGGGGTGGCATGGACCCGGGGGTGGGGGAGGGAAGCGGTGCCGTGGCGGCTGCCCGCCCAACTGTGCGTGCTACTGCCACTGCCGACGCAAAAGCACGTATACATACGTGTACGGGAGGTGTCGCGGAGCTGTGCTGACGTACACAGCAAATAAACACGTGCCAAAAGCTACCGCTACAAAGTCATTCAAGTCTGTTCAGAGTGCAGACAAGTGGGTGCCTGTAGTGTCGTACGCCTACCTTCCAACTAACATTCCATTCAACTCATGACAGTGCTTCCACGGATTTGGATAAGAATCCCCTGAGCCGTTGCAGTCGTACAACGCCAAAACTAATCCCGCCGCCATCGCTGCCGCTGCCGCTGCCGCTGCCGCCGCTAACACATCATCCGAAAAAGACACGACACGCTGTGTACGGACGGCGTGTTTTTTACCTGAGCCGCGGTTCAAGGCAGACCCCCAGTGACTCCCCCAGCGAACCCCCGGCGCCACCACACTCAGAAAAACACACAAACATACAGACACACACACACACACACACACAACACAACACATCCCGCACTTGTAGAGGCTATAGAGGTGAACAGGTTTTGCGTCCCATCCGGGGCTCTAGACCGGGTCTCCCTCTTAGGGTTGGCTTAGGGTCCCATGGGTCGAGCATTCTTGCATTCACAAATCGGCAAATCTCAGCCTGTTTAGGCTTCAGCTGTAGCTGTGACGCCGCCGGCTCCGAGACTACATCTGCTTGGACCGACGGCACCATCGCTTCTCAGCCCCCATCCATCGAAGCAGAAACAGCCACCGTAAGAGTGGCGGAGCCTCCGTCAGGAATGGATATCGTTGTCGTACGGCTTGCGTCGGCGGCACTGGCAAGGTTGCCACCGCCGCCGCCGCTGGCGGTTCCGGATGGCGCTCCGAAACCCGCCATCGCACCGCCGCCGCCGCCGCCTGACGCAAGATGAGCCAGAGCCGCCGGGTTGCTCTTCAGTTGCAATCCAACCGTCAGGGAAATGTCAGTGAAGGAAACCGGCGACGGCGGCGGCGCGGCGGGATGCCGTACTGGCGAAGGTGCCGTTGGGGTGACCGTACCAGACACGCCACCGCCCAGTGCCGTCCCCAGAAGCGGCTGGCGTTCCAAACCTGCCGCCTGTACGACGGCGGACGCGGCCTGTGGCGGCAGCCCCGCCGCCGCCGTCAGATCCAGTCCCTCCTGCATGATTGCCGCAGCCTGCTGTACGACATCAACCTCTGCGGGTGTCATCTTGTCCGCCGCTGACATGGCAGCGGGGGGCGGCAGCGGCATAGCAGGTGATGGCGGCGGGGCCGGCGGCGCCGGCGGCGCCGGCCCCGGTGCTACATGTGGAGACCACGGCGGCGGCGCCGCTACCTTCGGGCCACGCTCCAGGGTGGTCGACGGCGACGGCGGCGGTGCTGCTGGCATGGCAGTCCCCCCCCTGGTGCCGCTGATGACCTGCTGGAGGGGGCCCGACGTTTTGCTTGGGAACGCTGCTTCTGGGCCCGATGGAACTCCAACATTGTACGGTGAAAACATAGCCACTTCCGGGGGTGCTGTCAGCTGTAGCTGGGCCGGGAATGGCGAGGACGTTGCGGCCCCACTGCCGCTTCGCCTTCCGCCGCCACCGCCGCCGCCTCCGTCACCGCCACAGCTGCGGACTTCCGCCAGTGGTTCCTGCCGTACTGGTGACGGCGACGCCAGTGACTGGTGGGCCCCCTGGCTTGGGCCTCCCGCCGAGGGCTCTTCGGCTGGTGCTCCGGCACGCGGCGCCGCCGCCGCCGCCGCCGCTGCGGGAGCCTCCGTTATAGCGGCAACCGCGCCGCTGGATGTGATCGCTCCAGGGGCAGCGCTGGTCCCATCTCCTTTCGGTGCCCCAAACGGCGTCAACAGGCCGCCGGCATCCGGCTGCGGCAGAAGGGACGGCGCCGCTACTCGGTACGGCTGTACGGTAGCTGTGGGGAGTCCAAAGGGCAGCTCGAGACCGCTGCCGCCGCCGCCGCCGCCGCCGCCGCCGGTGCTTCCCCCGTCACCGTCACCGCCACTTTCGGTGGCGTTGCCGGCGGCCGGGATTCGTAATGCCGACGGCGGCGGCGTCGCAGCCGGTAGCTCCCACTCGCCGGTGGCTCCGACGTAATGCCCCAGGGAGGGCTCCCTGGAGAGATCTATATTGGCAACTACAACAAGTACGGGCAGTACCGGAAGTACGGGCAAAGTACGGGCAATAGTGGGAATACGACATTGCGAATACAATTGTCGGAGGAAAATCAGTTGGGGGCCGGGAGGGGTGCAGTGACGGAGGGTTGATGATCTGACGCGATATTGGCCGTTAGTTCGAAGTCGTTAATTAACCGTTAGTCGGGAGTACGACGTCGGCCTAGACCCCAAATTATCTGCTTAGCACGAAAAGCATCGTTGCCCGGTTCTGGCACCAATGGCGTATCAAGATAATATGAAAATATTATTATTTAAGATCGTACACCACAGTCGTACAAAATGGTTCCATAAAGTTGAGATCGAAGACTTATCGGACACAGCAGCGAGTACAACTCACCACGCATCCAGGTGCCCGCGCCGTCGTCAATTTCGGTTGGTGCCAGTCCACATGGCGTACTTGACGGCATCGCCGCTGCCGCCGCCGCCGCCGCCGGCGGTTGGGAGCCCGTCAGGGGAGGCTGCGGCGGCGCCACCGAAGAGCTAGGTGCGCCGCCCGCTGCGCCGCCTCCATTCGACGCCGTTTCCTCCCTATCATCGCCGGATGGCCTCTTTCCCCGCCTTAGCTGCGCACTCACTCAAGAGGGAGGGTTTGCATGTCTTTGTGTGTGTCTGTGTGTGTGTCTGTGTGTGTGTCTGTGTGTGTGTCTGTGTGTGTGTCTGTGTGTGTCTGTGTGTGTGTCTGTGTGTGTCTGTGTCAACCATGATGGCATGATGAGTCCAGGAGAGGGTGCGGCGTGAAGCAGTTAGGTGGCACACCAATGGCAGCAGAAATTGAGCGCTGACCAGAGCACTGAAACTAAAATAATTGTCAACTACCCAAATACGGCACTGCCGTACATGCCGTACCGGCACGCCGCCCCCTCATACCCACCTCCCAGGCGAGTTCACCGCCCGACGAGTCCATTCGCCACTTCAAGCTGCCAGTCTCGGTCTCCGTCTTCCCCGATGCCGTACGACAACCGTTGGTACCGCATCCTTTCGTATCCTCCGCCGTGGCGGCGTCGCCGGCTCCTTCCTGGCCGTCCGGCCGTACACTGCTGCCGTCGTCACCGCCGCCGCTAGCACTACTGGCGCTAGCACTCGCGAGCATCTCCTCCAACAACCGGCTGACAGCGTCGTAAGCCAGCCGCCCTGGAGTGTTTAATTGCTCGTACATTGTACGGGAGTCACGGAATGGTGTATCACGACGGCTTGACACGCTGTCATTTCCGGCCCTCCCCTGTTCGTTCAAATGATCACCACCGCCGCCGTCACCGCCGTCACCGCCGTCACCGTCGATCTCTGAGCGGGCAGCAGCAGGTGTGCCGTACTCGCTGTCGTTCTCGCATACTCGACCCATGGGTCGGTCCGATTGCAATGATGTCAATGCGTCAGGCGCCCCCGTCGCGTGTCCAGCCGGCGTTGAGGTATCCGCCGCCGCCGCAACTTCACCTCGATCACGTCGAATTATTAGATGGTCCGTTGCACCTAACGGCTGCGGTTGCGGTTGCTGTCGTGGGGATCTCGGCGCCGGAGGCGAGTCGGTTTGCTGCTGTTGCGAGTGGATGCGTACGGACGGCGAAGAATGCAATGGTTTCGGAGGCGGCGGCATAAAAAGCGCGTCCGCAGCACGTCCAGCAGGCGACTCGACCGCGTCTTCACCTTCTCCTCCTTCGCCTTCGTCGGCATCACGACTGCTGTTGAGTTGTCGTCTAATGAGATATTCATTAAATGCCTTCATTGAATGAAGCTCCGGGGGAGGAAACGGAGGAAGCGGCGGTTCCGGTCGCGACGCCGCCATTTTCGGACTCGCACTCGGCTCGGCTCGCAGTTGGACTGCGTGACCCGTGGGTCAGTCGAGTTGCGCGCGCCTCGGCGCGTCCAGACGGGCTCAGCGGCTGCTGGCTAATAATAATAATATATCTACCGTCCGTCCGCTGTCAGCTGCTCGAACTGATTTATCCGCCGGCGCTGTCTGTCCAATACAACAACGTGGAAGTCGCCGAAAGTACCCGCCTTTCCTTTTCTCAAATGGACCGAGAACAGGCGATGACGTCGTGACAGCACAGGCTAGCTAATGCTGGACTAATATATGTTATTGTACGGCTGTTTTTTGTCGGTCTTTGTTATAATTGCAAATTTACAAACAAATAGTCATCACTCATTATATAATTTATATAATCATATAAATATAACTCATATATGATAGAATTTGTCACAATTTGTGAAAGGCAGGATAAGTCATGTAAGGAATCATAGATGAGTATGTATACATATGAGCGAGTGCACAAGCCACCAGCCAGCCACGTGGGAGTCGAGAGCGATCGAGCAGAAGTTTGAGCAGCGGCGGATGAACCGAGGCGCACCGAGACGCACCGAGACGCACCGAGAGAGTACGCTGGAGTGCGTGGCCGGAAGCCCGCCAGCAGTTCACGGTACGGATGAGAGGCCCGCCCCTGCTGCCCGCCGTTTTGCTGTATGTCCCTGCCGCTGCCGCCGCCGCCTCTGCTGAAAGGAAGCGAGCGAGCCGTCGTCGTTGCCGAAAACTACGCACCAAGCAACTAATAACCGAACTCTTTAAAACCAACCCGCGCGCAGCGAGCAGCACAAGGAATGCATGTCCACCCAAGGATGTGGCGTCCTTTCATTCCGCCCATCTGTGATACCGAGGAGTCCGAGCCATCCCCTAGCTCCGCGGCGGATGCTGCGCTGCCTGCCTGCTGGCTGACCCAGATGGACCCCGCGAGCACGGCGAGCGGCCCTACCTGAGCGAGGTGGTGTTCAGCCGCGTCATGGGCGTCTACGAGTCGCACGACAGCCTGGCGGTGCGGATGGAGCTGGGGCGCCCCATGGGTCAGTCCGGGCCAACTCGGGAGATAGTAGTGGCGGTGGGTATCAGATGTAAGTTGTCGGTGGGGGACCATTGCAGCGGTATGCACTGAGCTAAGAGATGTCGGATAACATCAACTCGAAGTTACTTCATGTCTTGCCTTTCATTTGTCGTCATTTGGAATCATTTGTTCTAATCATCTTATTAGCAAGAAAGCTCCAGTGTGCGTGCTGCCTCCTGCCCTATGGTACGGTGGCAGGCGTGAAACATTGGTGGCGGTGTCGATAGATTGAAATTCGAAATATTTCCATTTTTTTGTTATTGCTTTAGTTGTCATAATTATTTCTGCGGGGTATCCTCCAGTCCTTTCATTGGACACTGTTGTTTTCTAAAACCTTAGGACCCACAAAGCCCGGTGCCAAAAGAGCATCTCCCTGCTACTGGATTTTACCGCAGAGGGACCCGAGGGATGTCCTGCCCATTTCACAGACCTCTGCTGGTGCACACGATGACAGCTGTAGATGCCAAGTTAACACATCTCGCCATGCATGAGAGAGTGATCGATAGGAGTGACATCACCTGTATGTTGCTTGCTGCTGGTCTGTTAACCTGTCAACCATAGTTGTTGAGCTACACGTACTACACGTATTCTTTTATCATGCCCAACCACACGGGTAAGCCCCACTACGATGCTAAGTTTAAGAAAAGGTTTGATAAGACCAAGTCTCTTCCAGAGGATTTCTCAAGTTGCACCATGGTGTTTGGGCTAATAACCTTGTGCCCAGTACAAGATAGACAGAATTGCAGTTCTAATAAGCAGCCCTATGTCAGCAGTTTCCCCCCTAATGGGTCAGTTTCACCCACATAATCGCAATTTGGCCAATTACGGGGTACCCCCATTACGGCCATTGGGGTCCATAATGGGGGCTCTGGTACCCCGTAATGGCTGGAAACCCCATAATGGACCATCATAACCCATAAGCACCCCATATCTAAGCCCCCAACATACTTAGGGTTTGGGGTGGGGTGGGGTGGGGTGGGGTTGATTCCATTTCGGGCATCATGAGGGCTCTCAGCAGCTCTTAAGGGCTGGGCTATGGTTGTCTTGGCAGAGGCTGATCACTGTCTGGGGTTGTTAGGGGATCTTAACAAAGCCAAAATCGTGTATCCAATTGTAGCTTTGGTCATGTTGTCATTCATTCATCATGTTGATTCTTATTTGTATGAATGTTACCTTAAAAGGGATGTTATACTGTAGTGGATGACTTTCCCTGCAAAGACAACCCATGGCAATTTATGGATGCATTAGGTGCTTCACTGTGAAGACAATAAAGTCAGGACATGCTTTCCCACCTGTGTACCCAATCTCTTCCTCTCCTTCCTTTTCCCTCCCTCTTCTTCCCTCTTTCCCTGCATCCCCTACCCTCTTTCCCTCCCTGTCTCTCCCCCTCTCCTTCAATTCCTCTTCTTCCCTCTCTCCCTCCCTATCTCTCCCTCTTTCCCTCCCTCTTCTGCCTTCCCACCTTTTCTCTTTCCCTTGCTTTCCTTCCATATTTCCCTTCCTATCCTTCCCTGCCTCGTACCTTTGCTCCCTCCCTCCCTCTTTCCCTCCCTACTTCTTCCCTTCTCTCTCCCTACATACTCTCTCCCTTTCTCATTTCTCCCATCCTCATTTCTCCCTTTCCTTTCCCTCTCCTTCCTTGACCCTTATTTCTTTCACCCCTCTTCCTTCTGTCTTCCTACTTCCCATCTGCCACACTTTCCTTTCCCTACTCCCTCCTTCCATCTATCTCCATGATCCCTTCCTCTGTCTCTTCTTACTCCTTCTCTCCCAACTATCTCCCCACCTCGCTTATGCTGGATGATTTGCTGGAGAATATTGTGGTTATGTTTGTTAATCTATAACAATAGGAATATATCTTGCATGTTACATACGTTACGGTCTTCAGAAAACTAGACGAAGTCTTCGGTTCAATTCCTTGGTAAGTTTATTTATACATGTTATATCCGTAAATTGAAGGCACATGGGCCATATCTCTTATTCGCGAAAAAATACGGCGGGACCATTTGGTCCCGCTGTACATTTCCGCGAATGACAGTGCCTGCCAGTTCTATAATTTGAAATGTGCATAAAATGGCGGAAAGAATAGATGCATTCATACGAAATTGCATGGCACTGTCAGTCGCCAAAATGTACAGCTGGACCATTTCGTGAATGACAGTGCTCACCAATTCTACAAATTGAAATGTGCATAAAATGGATTAAAGAATAGATGCATTCATACGAAATTGCATGGCACTGTTATTCATGAAAATGTACATTTTCGCAACTGATACTGGTCGCCGATTCTACAATCTGAAATGTGCATAAAATGGATGAAAGAATAGATGCATTCAGATGAAATTGCATGGCACTGTCAGTTGCGAGAATGTACGGCGGGACCAAATGGTCCCACCTAACTTGTTCGCGAACAAGAGATATTGTCCGTGTGCCTTATATGATGAAAGAGAATTGAATAGAAAAATTGCTTTCAGGTGGAATTGAACCGGTGTCATTACTTCCCATCCAAGGACCCGACCTACATACAGATATTGGTAGATTGGTAGATACTGGCTAAGCACTTCAAATTCATATAATTTTTTACTATTAGGCTTGCAGAAAGGCACCGTGCAACAATTTGTTGTGCTGTACTTTCGTGATGGAAATGTGAGCGAGCTTTTGTTTCTGCATGCATGATTGTAAGTGTCAAAGTGGAACGAAATCAACAGCATTTCTCATAGCATTCTTGTTGCTGTATAGGACTTTTTGTAATGCCAAATCTCCCTTTTAATGGCATTCATAGATAGAGGTGCCAATATTTACAGAACAATATCATTTATGTATCCTTGGCTTTTCTTGAAGATTTTTATCAATCCACAGGATATTCCTTTTCCACAAGCAGCAGCCATGGAAGCCTGGCGGCGGAGATGAGATCTATGCAGCAATGGATATATGCTCCAAGCTAGGAGGTAAAGGAGGATGCTTGTAAATGGTGAAGAACAGGGTGATAGGCGGCGGTGTTGGCAGCACATGATTGGTTGCACTAGCTAAAACTAGCTGTTGTGACAGGGTTGCCATTAATAATCCCTATGTCAGCGTTGACCCCCCTAATGGGACCATAAAGGGTCCGTAAAATGTATACCCCATAACGGACCTTAACCCATTATGGGTGAGTTTCCATATGGACCCATAACGGGCTTGACCCCCTATACGGCCCCTAACACTGATTACGGCCCGTAAACAGGCCCCCCCCATAAGGGGTCCCATTATGATAGATAGGCCATAACGGGTTGGGATAGTTATGGACCCATTATGAAGAGTGACACGTAATTGCCCTGTAATAAGCTTACAATACACTGATAATTAGGGGTCTGTGTCTAATATGCTCCCACATGCCACAAGCCATCCTTCAGCTTAGCCAGGTCACCAATATGTACACATTGTATGTAGCTAGAACAATACCCCAATAAATAACATAGAAATATTCATCATCAGCAGGATCATAATAAAAATAGGGTGAGTCGCCCACAGTGTAACACCCCAAAATAGTAAGTATTAAGGGTATCTTCCCATCCAAGTAAGGCAGCAAGGATACCAGCAAAACCTTTTCAACCATGAAAGTAAGCTATGTAGGTCTATTATTATCATGTGGCAGAATATTTTCTCCAATTTCTCCAAATCCATATCCATACACAATACAAATATAGCATCCACAGCAATACCTGACTTGCTTGCATGATACTTCCCAAGCAGCATGCCTGCCTAAGTTAGTGTACCTCCATCACCATAACTTCCTGCTCCATCCATACCTTCATCTATTTTCACCAAACCACATCCCTGCCTTGATCTCCCTGCACATCCCTGCCTTGATCTCCCTCCCTCCTTAACCAGTTCTATAGGTGCCATTCACACTGCCCTTGTCACCAGCTAAAAATATAACGGTAGAAAATGAATCCACCCCATACACACATGGATGCTTAAGTATGGGCAGAGCACACATTGCATCCATGATGGTATCATGCTCCCCTACCTTCCCCTTTGTTGTCCTACGTAGTTACCTATTGCTCACCATTCCGTCCCCTTCTTACCCCCACCTGCTCCCCCGTCCATCACCCCTATAACATGAACTGTATGTACCTTTCTGGCTTCATTGCCACCCCTCACCACTCAGTCACCACCTATTTCCCCAGCCACTCCAATGCACTCCTGCCAGGCTCTGTTACATCCTATTACTGCCATAATCTTGGCGATTATGACCACCTTCTGGTCCAGATCAAAAGCATTTCTTGATGTTGCCATTATCCTCTGCTGAAAAACCTGTGATATCAGGGAAAACACACAACACACAGATGCCATGACACACATTTTATATCAGACAGAAAATCTACAAAACAACTGTGGCCATGATGCCATTGTTTTCTCCAGCCCTCTCATCACCCTTCTACTCTCCATCCCTGCCTCCCTATAACTACCATTACCCCTTCTCCCAGTCCTTCCCTGCCTGCCTCCATCGCCAAGCAACCCCCGGTCACCAGTGTTTCTCCCTATTCCTCCACACCTCTCAAAAGGTGATGGTACCTAAGATTGGATGTGCTTACATAAGTCTGGCTAAGCATGGTTAAGCATGGGGATGCCTACTGTAAGTAGTATAGTGTTAAGTCCAGACTTAATGACTGAGTCTACCAAGATAGAAGTACAGCAGCTAATAATCTCCATCAGCAGCCCCCATTGTTCCATATGTTTCTGCAGCACGCACCCAGCCCCAAACAATACACCCACCTGCAGTCACACCTTCATTGCAGCCCTGGCCAAGGCCTGGACAGAAAATTACCGCCATGAACATTGTGAGCCAGCCAAGCACCTGCCTGAGAGCAAGTGGACAGCAGCACGCAGCCAGGAAGGCAGGAAACCGCACCAACATCATGAGTTCTTAATTCACACAAGCAACGATATTTAATATTCCCTATGTCAGCAGTTTCCCCCCTAATGGGTCAGTTTCACCCACATAATCGCAATTTGGCCAATTACGGGTACCCACCCCCCATTACGGCCATTGGGTCCATAATGGGGCTCTGGTACCCCATAATGGCTGGAAACCCCATAATGGACCATCATAACCCATAAGCACCCCATATCTAAGCCCCCAACATACTTAGGGTTTGGGGTGGGGTGGGGTGGGGTGGGGTGGGGTTGATTCCATTTCGGGCATCATGAGGGCTCTCAGCAGCTCTTAAGGGCTGGGCTATGGTTGTCTTGCAGAGGCTGATCACTGTCTGGGGTTGTTAGGGATCTTAACAAAGCCAAAATCGTGTATCCAATTGTAGCTTTGGTCATGTTGTCATTCATTCATCATGTTGATTCTTATTGTATGAATGTTACCCTTAAAAGGGATGTTATACTGTAGTGGATGACTTTCCCTGCAAAGACAACCCATGGCAATTATGGATGCATTAGGTGCTTCACTGTGAAGACAATAAAATCAGGACATGCTTGCCCACCTGTGTACCCAATCTCTTCCTCTCCTTCCTTTTTCCCTCCCTCTTCTTCCCTCTTTCCCTGCATCCCCTACCCTCTGTTCCCTCCATGTCTCTCCCCCTCTCCTTCAATTCCTCTTCTTCCCTCTCTCCCTCCCTATCTCTCCCTCTTTCCCTCCCTCTTCTGCCTTCCCACCTTTTCTCTTTCCATTGCTTTCCTTCCATATTTCCCTTCCTATCCTTCCCTGCCTCGTACCTTTGCTCCCTCCCTCCCCTTCCTCCTCCTACTTCTCCCTTCTCTCCCCTACATACTCTCTCCCTTTCTCATTTCTCCCATCCTCATTTCTCCCTTTCCTTTCCATCTCCTCCTGACCCTTATTTCTTTCACCCCTCTTCCTTTTGTCTTCCTACTTCCCATCTGCCACACTTTCCTTTCCCTACTCCCTCCTTCCATCTTTCTCCATGATCCCTTCCTCTGTCTCTTCTTACTCCTTCTCTCCCAACTATTCCCACCTCGCCTTATGCTGGATGATTTGCTGGAGAATATTGTGGTTATGTTTGTTATCTATAACAATAGGAATATATCTTGCATGTTACATACGTACGGTCTTCAGAAAACTAGACGAAGTCTTCGGTTCAATTCCTTGGTAAGTTTATTTATACATGTTATATCCGTAAATTGAAGGCACATGGGCCATATCTCTTATTCGCGAAAAAATACGGCGGGACCATTTGGTCCCGCTGTACATTTCCGCGATGACAGTGCCTGCCAGTTCTATAATTTGAAATGTGCATAAAATGGCGGAAAGAATAGATGCATTCATACGAAATTGCATGGCACTGTCAGTCGCCAAAATGTACAGCTGGACCATTTCGTGAATGACAGTGCTCACCAATTCTACAAATTGAAATGTGCATAAAATGGATTAAGAATAGATGCATTCATACGAAATTGCATGGCACTGTTATTCATGAAAATGTACAGCGGGACCATTTGGTCCCGCTGTACATTTTCGCAACTGATACTGGTCGCCGATTCTACAATCTGAAATGTGCATAAAATGGATGAAAGAATAGATGCATTCAGATGAAATTGCATGGCACTGTCAGTTGCGAGAATGTACGGCGGGACCAAATGGTCCCACCTAACTTGTTCGCGAACAAGAGATATTGTCCGTGTGCCTTATATGATGAAAGAGAATTGAATAGAAAAATTGCTTTCAGGTGGAATTGAACCGGTGTCATTACTTCCCATCCAAGGACCCGACCTACATACAGATATTGGTAGATTGGTAGATACTGGCTAAGCACTTCAAATTCATATAATTTTTTACTATTAGGCTTGCAGAAAGGCACCGTGCAACAATTTGTTGTGCTGTACTTTCGTGATGGAAATGTGAGCGAGCTTTTGTTTCTGCATGCATGATTGTAAGTGTCAAAGTGGAACGAATCAACAGCATTTCTCATAGCATTCTTGTTGCTGTATAGGACTTTTTGTAATGCCAAATCTCCCTTTTAATGGCATTCATAGATAGAGGTGCCAATATTTACAGAACAATATCATTTATGTATCCTTGGCTTTTCTTGAAGATTTTTATCAATCCCTACAGGATATTCCTTTTCCACAAGCAGCAGCCATGGAAGCCTGGCGGCGGAGATGAGATCTATGCAGCAATGGATATATGCTCCAAGCTAGGAGGTAAAGGAGGATGCTTGTGAATGGTGAAGAACAGGGTGATAGGCGGCGGTGTTGGCAGCACGCACATGATTGGTTGCACTAGCTAAAACTAGCTGTTGTGACAGGGTTGCCATTAATAATATTAAATATCGTTACTTGTGTGAATTAAGAACTCATGATGTTGGTGGGGTTTCCTGCCTTCCTGGCTGCGTGCTGCTGTCCACTTGCTCTCAGGCAGGTGCTTGGCTGGCTCACAATGTTCATGGCGGTAATTTTCTGTCCAGGCCTTGGCCAGGGCTGCAATGAAGGTGTGACTGCAGGTGGGTGTATTGTTTGGGGCTGGGTGCGTGCTGCAGATACATATGGAACAATGGGGGCTGCTGATGGAGATTATTAGCTGCTGTACTTCTATCTTGGTAGACTCAGTCATTAAGTCTGGACTTAACACTATACTACTTACAGTAGGCATCCCCATGCTTAACCATGCTTAGCCAGACTTATGTAAGCACATCCAATCTTAGGTACCATCACCTTTTGAGAGGTGTGGAGGAATAGGGAGAAACACTGGTGACCGGGGGTTGCTTGGCGATGGAGGCAGGCAGGGAAGGACTGGGAGAAGGGGTAATGGTAGTTATAGGGAGGCAGGGATGGAGAGTAGAAGGGTGATGAGAGGGCTGGAGAAAACAATGGCATCATGGCCACAGTTGTTTTGTAGATTTTCTGTCTGATATAAAATGTGTGTCATGGCATCTGTGTGTTGTGTGTTTTCCCTGATATCACAGGTTTTCAGCAGAGGATAATGGCAACATCAAGAAATGCTTTTGATCTGGACCAGAAGGTGGTCATAATCGCCAAGATTATGGCAGTAATAGGATGTAACAGAGGCTGGCAGGAGTGCATTGGAGTGGCTGGGGAAATAGGTGGTGACTGAGTGGTGAGGGGTGGCAATGAAGCCAGAAAGGGTACATACAGTTCATGTTATAGGGGTGATGGACGGGGAGCAGGTGGGGGTAAGAAGGGACGGAATGGTGAGCAATAGGTAGGACAACAAAGGGGAAGGTAGGGGAGCATGATACCATCATGGATGCAATGTGTGCTCTGCCCATACTTAAGCATCCATGTGTGTATGGGGTGGATTCATTTTCTACCATTATATTCTTAGCTGGTGACAAGGGCAGTGTGAATGGCACCTATAGAACTGGTTAAGGAGGGGATCAAGGCAGGGATGTGGTTTGGTGACAACAGATGAAGGTATGGATGGCGCAGGAAGTTATGGTGATGGAGGTACACTAACATCGGCAGGCATGCTGCTTGGAAGTACCATGCAAGCAAGTCAGGTATTGCTGTGGATGCTATATTTGTATTGTGTATGGATATGGATTTGGAGAAATTGGAGAAAATATTCTGCCACATGATAATAATAGGCCTACATATATAGCTTACTTTCATGGTTGAAAAGGTTTTGCTGGTATCCTTGCTTGCTGCCTTACTTGGATGGGAAGATACCCTTAATACTTAGTATTTTTATTATGATCCTGCTGATGATGAATATTTCTATGTTATTTATTGGGGTATTGTTCTAGCTACATACAATGTGTACAATATTGGTGACCTGGCTAAGCTGAAGGTTGGCTTGTGGCATGTGGGAGCATATTAGACACAGACCCCTAATTATCAGTGTATTGTAAGCTTATTACAGGGCAATTACGTGTCACTCTTCATAATGGGTCCATAACTGTCCCAACCCATTATGGCCCTTCTATCATAATGGGACCCCTTATGGGGGGGGCCTGTTTACGGGCCGTAATCAGTGTTAGGGGCCGTATAGGGGGTCAAGAACTCACCCATAATGGGTTAAGGTCCGTTATGGGGTATACATTTTTACGGACCCTTTATGGTCCCATTAGGGGGGTCAACGCTGACATAGGGCAGTGTAGATTGAGGAAGGCCAGCCTGAACCTACCTGCTCGATGTGCTTTGGTTCAACCGTAAGACGTCTGGTGTATTTTATTTCTAGCATTTCTTTTATTACCATGCGTATGCCATGCCACATGATGAATGTTTGCTTAATGTGTAGTAGTCGTAGACGTACGGCACACACTACTATCACAACATAAGGTACAATAAGCACCCTGTCAACATCTTGAGAGGCCTTTGCGGCAATCAACTACTACATAATGTGTGTGGGTAGGTGACTTGGGTTGCCCTATGGCATTAGTAGGGAGTGTAATGAGTGGGTAACCCATGGGTGGCAGCCCTACTGGGGTGGGTGGGTAACCGTATGGAGGGGTAACCCATGAATAACCCTGCCTATCCCTATGGCACCAGAAGGGGGGTAACCCCCCCGTAAATGTTACACAGGCCGGTAAAGGAGGTACTGACCCCCCCTCGTTACAAGGGGGGGTCAGTAACCGTACCCCGGGGTAGGGGTAACCTTAACTGGGGTGGGTAACTGGAGGGGTAACCCTGACGTTAGAGGGGGGGTCAATAACCTTACCCTGGGTAGGGGTAATGTTATATGGGGGGGTAACAGGAGGGGTAACCCTGACATTAGAGGGGGGTTCAATAACCTTACCCCGGGGTAGGGGTAATGATATATGGGGGGGTAAAGGGAGGGGGAACCCAGGCATTCACACATAGACCCATAAGGCTTACACATTGATATTGGGGCCCATATATCGGGGCTTTTGCATGTCCAATATTGTTCTTCCACATTGCAGCCTTGCCTTTTCAAGCACCCTGGTATATAATAAATAGGTGCAAGCATGTATATATCTTGGCTCCATGTCATCACACCACCTAGTGAGCCTGACAAGCCTATGATGTCTACCAGCCACTGAACTCTCCACAAAGCTGCCCAGCAGGCTAGCATGTCTTTATCTCATCTATTCAGAAAATTACATCAAGTTCCGCCATCATAGCTGCCACCAGCAGTATCACCATCCATTAGCCATATTATTCTTCACCTGCTCCTGGGGCCTCTGCTGCTGTGGGAAACCACCCATTCAAAGGCGAGAGTACACCCTTCATGACCTGCGGCCCAGCCGCTTCCTGCTTTCTGCCGGGATGGTTCAGCATCCACCACTCCTCCAGGTACACTAACAGATACTCAGGGCTAGCATCGAACAAGGTTCCAGTCCCCATGCCTGATAACCATGATTGCAATTCAGCAGTGGCTGCATCTTGCCACTCATGCATGCTGTCGGCCAAGGCCTGGTCCATAACAGCTTGAACCTTTTCAAGGCCCCGTTGATAGAAGCCAACAGCAGGCCAGGCGGACACGCTCCAGCCCAGAAGGAGTCACTGTGTCATCAAACTCCTGGATCTGGGATAAAAGACAAATTACAAAAAAATCCTTAGAAGAGCAGGAAGAAACCAGCCACAATCCAGAGTAACACCCACATATCGTCGTCCCTAGAAGAGTACCAGTCAAAGCGACTGGCAACGCTCTATGATGCTAATAGGAACCTGCTGCAAGAACTCACCGTATGAGAGCGAGGCTCACGAGGCCATCCACGTTAGTCCCATCATCTTATTAGATGCGACTTGCAGGGTTTCATCTTGTTGCCATCCTTCAACAGTGTGGTGGAATGTAAGCAGTCCACAATCCGCTTGGTGTCAATGACTCTGAGCCCAAGTCGCTCGGTAAATGAAAGCGCCTTACCATGGCCACCAATTTCTATCTCAGACCTGATGCTGTCAAAAATAGAATCCGCATTTTCACTATTATCGTAGCAGGCCTTGCATAATGCCGCCAAGTAAGGTCTTCAGTAACATGTCCAGATTTTTAGTCCCAAATACTGTGACGCCCGGTGAGGCAACAGTAGGAGCTGTTACAGCACTAGGTTGAATCTGTGTTACTGGCCTGGGCATATTGTATGCTCCATTGGCTAGCAGCTGGCCATTTGGACCATGGTCAAACATATTGTGGCACTGCTGCTGGTCGGCGGCCGTGTGACCTCTACAGTAGTTATCGTCTTCGGTTGCATAGCCATACACACCAGTATTGTAATTAGCATTGTGATTCATTGTTAAATGGAGATCTTATGTAAACAGAGGCTTGCGTGTATGCTGACGAAGAGCTAATAATTTCCTACCAGGGACCTGATTTGTCGAATGCAAATAAAATGAAGCTGTCTGTTTGGAGTATATTCTTTTAATGTCTTTGGTCTACTGGATTGGATATTTCTGACTGTGCTGCTGAGCCCCTTCCTGGAGAGGCTGTTAGTTGCTAACTCCGAAGGAGCAAGTGTAGACCCAGCAAACTTGAAAATTCAAAGTATGATTTAAAGTTACAATGAAAAACATGCTGATAATTGATGACTTGTATCCCTTGCAGCAGAGTTGTTTTTTCGTACTACGTGGGCAAGTAGTACGATATGACTGCTACAAGCAAAGAACTAACATAAAGAACTGTAAAGAAAGATATATCCTTTCTTGCGATCATTCTTTATTGCAAAGAACATTCTTATGAAGCTATAAGGTCTCATATCCAGCATTATTATTGGCCTTATAACCATAGTCTTATAGCCTGAAAGCACCATGGCCATTTAGTCTTCCAGCCAATATACGACCCGCTGCAATAAGTGACGGAAAGCTGCGGTAATGCTAGGGAAAATAAAAGGACCCCATCTGTGAGGTGCATAGTGCAAGCTGCCCTATGGAGTGCCAGGGGCGACTGAGGACATGTGCTGCCCCCGACATATCTGTCCAATGACCCCCTCAGCCACCACTTGCGATAAGTGGACACTACTAGGGTACAAAGGACCACAAGCATCCTATGGAACTTGCCTCGACATATATGTCCAATGACCCCCTCAGCCACCACTTGCGATAAGTGGACACTACTAGGGTACAAAGGACCACAAGCATCCTATGGAACTTGCCTCGACATATCTGTCCAATGACCCCCTCAGCCACCACTTGCGATAAGTGGACACTACTAGGGTACAAAGGACCACAAGCATCCTATGGAACTTGCCTCGACATATCTGTCCAATGACCCCCTCAGCCACCACTTGCGATAAGTGGACACTACTAGGGTACAAAGGACCACAAGCATCCTATGGAACTTGCCTCGACATATCTGTCCAATGACCCCCTCAGCCACCACTTGCGATAAGTGGACACTACTAGGGTACAAAGGACCACAAGCATCCTATGGAACTTGCCTCAACATATCTGTCCAATGACCCCCTCAGCCACCACTTGCGATAAGTGGACACTACTAGGGTACAAAGGACCACGAGCATCCTATGGAACTTGCCTCGACATATCTGTCCAATGACCCCCTCAGCCACCACTTACGATAAGTGGACACTACTAGGGTACAAAGGACCACAAGCATCCTATCCAACTGGCTGCACTGCACTTCCATAGCGATCCAACCAGCAATGCACATGCAATGCTCAAGAAGTCATGTAATTCAAGTGATTGACATGTTGGGCATGGAAAATGGAGCAAGCAATCTTTGTTTGTTTGGGGCTATGAAAGGATATGCATCAGTATATACGTCTTACCATGGATTTACAGCTTTCTTATCGGTTATGATCAGACAATACCCCATCATGAGGAAATCTCGATCATTGTCGAACCTTGCAATCCGGCTGCCAATCTTATAATTGGGAATTTTGAGCATACCTACGCCATAATGGGTATCAGGTATTAAACTATCTTGATGATTTCCTATTCCTGTTGGGGTCTGAGAAAGTCACAGCAGAGCGACACAACTCAATGCACTTCTCCACCTAGGAGTTTGACCAGGCCGGCTTAGGAGTGAACCTGCAAAAACGTCAGCTGGACCCGGCAACATGCCTCAAGTGTCTGGGCTTCATCATGGACTCCGTGAGAATGACGTTTGAGGTGCTCAAGGAGAGGTGGTCCACCTTCCAGCAGAAAGTGTCGGAAGTGCCAAAATGGCGGGTATTTGCTCTGTAGGTGCCTTTCAGGGATGGTTGGATGGAGAACACGCCAGACACCTCCGGGGCCATGCTGATAGGCTGTATACATATGCGCATATGCATACACACCCAGGAATGCACAGGCATAGGCGCACAAACAGGCAAGCACACAAACACGCAGGCGCACAAACAGACAAGTGCACAAAAACATCACGATCCAACTGGCGTTGGGCATTCCACTCTCGATTGAATGGCGCCTACTTGACCAGAATGGACAAGGACCATTTCCACACCCATCCCTCCATTCCGTTGAGAAACCACTCTCGATTAAGCGGCCTCTTACTAGGAGAGATAAGGGATTGGCACACCAGACATGGCTGGTGTCGTGGGATATCGCCAAGGGCCATAAAAACAGCCCCAAGCTACCTTCCCACGGGGAGTCCCATGCACACACATACACACAAATGCACAGGCGCACTAACACACAGGTGCACCAGATTTTATATTAATATATCATTCTTACCTGGGGCTGACTGCCTTCTGGTCTGTCAGGATTAAGCAATAGCCCAGCATAAGGAAATCTCTGTAAATTGGCGCACACGTGCGTTCTGGCATGTTGTCATGTGCGGTGCGCGTGCTTGGCCCATGTGGCGGGCCATTTGTCAGTTGGGGGCGACTGGGGGCGACTGATTGTGACTGGTTGAGACTCGGGTCAACTGGGGGCGACTGGGGTCAATGGGGGCGACGGGGAGAACTGGGGGTGATGGGGGCGACTGGGGGCATGGGGGCAACGGGGGTGACTGGGCTAGTAGCAACCGGCCTGTGAAGTGCACTTTAAAGTAAGTATATAATAATTAATAGGAGGGAGTGGGCGAAACATACAGGGCCCGGCCCTGAGAGCCTTTCACGCTGCCTGACGGCGGCGACATCCACTACTCCGGCGCAGCATCACGAACCCAGGCACGCTCAAGCCTCGCAACTATGGGCCCCTTGGTTCCTATGATAATGACAGACTACGATAACCAAATCCCATGGCGGCAAGGTCACGGCGCCAGTGGCTGCAGCTGGCCACGGCCTCACACTCCAGGCTTGTCGGCCACCTCCACCATTGGGTGTCGGCCTTCTACTACTTCGCCGGCATCGCTGGCGAGCCCCTTGCCCTGCTGCGATGCAGTGCACCAAAGTGCTCCGGTGATCGATATTCATGCTAATGCCATGGCTGTTTGCGCGGGCTGTCTCCATCAACCTTGGAAATCCGTCTCTAAACCCGCTGGTGGATGCTATTTTGTGACAGATGATACAGATGAGAACTCTTCATCAAAGCCCTCGCTGCTGTAGTAGGGAGAGATGACGCCGACGAAAGGCCCTCAGCCGTAGGCAAGGTTCCGATGACTTAACTGACGAACATAAATTATTACATCTAATTACATCTAAATTATTACATCTAATATAAGAAAAAGTGCTAAGGGTACACCCTGAGCATAGGTAGTACGGCTGATACATTCCGAAAAATCAAGACCCCGAGCAAGGATAAGTATTGGCCGTTGCCTAAGAGATGCAAATATAAATATAAATATTATATAAATATATACTCGCTTTCACACCGCGCGCTTTGCACTACATTTTGGGATTCCATCGCCCACCGCCGACCATCCAACTTAACGCAGCACGATTAGTGATGCTAATAGGGGTTGCTGCACGCGGGTTGGAGAGGGTCTCATCAGAGTGGAACACAGCGTGCAGGGCGTGTCATCTCGAGCGGTCCCCTTTAAGCACGCCCACTAAGTGTCCCCAGCTTACCGGTTATCTGAAATGCTGTCCCAAACATGGCCAGCACTGTGTAGCTGCTGCGCGGCGGGTGCCGTGTTATGTCACGAAGAGCTGGTTGCACCAATGCCGGGTGCACGCTTTGACGAAGACTTAAGAAAAGACTGCAATAAAGTTGTAGGTACAGCAGGCGAAAGCTGGTTGTCAACGGGCACACTGCGCATTATTCTGATACCGCCTTACTGTCATTTGTTTCGGTTGATGGCTGCTGACGTAGACATGCATGCTCGCTCCATCCACCCGCTATCAACCTCCGCTTCGGTTGCTGACGGGCAAGTAATTTCTTAGGGAAGCCATTGTTAGAAAGAAAAGCGCCTGGCCCCCAGTCGTTTTACTTAAAGGGAAGCACTTATCTAATAGGCAGGGTTACCGATGGGTTACCCCTCCACAAGGTTACCCGCCCACCCCAGTAGCGCTGCTACCCATGGGTTACCCACCCATTACCCTCCCATTACCCTCCCATTACCCTCCCATTACCCTCCCAACCAATGCCATAGGGTATTAAATAAGTGCTTCCTGTGTCCTCTTCACTATGACAACAGATTCTTGCGTTAGCTCGTGTTAGGCTCGCGTTAGGGACCCCTAATGCGAGCTTAACGCAAATTAACACGAGCTTAACGCAAATTAACGCAAGTTAATGCAAACCCTAACTCAAAGCAGACACATTGCGTTTTTATTTGCGTATGGGAAACGTGAGCCTAACGCACACTAATGCAAACGCAAATAAAATTTTTTTAGTGCGAAAATTTTTGCATTTACTTTGCGTTAGCTTACGCAGCCTAATGCGACCTTACGCAATCTCTAACGCGCCCAGATAGATTCTAAGGTGCGTGTTAGGCCTAACGCACCACAAGCGTTAGACACCCACACGCAAGCAAGAAAAACATTGCTTATGTTGCAAATAACGCACTAATAGTTCTCCAACACACAATAGACGCAGGCTTAACGCGCATTAACGCATGATTGCATACACTGCGAGTAATGCGTAAGCAGCAGCAGACAGTTGTGGGTTCCATAACAGCTTTAAACGCATATAACTAACACATTCACATGGTTTCGCACGGTCTTACACGTGATATCGCAATGTTCGCACCACTTTAGTTTTGCGTAGGAGGCAAGCTCGTATTCTTGCTTACTGTAACTACTTTTGGTCGTTCTGGTTATTGGTTTACTGTTTTGGTTATCGTTCCTGTTATTGCTTGCTATTTTAAGCATCCGCTGCAGAATTATTTGTCTGTACGAAAACTATCCTGTCGTAATCTATGTAGCGGTAAACTGGAATATCTGTTAGATTTCAATAATGCTTGCTACAAATCTTCCAGGTGATAATTTACAGATCATTCTTCGGAATGCACCGAGGTAAGAACATGACGAGCAATTCATTCAACGAAATATAAATTTATGCAGATCCAATCCTGCCAATAAAAAATTGTTCATGATCTTAATCATCATTTGTACAATGCACCAATCATTTCAACCAGGATTAGGTACATGCCCTAATATACATCCTAATAACTTCATCTGCCACCACAAATGTTGCAGCCCGCCAAAACATAAGCTTAGGCACATGCCTAACTAATCGTTCTCTATTTCAGTTTCTTCCTTGTCGTCTGAAGCACTGGCATCATCCAGCTCGTCCTCACTCTTCTCATCCTCGCTTCCAGCAACTCCTGAAAAGTTCAGACAAGGAAATTTATGCTTATTTACGTGGATGTGTAGCCTGCAATGATCATTTTTAGTTTACGATAATTATAATTATGTCAACGTGGTCAGTGCTGTTAAGTACTTTGTACATGGACACATAGTTACCTGTTTCTCCTTACGTTAACGTCTTGTCTTGCCCGTGTACACCTTGCTTCCGAAGCACTCTTGACCTTGACGAGTCAACACAACACGTCTTGGAATCATACATTCAAGCATGCAGCAAATTAAGATTATACCTTATTTCGCTGGTTGTCCTAATTGTCATTAGTAGTAGTCAGTCAGTCGTAGACTTGTCTTCAACTGGCACCTGCTGGTCCAAAATACGTAAAGTGACTAGGTAGTTACAACATAAAATACAAGAAAAATACATGATCTCCTGCCTTAATTCATCCATGATGTATTTCGTCGCTTGTACCTTTCTTTTGCTGCCCGTGCTCGGTCGACCACGACCGCGCCATGCAGCACATCATCATCGTTTTTACCTTCAAGGGGCCACCACATACACATAAGAATTTCATGCTTACTTATTCTTATTAAATAGAGAAAAATAAGACGACATACGACACATACATCAAATGACAAATCAAATGGCAAATGAAAAAACAAAGGACAGGTCGTTCGAAAAAAAGAAGCTACAAATCACTAAAATAGAAAGGCAGGATGGATGGGCTGCACCTATTCCACTGCTGCCTTGCTTGAGTTCCCAGCTTTCCAGCTGGAGTTCTTTGTCTAAGAGGGCTGCGAAGTCTTCCCCTGCAGGGAGAAACGCATTTATGCATTAGCTGCGACATAGTGTTTTTTGCAAGAATAGCAAGCAAGAGCTGTCTATGTACTTTTATTACGAATGGTGACGAAACAACAGCAATAATATTAATGAACACAAACAGAACCACGTCTTACCATAATGCCTTTCGGCAACTGAGGACTGGTGTATGTTGAGCTGTTCCACCAGCTCCAACCGGCACTGGAGTGGCCGGTACGTCGAATGATGTCTTACTGCTTTCCAGCTGCTTCCACTGCACAAGTGCATCAATTAGCTCTAGCTGCCGATCTGTTACCTATTGTAGTAGTTGAGAGCCGCAAAGGCCTCTCGAGATGTTGATGGCGTGTATCTGCACATATATATTGTGCTAGTGTACGACTACTACACCCCGAGTCGTGCCCTCCAGAGGGGGGGGAGTGTAGTAGTCTTACACACTCTAGCATAATATAGATGTGCAGATACACGCCATCAATATCTCAAGAGGCCTTTACGGCTCTCAACTACTACAATGGTAGCAAGACGGAACGTCAGATTCAAATCCTGAGGTCGCCGGTTCGATACCAATGGACAGCAATGTCTCGAATCTGACGTGATTCAGGTTCCCAACGGAAAGTTGGAGAGTAGTTGATGGCTAATAAGTCTGATGCTAGAAAAACCCATGAGAGCTAAGGTGCATGGAAGGTAGCACATGTCGCGACGTGGGATTGAGTAAACCTTCCCATGGCCAGGGTAGGCAATGGTTAACATCGGTTGATGGGGCCTTAGCGCTCGGGACGTGCCCTCCAGAGGGGGGGGAGTGTAGTAGTCTTACACTCTAGCACAATATAGATGTGCAGATACACGCCATCAACATCTCGAGAGGCCTTTGCGGCTCTCAACTACTACACCTATGTAGTGATGTATGTACACTAACGTTCACCACAGCAATCTCAAGTACTACGACTAATAGTTATGGCGCTAAAACTGCCTGCACTGAAACTAACTTTGAATTTATTTTATGCACGAACATAAATTTTGCGTACAATGCGTTACGGTGCGTTACAGTGCGTTATAGTGCGTATGTTAACGCACTGAACGCAATCTATACGCACGGCCATTGCGTTAGGTTAATGCTTGTGTACAGTTTGCGTTAGGAATGCATACAGCTCACGAAGCAAGCCCACGATTTTCGAGCATCACAAAACGTAATAAAAATCTAAGGAAACTTTATACTCATTATAAGTATTGTTTTCATTTAAACAAACTTGAAAACGACTCACTAAAACGGACGTTTGGTCAAGTTTTCTATCTGTTAGGCCAACACAAACCCTAACGCACAAAATGCAGCCTTACACACACATACGCGAACTAACGCGAGCCTAACGCACGAATCTGTTGTCATAGTGCTTTTGCAAGTTTTTGCTAGGTTTTTCCTTCTTTTATTTGGGTTTTCACTTTGGCATTAGTGACATTAGTGACTGGGGGCCACTGCGGGTGACTGGGGTGACGGGGACCAATGGGGGGGGATGACTGGGGGCGACTGGGGATGATGGGACAACCAGCAACCAACCGTGGCCCCCAGCTGTGCACCCAGCCACCCCCAGTCACCCCCCGTTGGCCCCTGCCGCCCCAGTCACCACCAGCCGGCCCCATGCCCATCGCAACTAGCCGGCCCCAGTAGCCCCCGCCCATCGCCCCCAGTCACCCCCCTCATCACCCCCTCACAACCAGCCACCCCCAGGCAACCCCAGTCACTCCTAGTCGCCCCCGTCACTACTAGCCACCCCTCGTTGCCCCCAGTCACCCCCGTTGCCGGGTCACCCCCGCCTATGTAACATTTAGGGGGGGGGGTAAATGTTGTACCCCTCCTGCCTTTCAATTCCTGTCTCGATACCAATTGTTGTATCTCTGTCATATCCGCCTAAAGCAAAGGCTCCATCGAAGGATGCCAGGCAACTGGCCAACCTGGATATTAGCCATGAGATACCCCAGGATAGTACAGTAAACCCCTTCTGGTGGATATGTTCATGGTTGCTGTCATGGGGAGCTCGGCGCCGGAGGTGAGTCGGTTTGCTGCTATTGCGACTGGATGCATACGGGCGGCGAAGAATGCAATGGTTTCGGAGGCGGCGGCATAAAAAGCGCGTCCGCAGCACGTCCAGCAGGCGACTCGACCGCGTCTTCACCTTCTCCTCCGTCGCCTTCGTCTGCATCACGACTGCTGTTGAGTTGTCTTCTAATGAGATATTCACCAAATGCCTTCATTGAATGAAGCTCCGGCGGAGGAAACGGAGGAAGAGGCGGTTCCGGTCGCGACGCCGCCATTTTCGGACTCGCACTCGGCTCGGCTCGCAGTTGGACTGTGTGACCCGTGGGTCAGTCGAGTTGCGCGCGCCTCGGCGCGTCCAGACGGGCTCAGCGGCTGCTGGCTAATAATAATAATAATAATAATAATAATAATAATAATAATAATAATAATAATAATAATAATAATAATAATAATAATAATAATAATAATAATAATAATAATAATAATAATAATAATAATAATAATAATAATAATAATAATAATAATAATAATAATAATAATAATAATAATAATAATAATAATAATAATAATAATAATAATAATAATAATAATAATAATAATAATAATAATAATAATAATAATAATAATAATAATAATAATAATAATAATAATAATAATAATAATAATAATAATAATAATAATAATAATAATAATAATAATAATAATAATAATAATAATAATAATAATAATAATAATAATAATAATATATCTGCCGTCCGTCTGCTGTCAGCTACTCGAACTGATTTATCCGCCGGCGCTGTCTGTCCAATACAACAACGTGGAACTCGCCGAAAGTACCGCCTTTCCTTTTCTCAAATGGACCGAGAACAGGCGATGACGTCGTGACAGCACAGGCTAATGCTGGACTAATATATGTTATTGTACGGTTGTTTTTTTGTCGGTCTTTGTTATAAGTGCGGATTTACTAATAATCATCACTCATTATTGCTTGCTGCCGCTTTTATTAGCTAGCCTAGTCATTTTTAGTTGCTTGTAGTTTATTTAGTTTATTAATTAATTTATGTTTTAGTTATGTTATTGTTTTGGTTTTCGTTTTATGTTTAGTTATGTCATTGTTTTAGTTTTCGTTTTTTTAGTTTCATGTCGTACATTCAGCCGCCCCTGTAAGGAGTGTTAGTCATGCAAGGCCGTTGGGAATTTATGCCGTCGCAAGGAAAATGCAAAATAAGGTACTCTAACTTCCTACCTCAAGAATAACGACTTTCCTCACGCGATTACCAGCAGTCAGCAAAGGCAGCATTGCGTCTTATTAAAGGATTTGTTCTTCTTTGCACGGGCTTCTTTGCCACCTTAATAATAAGCCATCGGTCAGAAACCGTACGTGGCGCCACAGCAGCGCGTCCTCCATATCAATCAAGCAAGGGACAGACCTGGACGACGGACTTGGCTCCATCCCGCACCATGAGGATCTGGTCTGCCCGCTGTCTACTGGCACTCGCAGCTCTATCTGCAGGGGCAATCGATTCCGGTATGTGGACGGACGGCGGCGTCGTCATACCGTATCAGTAACGCCTGCCCTTTAGTATTTTTACTGTTTTGGTTCAAGCTGCAGACGACGACGCGAGCAAGGCGGATTTCTCACAGCTGCAGACGATGACGAACTCTTGCTTACCACATTACGGCTCGAAGGAGGTGCCGTTATTACCAGGCATTAACACAGCAGGCCTGCCGCCGGCACCTTCATTCTCAGCTAATAACGACAAGACATAGAACATGTCGCGGGTAGGTCTATCTATCCATCCGTCCATCCCCCGCCCCATGTCTTTACTGGTGCAGTTGCAGGAGATGGCGGTGCACCTCCCTACAAGGCACCGGCCAAACTTATAAAGTACCCGCCACCACCTCCACCGGACCCGCTTACAACTACCGTGATGGGGGAGCTTAAATTTGTGGATACCCACTCGGGATATCCGAGATTCGTACTTTATGACGCCGACGGAAAAATGACGCCCTTCGCTCACGGATACCAACCACCGGACGTTGACGACTGGGGTACTCCCATTTCACCCGGTGACGTCATCCAACTGGTAAGCCGCCCTTGGCCCCTCTCTGAGGACTGGCCCACCATGAACGGGCCGCCGTGCGTGGTTGTATGTGCCGCTGCCCTGTCCTGCTTCTGCCATGCTCGTATAACTTCGTTACCATGCATATGTCGAAGTCGTACGGTATGTACGGCACACAATAATTAAAAATATACAATAATACGACCCGCACGTCGACGTTAATGCAAATGTATTGACATATCTATCGGAGCAGAATGTAAAGTAGAGCGGAATTCGCAACCCACCGACATCCAGCGCTATATACTACACCCCGTAAACAGACCCGTACGCGGCGCAGTACGTACGTTCGTGCTGGTACGCATTGCGCCCGCACGCACAGCAGTACTGCACGGCTTTCCATATGTAGCTAGGCCCGGTGCCAAACATGCATGTGGCTCGGAGCCGCACAAACCCATAACAATGTATAGTCTTCCTCCTGCCTGCACCCCCCCTCCACGCCGTGGTGGCTTACTTCACCCCCACGCTGATCCTGCAGGAGTGCGTTCTTGGGCCCCCTGGTTACTGCGGCGCCTGCCCCGATGGTGAAAGCGCGACCTGTACTTGTCCCTCTGAAGACACCACACAGGCCTGCATGGGTGCCAACCAGGCCACAGTGTCTCTCGTAGTGCCACCGTGGCTAGTAGTAGCTGGATTCGACCCCAACAACCCAAAGCAGGGCACCGCTATGAATATCAATTATAAGCTGCTCGTCATGATCCTGGACTACAGCGCATGCGGTTACGCGCCCTCCCTGGACGTGGACACGGTCACCAAGCTGTACATGGGCCCCAACCGCGACGGCAATGACGGCATTGCTGACAAGTTCGGTCGCTGCTCATACGGCAAGTTCAACATCAGTTACTTTCAAGCAGTAGTTGTGAAGCCCGCCTGCTCCACTGCCGTCACCAGCGGATGCAGCTGGTGGGCCATCTCCTCTGGTGCCAATTCCGCCGCTAGGGCGCAACTGGGTCCGATGTTCTTCTACAACTTCACGTACTACACATACGTGCTTCCACCCGGGCTGCAAAGTGTCTGTCCGTGGGCGGGTCTGTCCCTGCTGCCCGGGAAACAAACGTGGCTGCAGACCAGCGGCTACGGTGTCCTCCGCTGGGCAACTGTGATGCAGATGACCCTGCACAACTTCGGTGAGCTGCTGGATGGGGATGCGTTGGCGGTTATTACGCGCGAGAATGTACCCACAATTGTTGACATCCTGCTGCTGCTGGGGGGGCACATGCAAAACTGAGCGCGCTGGATCGTTACTTTATGAAGCCTGACGTGTTGGCATGTTGCTGCATGGCTGTTGCTGCTCATCTGCTGCTGCGCCTTCGTGTGCGCGGATGGCCATGATACGTACCGCAGGCCTGTGGCATTCCTGGAGGAACAATTGGGAGTACGAGGACTACTCCACAGCCATGGGTCGGGGTGACGTCTGCCCCAATGCCGCCGAGCTCTCGCGCCTGGGTTGGGCCACTGCTGCAGC
Organism: Volvox reticuliferus; assembly: GCA_019650235.1. Lineage (NCBI taxonomy): Eukaryota > Viridiplantae > Chlorophyta > Chlorophyceae > Chlamydomonadales > Volvocaceae > Volvox > Volvox reticuliferus. The sequence continues at coordinate 252,905 of BNCP01000070.1, read as the reverse complement.
CAATGGTGGCGGTGAAATCAACACAGGCGTGCTGACGACACCTGGCACATACGTCACCTGGACCCTGCCGGCCACCTACATCACGGGCGACAATAACTACCTGCGTGTGCTCCCGAACTGGTTGCCTACCTACGCCTATAACGTCACACTTGCAAGGAACCTCTACATTGCGCTGCGAGTTCCGAAGGGCGGTGATGCCTCGATGAGCTCCATTTACAGCAACCGGGTCCACGTCCATGAGGTCAACGCGACTATGGTAAGAAGGGGCGTAGCATTGTCGGTTCGTTGCTTGATGAGGTGTGCATGACAGACGGCAGCGGCACAACATACACGCACACGTACGGCTGCGAGCTATCGCGAATGAACGACCATCCTTCCCTTGTGTGGATCGATACATATATGTATGTATGTAAATGCACAACGTTGTGTGTGCTCGGGTATGGGATGGACCAACGCAGGCAGGACTGCCGGTATCGTGTGAACCATCGTCAATTCAGTGCCACATGGAGATAGATAGGCCTCGTACGCTTTGATCAGGCACTTCATGCGTACATACAGCGCGTAAGGAAGGGGCCATCATATCATTATTATGTCATCATCATCATCATCATCATCATATCATCATCATCATCATGTCATCATCATCATGTCACCATCATCATCATCATCATCATATCATCATCATCATCATGTCACCATCATCATCATCATCATATCATCATCATCATGTCACCATCATCATCATCATTATGTCACCATCATCATCATCATCATGTCACCATCATCATCATCATATCATCATCATTATGTCACCATCATCATCATCATTATGTTGTTATCAGCATCATTATCATTATCAGCAAGGTCATCATAATTAAGCGAATTTACATATGTGCCATCTTCCTCGGAACGCTGCTGCACCCCCTCCGCTTTCCTCCCCCCACAGGACAACGGTTTCCCAACGTCGTTTATATTCGGCGACCGCAGAATTCAAATCATCACCATGATCCCACCAAGTACCCGACAAGTGGTTCCGGGTTACAACCTGGTGGTCTCCACGGGCCCCTTGACTCCGGACGATGCCATCCAGGTGTCCCTCTGCCGCTTTGATACTTCCGACAGCCAGTGCGGTGCCGCGCCACCTCCGAGCCCACCACCATCACCCCCGCCGCCCCCTATAAAGCCGAGCCCACCGCCACCACATCCTAAGCCCAAGCCACCATCACCAAAGCCGCGACCACCTGGCCCCAAGCCACCAACCCCGCCGCCGCCGTCCCTCAAGAAGCCCTCGCCACGACCGCCCCGTACAAAGGTGTGTTGAAGTCAACCGTCAGAGCTAAATTGTTTAAGAAATGAGAACAGCACATTTATATATTTATCATCGCTCATAATAAGTGCTAGTTTTGGAAACCAGGGTCGCCGCCGCCATGCTGCTGGCGAGCTAACTGGCTGGCTTCTCAACTTCGTTGAGTGGAAGGATGCGCTGCCACCCACATGCATGCATGCATGGGTCCATCCAAATGATCATTGCATCATCAGTAGTTTTGCAGCTGCTGCGCTATCCTCTGCTGTTCGTTGCTGTGCCACCTATCGATATCGATATCGATATCGATATCGATATCAATATCGATATCGATATCAATATCGATATCGATATCAATATCGATATTGATTGATCGATCGATCGATCAATCGATCTGGTTTGTTCAACATACAGGTTGTGCCTCATCAGTTGCTATAATTTGTTCGAGCGCCTATTCCTACATACCTTGTTTGTGTGTACATACCCGCTTCCTTCTGCTGTGGACTGCTGCTGCAGAGGCCTGTGGGGCACTGATCGATGAGGCTCGGCATCTCCCAGGCACGCTTGTGTGTGTGCACGGCATGCGTAAGGGGCCGACCCGCCCCACGTCAGCTTATTAAGTGCGATGTACGGTAATCACCCAGGCCCCAAATAATATGGGACCCAGGTCGAAATTTTATTGCGCTACTTGGAGGAGGAGACCACATATAGCGACACCTTATTAGCTTGACCAACCATATTTATTTATATGCAGCAAGGTTTGCATAGTTCATGATTGACGATGGGCTTATTAGCAATTGTTCGAAGCACGTGTCAGCAGGTGAGTGGGCATCACCCTAGCCATGGGGAAGCTCGGCTGGCAAGTTGTGTTGCCGTGAGGATTATTGGGACGCGTTCCCTGGTCGCAGTTCGTCCTGTGCTGAACTCTCTTGCTTGGTGCTAGCTGTGCGCTTGCGTGCGTGCGGTTACACACACATACACACATACACACATACACACACACATACACACATACATACATACATACACACATACACACATACATACACACATACATACACACACACATACACACACACACACATACGCATCTCAAGTGACCGGTATAAGCGTACATGCTCGCTCATCCTGCGTGGTTAGGTCGATCAAGCGTTAGGAGTTCTGAGCGAGCGAGGGTTCATTGCTTGCGGTGATGAGCCTGCCTTCTGCGCACCGGCTGCTGCTGGGTGTCCGGCAGGATGCTCACGGACCTATTATTAATTTGCTATGCATGCACATTGGCTGCTGTTATATAGGCTGTACGGTGATCGATTTACCGTACATTCCAATAGTAGTGGTGCTTAAAGTTAGGTGCGTGCGTGGCAACATGCGTGTTGTATGTTCCGGGATGCCTATGTAGCTACGTACGTACGATACCTACGTAGCTATTCACGTAGAATCTCGCGTAGTTCATGCATTACATGGCGCACTCAAATATATATAATTCTTAGGGGTGTGTATGTACAGTAGTAGGGTTGGGGTACCTGCCTGCCTAGTAGCGAGCGAGCTAGCTACAATAAGTTTGGGAACATCGTGGCGTACTTCACCCCGGACGGGACGGGACCCGGAATTTTTTTGCATTTTTGGAAAACGCCCGTCAACGTTTTGGCTCTGCTCCGGGACTCCCCGGCGGGTATTTTAGCATGAAGAATTTTAGCACCCGCGTGAAGTGCTGCTTTCCGGGGGCAGAAAAAGTACCCAGTAAAGAAAGACGACGTTTTTTTCTATGTGGGTATACGCGGAGAGAGTTTGCAGGAAGCTTCGGTCAAGTAAGTTCCGGGGATGACTACGTACTGGCTCCAGAACCAGTATGATTTGACTTAATCTTGACAGTTAAAGCTTAGGAGAAGCTGAAAAGGCCTTATAGGCCTATAAAACTAATCTGTAATATATAAGCGGTTTAGGAAAGAGAAATTAGTCTATCGGAAACAGAACTTAAAGCACGCCTTTTGCTTTGACCAAGATGGTACATATATACAACCACGAAGTAAGCCTATACCTGACAGAACTGAAAAGCACGTGCATGTGCATTGGGGATGGGTGGCTCTATTCAGGGGAAGAGGTGGAACTTGAGTTTAAGTGAAAGTATCGGCGGACGGAGATCTCCTCTAGAGGAGCGAGGAGAAGGAAGCTAGCAGATGCAGCAGGAAGCCCTATGGCATTGCTTGGGGGGGGGGTAATGAGCGGGTAACCTGCTGTGGGTAGCAGGCCTACTGGGGTGGGTGCGGGTAACCGTATGCAGGGGTAACCCATCAATAACCCTGCCTGTTAAATAAGTGCTTCCTTTGTCGCCTTTTGCAAGCTTTTACAATTTTGTTCCTTCTTTTATTAAAATTTTACTTTATTTGCATTGGTGACATTTTCATTTGCAATAGTGACATTGGTGACTGGGGGCGAGCGACAGGGGGCCACGCACTGGGGGTATATATACGTATACCAGGGGAATGCATGGGAAAAAAGTAATATGACTGGGGGCCGGGCGCTTTTCTTTCTAACAATCGCTTCCCCAAGAAATCGCCTCCATTGATACACCACATGTTCGAAAATGCATGCCTTGTATTTGCGGCCTCTATCTTGCACCGCTTTATCCTAAGCCCGTAACCCCCTCGCCGCCATCCTAAGCAAGACGCCGCACACGCCGTCCCCGCCCCTCAAGGAGGTCTCCCGCCATCCGATGATGCTGACGAACCAGCACCAGCACAATGCCAGCCCCCTCTCATGGGGACAACATGCCCTCAAAACACACACACACACGCCGCCCCCAAAGCCCTGTCTGCACCTCGCCCACGGCCCCGCGTCCCAGGATTCATAATCCGGTTGGTAACCAGGGTAACAGCTCTGACTCCCAGCAGCTGCATTCTCCGTACATCCCCGCCAACAACAACACCCGTTTTCGTATATTCGCCTCCGCCCCTCATAGCCGTCACCCCTCCACGCCACACACACACACATACACACACACATACACACACACACACACACACACACACACACACACACACACCGGTCGCAGATGCGGCTCCAGGAGATATCTTCGGGTGGGGCGCAGTGGCGGCGATGGCCACCGATGATGATGCCCAAAGCCGAGCTCCACTCCCGTACAGATTGCAACGCAGCCAACTGCCGCCGCTCGGCACTCGCTGGCGGCTGGATGTCAGCTGTGGCAGCAGCGGAGGGAGGTAGCTATTCAACTAGTGGCTAATAAGCGACTGTGGGTCACAAACCCGTGCCTTGATTATGCAGACGATGGTAAAGATAATGGCGGTGCTGGTGTTACGTACCTCCCTTCGGTTTCCTCATCCACGACATAGACGGTGTATCCACGACATATGCATTTAGGTGAGACAGGTGAAACAGGCCACATGAGATTTAGAGACATTTCAGTGGTAGACATCGTAGACTGACTTATCAGGCTCACTAGGTGGTGTGATGACATGGAGCCTAGATAGATACATGCTTGCACCTGTTATATATATATATATATATACATATATATAACAGGGTGTTTGAAAAGGCAGGGCTGCAATTTGGAAGAACTATATTGGACATGCAAAAGCCCCGATATATGGCCCCAATATCGATATGTAGGCCTTATATATGGGTCTATGTGTGAATGCCTGGGTTCCCCATCCCCTTACCACCCCCCCTCAATGCGAACGAAGACGAAGGAGCTCACTATGCCGTACGCTGTGTAGGCCTTAAGGATCGTCAGCCTGTCCACCTGGTTCTGCTGCTCGAGCCTCCTCGTTCGTTGCTGCAGCTCCAGCACCTGCGATCGATCACCTGGTGATCGAGGGCTTCGAGCTGGCGCGCTTCGAGCTGGCGAGCGGCGTCATTGAGCGCGTGCATGAAGGTGCCAGTTAGCAGCTGATGGGATACGTACAGCCGTTCAACAGTGCAGTAGTGGTCATGCAGTGCGTGCGTCCGACCCGAACGCCGAACGCTAAGCGGGCGGTAACCCCGCGTGCGCCTGATGTCAGTTATTCCGCAAGGTCGGCGGCCACGGCTGTGGATGACTCGCGGCGGTGTTGGACGACCTAGGAGCCCGACCGATGCATCCACGCTATCCTAACAAGCTTAAAACATTCGGTGGGTGCATCCCTATGCATGCATGCAGCGATTAGGATAAGCGCATGAGCTAGCTTACAATATTAAGCTGAAATCAGCAGAGGTCAGTTGTTATATTATATATAGGAGACGATAAATATTTATCGTGCCGTTTGGTGACGTGAGCTGTTGGCCGTACGTGCGAAGTACGTTTTGGCCACGTGTACGACGACGCTAGGTGCAATTTAGTGGATCTTAGGGTTCACAGCTAGTTAGTTAGTCATGGGTATTTATTAGTAGTCACGGCTAATTAGTCACGGTTCGGTCAGCTCTCAACTAGCAGGCAGCTTGGCTCTCGAGCAGCAGGGAGCTCATTGGACATGCATGGAGTAATTACATATATGCCTAAACAAGCCATGGCCTGGATGGAACAAGAGTCAAAATCCAGGCTGCCCGTACAGGATGGACTCAGTGAGTCATACATAGCTACAATCCGAAGGCAAAGCGATATCATCTACTCCTCAAATATCAAAAGCTTCAAATCCAGCAGAACATACGGACAGACGAATTCATCACTCACTGATTGACTGATTTATATATAGACAGACCCCTTCCTGGTTTATTTCGCGTAATGGCACAGGACGCACAAAAGTAGAAGAGATTTTGCACACGTATGCATACATGTACACATACACACACACACAAACGGACACACGCAGAAGAGCACTCCCCCGGCTGGGGAACCCGAGGAGGGGGCGATGGGGGGGAATGGCCTCTATGGCCTGTAAGCAGGGGGCCTCTCCACCACCTCGTCACATGCCCGAACACCCCCCCCCTTCCTGGTACACCGCAACACGGCGAGTTCTACGTACTGCTGGTGGGCACGATCCGCGTCTCCAGACGCAGAACGGGCACCCCCACAACGCACATGCATATGGGAAACTGCGTGTGCACATCCCTGCCTCTCATGCAGGCTTGCATCATCATCACCCATATGCACGCAGGCCCCAGCAACCTCCTCCTCCGCATCCTCCTCTTCTTGCCCTCTCCTCCGCCTTTCCCCTTCATTCGCTTCTCGAGATTTCAAAAGCATCAGTCGCAGCAGGTCGCATCTAATCGCATCACCCCTTCCCCACTCAGGCCGGCCCTCCTCCTACACAGCACCGTCACGAAGGGCGGGGGGAGTCGTAATAAACACTCCCTCCATCCTGCTTGGTGCCCTTTTAATCCCCGCCCTGTCAGTCGGGCGCGTCTCCATCCCCGCCATCGGGGCATCGATAGTCCAGATTTCTTCCCGAGCTTTCGTTCCCACACTTCCACAACTTCGTTTCATGTGGAATGTTCGGATGTTATGATCGAATCAGCGAATGAAGGTAAGAACCGTTCCGTTCGATTGTCCTTTTTGAGGAGGCGCCGTCCTCTGAACGTCCTCGCGGACAGATGCTCTATTAACAGATGACTTCAACCATAACAGATGGACGTACCGATGTACGGCATCGCGTTGTTATCTGCCTGCAGCATATTTGTAACTAGCTGGCACCTTCTCATAAAGAACATTCAACATCAGCTAACATCACTCCTTCCTTCCTAATCCTCTTCTTCTCCCTTCTCCTCCCTGCAATCCTCCCTGTCCAGCAAGCATAACACAGCACAGCACAGCTGTCATCTGGAAGCACTTTACATCCTGATCCTGATCCTGATCCTGCCGTTCCGTTCCCCTTCCGCTGCTGCCGCCATCGCTGCGTTTGTGTTGCCGCCAGCACAGCGCACCTCCAGCACCTCCAGCCGCTGACCGTCGAGAACCCATGACGACGCAGCAGGGCTAGCTACTCCTGCGGAAGCTCCGAAACCAGCACATGCTTAACTTCCAACAGGTCCTAGAGTAATAAGGTTCCATGCCAGGCCCGAGGCCGTACGTGCCTGTGCGCGGTGTGTTGTGATGGGGGGGGGAGAAAGAGCGCTACCCGTCCCCCCCTTCGACAACCAGGACCAGCCGACCACGCACTGGCCCAACTACTACGTATTAAACCCCACACAACCGTTTCCCTCTTCACCAAAATTACTATAGCACCACCCAATCGACGCGACAAACTCACCCAACAACAGCCTTATTTTGCCTAATTTGGCAACCTCCCGACCACCTAACCACCATCACCACCACCAACCACCATCACGCACCACTAGCGGGCGCGACACCGAGCAGCGGCGTTAGAAGACACCACCACCATCGCACCTCCTTTCTTCATACCGAGCTGAGCTGAGCTCACATCGATGGCCAGTTTGGAAAAGCACATGAAAGAAATGCACACACACACACACACACAGACGGACAAATCATCAGATCCCCCCCTCCTCCCCCTCCCCCTCCCCCTCCTCCTCCGAACGCAGCGAAGCCTACATACGAAAGTAATCCTATGGCACTGTGTGCTTACTTGTGTGCGTGTGTGTGTATGTGGAAGGTGGGGGCTACATACGGCGTGACGTGTCCGTACGGCGCGAAAATGCATGTTTGTGCTGTGCTGCGTTAAAAAGCAAATAAATAGACTTGATGACACGCTGCCGAGGCGGGGGGCCCCCTCCCTCCAAACCGCCCCCCCCCCACCATCTCACCTCTAAGCCTAACCCTAATAATTTAGAAGGTCAAGGAAACGCGAAGATGGGCCGTTTCCTTCTCAATTGATTAAGATAACTGTACGGCGACAGTGCCGTACAACATGTAACGGTTGTTACCAGAGTGGCCGTTACCACAAGCGCACCGCGCCCAGAATCTTTGGGGTGCCGTACAGTGTGTGTCCATCCGAAACACAGCGGAACATATTGAAATTAGCTCTTGGCGCGATATATGGTTTCGGATCTGACGACAGAAAGCGGAATAACCCCCTCGTGAATGAGTGTACGATATTATACACAAACCCACTCTTACACAGACACACAAACAAACAGACAGACAGACAGACGGCTCACAGAATACCAATGCAGCCTGCTTGTTAAATATGAGTACGGAAAACGTTGTTATTCAGGCGTCTAAGAAGTTTCAATTGTTTTAATAATCCATGGGGTCGTTTCCATAGCCTCGAAAGCTGTTGTTGCCTGAATTGGATCTGCCAAAGCCTGCGTACTCGCCGCTCCGTTGCGATGGCGGCGCCGGTGCCGCCGTGCCGCCGTAGTTGCTATTGTAGCCGCCGCCGTAGCCGTACCCGCTGCCGTACCCGCTGCGCTGAGACTGCGCAGCCGGAGATGCTGCGCTGCCGTACACACCGTCCAAAGCGCCGCTCCCGCGGGCGCCGCTGGCGGCACTGGCGCCGCTGCGGTGGGACCGTGCGGATGGAGACGCCAAGGCGGCGCCACCGCCACCGACACTGCCAATGTCGCCGCTGTTACCTGCCAGGCGACGGGCTGCGGAAGCTATCGAGGGCGAGGCGCTGCTGGCATGGCTGCCGTACGCCGCGCCATCGACGGCGTCCTCCACAACCTCCTCACCCTCCTCGTCAATGACCCCGCTGGCGCGGGGCTGCGAGGTGCTGCCTGCCACACTTTCGAACCCACGCAGGTTGGAAAAATCGGCGCTTTGCAGGGACTGGGACATTGATGCGGCCTGACCACCGCCGTACCCGCCGTATCCGCTGCGGTGGGACTGTGGTGCGGGCGACGCTGCGCCGCCGTCATCGTAGCCGCTGCGGTGCGATGCGTTGCCGTGGAGGTCAACGAGGCCGCCGCTGCGCTGTGATTGAGCCATCGGCGACGCCGCCGCATTGCTATAACCGCTGCGATGAGAGCGCATCGCCGGGGAGGCGGCGCCGCCGTCGTAGGCGCCGGCGGCGCCGCCGGCGCCCCCTCCCAAACCGCTGTGCTGGGACTGGCCGGTCGGCGACGCCGCACCGCCATCGAAGCCACTGCGCTGTGACTGTACGGTTGGGGAGGCCATACGGCCGTAGCCGCTGCCCTGGCCGTAGCCGCTGCGCTGCGACATCGCCGCCGGCGACGCGGCGCCGCCGTACGGACGCTCGTCCAGTCCGCCGGTGCGCTGCGATAAAGCAGACACTGACGGTGGTCCGCCGGCAGACAACCCGCCAAGACCAGTACTGCCGCCGCCGCCGCCGCTGCCAGCGCCAACGTCGGCAGCACGGGACGACCGGACCGACGGCACTGGTGACGCTGCCGCCCCCAGCGCAGCCGCCGCCCAATTGTGGGAGCCGAGGTCGCTGCCACTGCCGTGCCGCTGTGAGCCCGCGACCGATGCCGGTGCCGCTGGCGGCGTTGCCGTGGACGAACCCCAGCCGCCGCCGCCGCCGCTGCCGGCGTCAGCACTGAAACCCTCTATAGAGGTGCGGCCGCCGCCGCCGCCGCCGCCAGTGGCGGACGGGCGCGCAGACACTGTCGTACCAACAACTGAAGATCGCTGGGAGCCCCCGCCAACGGCGGTGCCGCCACCTCCGCTGCCGCCGCCGAGCCCACCCAGGGAAGATGAGCCAGTTCGCTGGGACGTTGGCCCGGACGCTGTGGACATGGCCGCCGGAGCACCCGCCACACTGCCGGCGGTGGGAGTGCCTCCGCCACCACCGGTGACGGCTGCCTCGCCGTCGACGGAGGCGCGGATGCTGGCGGGCGCCGTGGGGATGCTTTGCATGGCAGAAACGCGCTGAGAGCCGGCGTTCGAGAGCGGCGGTGGGCGGCTCACATTGCTCCTGAGGTACAGAGAGGGGGTCAGGGAAGGAGGGGCAATGCGGTGGACGGAACGGCCCGAGGGCGCGGGTGGGGGGTGATAGCCGGTTGGGTAGGGGGGTTTGATAGCCAACGGACCCATGGGACACATCAACCCTCTCACGGGCAGGTTGAGGGCAGCAAACCGCTATCAGGCAGCAAACCGCTCGCGCAACCACCGCAACCACCGCAACCACCCCAACCAACCAGCCATCCATTCATCCATCCATTCACCCACCTGACAGACGCCACTGACGGCGCCGCCGATCGGGACGTCGATGCGGCGGCGCCGCCGCTGCCGCCTCCCCCCACCGATCCCGGCGGCGGCGTCGGAGATGAGGTCTGCCTTGACGGCATTGACGCCAGCCGCCCCATGACGCGGGTGTCCGCCAGGTAGCCCTTCACCTCGTCGATGCGGTGCAGGAGGTCCTGAGCCACGGGGGCCTGAGCGCCCAAGTGCCGCTGGTAGAACTCCAAGGCCTGGAAGGAGTTGGGGGTTGGGGGTTGGCGGTTGGCGGTTAAGCGGAGGGCTTTCTGTTGCAGTCCGGCGGGTGAGCCCTAAAGGCAAGACGCCCTTTCGGCGACTGGAGCAGCGAGAAATCAGAAAATCGGTCCGTCTGCCCGTCCAGCTGTCTATCTGTCCGTCCGTCCGTCCGTCTGTGCGCTCCTTCCATGTCACAGGGTAAAAGCGTCCGATGCCCCAGCCCCGCCCCGGGACAAAAAAACTCGAGAAATCTAGCACACATGCTGCTGACTCTGCCGTACCTGGTTAAACATATGCTGCGCCGTACGGAAGTCCCCACTCGCCAGCGCCACGTCACCGCGCAGCTTCAGAACCTCTGCAACCTGCCGACAGCGTGGGGTTGGTTGTGGTGGTTGAGGTGGTTGGACTGTAAACGGATGCCAACACGAGGAAGTGGTTGGGATTACGAGTTGGCCGCAGTTTTGACAAACGGCTAATAACACCCACATACACAGAGAATCCGAAGATACAGACCTTCACCAAAGAAAAATATTTTGAAAAAAAATATTTTTAATTGCCAGCAGTCAACGAATCTCATCCCCCCACGCCCGTACTTTCAACTGAAACCCGTTTCAACTCCCAACTCCGTCTTCCCGTACCACACACACACACACACACACACATACATCCCTACCTGGAGCTCCTTGCGCACGGGGTCGTTTTCGAACAGCTCCGTAACCACAGTAGTAAGCTCCTCGTAACAGGCCGATGCACTCTCCTGTGTACGTACGGCAAATACACACACACCGGGGTCGCGGAGTGCACAGCTGCTCAAATACCCACTCCCCGGGACCGCAGTCCGTTTACCCCATCAGCCCCTGCCGTAGCTGCCGGGGGGGCCTTCAGCCAGGCGGAATGGGGGGACATAAACACACACACGCACACACACACACACACACACACACACACACACACACACACACACACACAGCAAGCCGCCTCACCCACAACTCAAACCCAAAACCCTCCGTACTGCCCTGCGCCCCATCCTTGTGGCAGGCATCCATGTAAGCTACTCCCTCCCATCCGTACCGAAAACCCGCCCCCTCCCCTTGAGGCATACACACTACCCGAGCCCCCTGGGAAGTTAACCCTCCTTCACTTCACAGTCCCCAGCTACCCGCCACTCACGTAATCCCTCTTGTCCACCAGCAGGGCCCCTTTGTCCTTGAGCGCCTGGATGTGGCGGGCGGGGGGCAGCCAGCCGCCGCTGCCGTACTGCGCGAAGGCGGACAGGATCTCGTTGACAATACCCAGACGGAGGGCGTCCTTGCGCTGCATAGCTGGGGGTGGGAACGGGGAAAACGAGCGACACGGCGGTTTCGGTTATTATGGTTGAGATGCGGTTGGGGTAGTTATGATGGTAGTTAAAACGAGCTGCACACGAAAGGAGACGCAGGCAAGGAAATAAGACGTCACGGTTGCGGACCCCTAAAGAGCTGGCCCCTGCCCCCCTTTTTACCCTCCTGTCCCCCTGTCCCCCTGCCGTACCGTATGCTGTTCCAATGCCAGCAAAGAAGTCCAAAGAGCGCCTCCACAGCGCCTGAAAGGTCGGGTGGGACAGCTTGCCCTCGCGGCCCACGGAGTCCTCCAGTCTGAAGCGCGGGGGACAGGGGCGGACTCATCAGGCATCACATATATGTTATATGTGTATAATATGTTATATATATCTAATATATGTGTGTGTGTGCGAAATACATAAGTATAATTACATAATTTATCGTTTTAACATATGTACACATATACGCATGCATCTGAACGACTGTGCTGTTCGACAAACAAAGATCACGAAAGGGCTCGAAAGCCAGGTCCTCATGCAGCGAAGGAAATGGCTTGACAGACGTGTTGACAGACGTGTTGACGGGGGCGGCCAAGAGATGGCGGCACAGAATGCCGGATGCCCGGGCACCTGACAATCCGACACGGCTATACACACACATACACACATACACACATACATACACACATACACACATACACACATACATACACACATACATACATACATACATACACATACACATACATACATACACACATACATACACACATACATACATACATACATACATACATACACATACACATACATACATACACACATACATACACACATACATACATACATACATACATACACACATACATACACACATACATACATACATACATACATACATACATACATACACACATACATACATACATACATACATACACACATACATACATACACACATACATACATACACACACGCACACACGCGCGGGCGCAAAGCTTGGCTGGATGAGATACGGACATAGCGGTACCCCTTCCTCTTCCGCACCTTGACCCCTCCACGTCAATCACGTGGTTCAGGCAGTACATAGCGGCATCGTACGAGCGCTCTGCCTCAGCCGCCAACCGTAAAACGTCTGCCTGGTGGTTGTCCGCCTCATCCCTGCGGTTAGGGTGGTCCGGGGGATGCGAGAGGGGAGGGGGGCCAGGGTATGGGATTTTGGGTGGGAGGGAAGTGAGGGGGAGGGAGGAGGGTATGTGGGCACGCCGACCTAGGATTTTATGACGGCAGATGAGCCCATGTCTGTCTGTCTGTCTGCCTTGACTGTCTGCATGTCAAGGCGAAGTTAGGGAGAGGTGTTCAAGGGCCCTGAAGAGGTCGAGTCTATGTAATGCCAACCCCGTGCCCCCGTGCCTCCGTGCCCCCGTGCCTCCGTGCCGGCCTCATCGCGTCTACTGCACCACCTGCACAAGACTCAACTTTCGGATATGAGCTCCGCCCCCTCCCTTTGTCTCTGCATCCGTGTACGGCGCCCCCCCTCCCCCCCCACACACACAACCCGTCCTAATACCCCTACCCCTCGGTGGCCCCACGCTTTACCCACCATCAACCATCCCAATATTTATTAATAGCAATAATAGCAGTTACCAACTGATCTTTGTCAATCAATGAGTTAAATGAATGAGTGATGACTCATCCTAACGATGCTGTTAACCGTTCGTGCGCCATAATCCGTTATGTCAAACCGAAAACCGAAACCGACAACTACCAACCTGAAGTGCTGCACTTGGTTGCGGTACTTCTCCAGCTGCTCGGGGGAGTAGAAGGCATCACCACGATCTGTACGGCGGTCAAGGCGGGCAGCGGCTTCCTCCGCGCTACGCAGAGATGACTTACGCTCTGGAGGCGGGAAGGTAAGGGTCCAGGGAGGAGGGGAGGTGAGTAACGGGAAAGGTTTTAAGCATGCGGGCATGCTTTCCTCCTTTCTGTTCCATTCCCCCTCCCCCTCCCCCCCATTTCCCCTTTCCCCCGCCGTGCTTGCCGTGCGCGGTGCCCTTACCTGCGTCCTCGGACTCCGCCTCCTTGAGCTTCGCCTCCGCTAGCAGCCCGTGGCTTTGGGCCATAAGCGCCACAATGCCCGCATCACTGACCGAGTCAATGGTCGCCCGCTGAATGCCGCCGAGCTCGTTGTCCTCAGCCTCCTCTGAGGTCCAGGCCACTGGCTCCTGCGCTCAGAGGCAGCGGAGGCAGGCAGATCATCACCACCACCATTACCATCACTACCACCACCACCATCACCATCACCACCACCACCACCACCACCACCATCACCATCACCACCATCACGATCACCACCACCACCACCACCATCACCACCATCACGATCACCACCATCATCACGATCACCACCGCGCCGGGCTCGCCGGAACCACGTCTTCGGGCCAAACTGGCCCCTGAAGTGCCCCCCCCAAAACCCTCCTTGTTGTGGGAGCCATTGATTGTGAGACCCCGCGGCCCCCCCTCCTCCACCTCCTCTGGCCCCCCGCCCGCCTCCGCGCCCCCTCCCCCATCCTGGTGCCCCCATCCTCATGCCCCCGTTGATCGTCCCCACCTGCAGCCCCGCCGCCTTGACTAGCAGCGCCAGGGCCTTACGGGCCTGGTTGCAGGCGGCCTCGGTTGTCACACCGGGCACCCCGGCGGAGGAGAGCAACGCCTCCGCCCGCATCACCTGCAGACGCAGAGGAGGAGAAGGAGGACGGGTTGGGGATGTGTGTGTTTGATGTGTGATGTGTGATGTGTGTGTGCTGCTTCCGGACCAGGCCCTCCGGAGCAGTCAGCTGAGCTCTGTGTGCGGCTACTTACTCCGTACCTGCACTTCGGTCCGTAGCGCCCGTGCGGCCTCTGTGTCGGCCACCTCCTTTGGAATCGCCGCCAGGGCGCTGCCGAGGAGGGGAGGGGAGGGGAGGGGAGGGGAGGTGTCAGAAACAGGAGGCAAGAGCCGGACTTCACGGCTTTAGAATGCAGGATGCAGAAGCAGAAGAGGGGGCAAGAAGAGGGGGCAAGAAGAGGGAGCAAGAAGAGGGAGCAAGAAGAGGGAGCAAGAAGAGGGAGCAAGAAGAGGGGGCAAGAAGAGGGGGCAAGAAGAGGGGGCAAGAAGAGGGAGCAAGAAGAGGGGGCAAGAAGAGGGGGCAAGAAGAGGGGGCAAGAAGAGGGAGGAAGAAGAGGGGGCAAGGATAGCCCCGCCACCCACTCCTCCACCTGACAAGGTGCTCTTCTCAGCGAATAACGATACAAATCGCCCCTTCACTATCATGAAGATGGTGCGGGACAGAGGCGGGAGCGGCACTCACTGCTTTCCGTGATCTGAGGCCTGCCGGTCGCACCCCAGCCCCTGGTACGCCCTCGCCATGGAGAAGTGCGCTTTGGCCAGCAGCAGCGGCTCCTCGCGCACCGTCACCGGCATGGTGCGCCAGACAACCTTGGCGTGACCGAGAACCATCTGAGCGAGGTGCACAACGACCCATGGGTCCTTGGAGGCCTGTCGGGAGGTGGGGAAAGATGGCGGGACGACGGGGGGAGGCGGTTACAAATGAGCCAATTGAGCCAAGCAGCCAAGTGGTGAAGCAACGCCTAAACAGGCGCACCATATTTGGTAGCGTAGGTGACTTCAATTTCCCCACCCCCCTCTGTAAAACCCAAACCCCGAAACCTAAACACACAAGAAAACACACGAACGAATCGAGTACGAATGAGCTAATTTACCATTAATAAATATAAATCTTTAGGATTATTTTCATATTTATTATTATATAATAAATATTTCTTATATGACGGGAATTAGTTATGAATGACACACACACACACACGCCCACACACCCTTCCCTGACCCCCCGGGGGTTCCACTCCTTACATGTGACGCCGCCTCGAGATCCGCAGTCACCTCCGCCAGTCGTACGGCAGGAGTATCGGCCTCCAGATCTTCCAGCGGATCGGAACCGCCGTACTCATCGCCCGCCAGTCCCGCGATGCCGCTCATGCCCAAGTTGCCGGCCCGGTTGGGGCCGCGGCCGCGGGGCCCGGCGGGAACCACATCCTCATCGTCCGGCACAGCTCCAGGAGAGGGCGGGATATCCAAATCATCATCGGCAAGCGTGGTGGGTTCACCTGTGGGCGTGTACGTGCGGATTTGTTTGTCTGTGTGTCTGTGTTTGCTTGTATGCGTATGCGTGTCTGTGTGTCTGTGTGTTAAGCAAAGGACGAAGGAGATGGCCTAGGGGTACAAAACGAATGCTGGTGTTGCTTGTTATGTTTTATGCAAGAGGCCATCAATCCCCTCCTGGAGTGGGTTGAGGACATGACCCTCCTTTCAGTGCCACTCACCGTCCACGTCGATGACCTCCTCATCTGACACCACACTGAAGGCCGCCCGACCACCACGAACCGAGCTGGCCGCAACACTGCGCGCACTGCGGGCGCTGCGGGCACTGCGGGCGCTGCGGATGCGTGCGGCCGCTCCGCCGCCGCTCCGGCCGGCGGCACCGCCGCCGCCGCCATCAGCGTCGGCGCCGTCACCGCTGGTGGCGCTGGCATCAAGGCGGGCCACTTTCTTGAGGTGCAGGTTGGTCAGTGGTGCGGGCGGCGGGCGCGGTGCGGGCTGCGAAAACATACTGCGAGATAGCTGCGTTAATGCACCACGTCGGCGGGGAGGGGGAGCAGACGTGAACGGAGGGGGAGCAGAGGTGAACGGAGGGGGAGTGGAAGCATTCCGGAGGCGCTTACCGTTCAGTTGCTCTGTGGCGAATCTGTACACATATACAGGCGTACGGACATACAGACTTACACACATACACACATTCACACGTACACACACACGTACAAGTTTGTATGCAGGAGCCCCAAGGCTCTACGCCTCTTTAGGGGCCTGCTGCGACTACTGCCTCTGATGCATTCTCGCTTCTGCATGATTACTACAAGGTTGAAGTTTGCGAGCCGACAGGGCGGATGGAAGGATGGTGGTGCACGATGGATTCGGGAAGGCGGGGGCTTGCTGGAGTTTACATATACACACACACAGCAAGCCCCCATATATATATATATATATATATATATATAACATATATGTGTGTTATATAAATGTGTGTGTGTATATGTATATATATATATATATATATATATATAGAGAGAGAGAGAGAGAGAGAGAGAGAGAAAGGGGGGAGGCGTCGGACGAATCTTCTAGAAATAGGTCGCACTTGTCATTTTACATTTATTGTTCTGAAAAAACGTTTCAGGTAAATGAAAAAGAATTTCTAAAAGTCTTGCGTGAAATCCAAACCCCTTAGGATTGGATGGAGGAGATGACGGAGGTGCTGAGGGTGAAGGGAAGAGGAGAGGGATCTGAGAAGAGGTGATCCGTCTGTGTGTGTTGGGCTCCACCCGGCAGGGGGGGACAGAAGACGGCGGAGAAGAGTTGGGTGGAAAGAAAAAGGGGTTGGAGACAAAGAGCGCCCTTTAGGGGGTAATGGCTGTGCCGTAGTGACAGCCGCCGCCATCCGGGGTACAGTAAGCTGCGGCACAGTTATCATGTGTAACGCCATAAGGTGAACAAACAGCAGCGGACACAGACGCAGCGAGTCGGGACTAGAAGCACCGACTAGCTAAGTTGCACGACGTTGAGGCGACAGAGCGTCCTTCGCACAAAATGCGGGGACGGATAGCCTTAGAAGGAAACCCCGCACCGTTCTGGCGTCCCTCAATCGAAAAAATTCCAATGTGGGTTATTGGGGGGGGGGGTGTTCACCTGCACGGGGTCCACTTCGGGCGGTGCGAGCAGCTCCGCGTCGTCCAGCCGTCCCGACCGGACGCGTCCGGACGGGCTCTTTGCTTCAGGAGCTTGAGGAGGATAACCACTTGCCATCTGTGGATTGTCAGTGAAAGGACCTTAAGACCACGGTGCTGCTATCCACTGCGCTGCTGTCACGCCCATGCGAACGGTGGGCCGCGCGAAGACGGTTACCATAACCGTCAGTCAAGGTCTAATTCATCCTTTGGAATCTTGTATTAGTTATACTTAAGTTGCGTTGGGCAATTTGATCCCCCCATTGCCAGGCCATCAACCTTTCAGCCTAAACATCCAAAAGAAATTAAAATGTCCGTTTGCAAATGATTTTGCTTACCTAACTTGATTAATTACAAGCGCCTTCTGTGCAACGTCCTGTTAGCCGAAGGCTCTAAGTTCGCAAGCGCAGTTCACGAGCAAGCCGATTGGATTAGTAGCACATAAAAATTCAGTAGCTAAGTTCAGGATCGATACAAGTGCAGCGTCGATTGTGAACAGTTCAGCTACAATACAAACTTCCAGCCTTGCTAGGATTGTGAGGTGCGAACTGAGGCAGCCCAATGCTTTAGTCGCAATGTTGAGTTTCAACTACACTATGCTTCTCCAATGCAAAGATTGCGGTGAGGGGGACGAAAGCTGGAGTGTGGTTATTTCCTATCGGCGGATGCGTACGGAACATCTAAAGCCCATCACAAGACGACATAACCTAAGCAGATAATCAAAACAAATGACTTTGTATGAGATACATATATTTGACGCCTGTGATATGTTTTCCTTTGACGTATGTTGGGAGGCCCATATACACGTAACTCGTGGTCGAGTTGCCATGCGTAGGAAGCGGATAAACGGGCTCAATTTTTTCTTGTTTTAAATTATTTAAAACCAACGTAGGTGCATCTTACAGCGGTGTGAATATGCATGCAATACGGTCGACACTGATGCGGATCTGGGCGTCCTGCCTGCGGTTATGATACCGTACGTCAGCATACGTTGCGCCCGGGGCACAATTATCCAGATGTTCACATATGTCGACAGAAAATACGATGATGCAGAAGTGCAGGTATTGATGTTGACTTGTGCTGATGAACTCTGGAGGCTGGGTGCGTCCTCGCTAAGTACATACATATTATATATACTGTCGATCTGCAACGTGTCTTCATATATATTGATTTTACAATGCAGCTGTTCTAAACCACTAGCTATGGGAAAATCCTCAATTTATGATATATATTTATGTTCATACGGAAGCTGCTGACGTACGGGATGGATTTGCAGTACGTGCCCAAGCAAATGCCGTGAACCGAGCTAGAAAACACAAGGCCTTCGATTTTTGTATGTACACATCTGGATGGGTCTGCACGCACGGGTTGTCCTAGGCCCCGACCCAGCAGACCATCTTCTCTGCACTGATGACACTCTGTTGTATCTCTGTTATATCCGCCTACATGCAGTGGTGCAGTAGTGCAGAGCTGTGTGTTGTTGCCATCTATCATGTGTGTAGCAGACAGTGGAGATGTCGTAATGCGCTGGATGGGAGAGCTGCTGCTGAGGTTACGCAAGCACCCCATGCTACACACCATGACATGGCAAGGGACGCCTGTCGTATCTCTCTGTTATATCCGCCTACATACATGCAGCAAAGGCTCGATCGAAAGATGACCAGGTATCGGTGCCATCTATCCCGGATAGATGCTACCCGCCGTAGGTATCCTAATCAGGATACTACACAGGGCGCCACAAACGTAAGCTCATTTCGTTCAACCATATCGCCAGATAGCAAGATCCACAGCACAGCACATTCGGTACTGGTCAATACGCAGGCCCAACCCGCTTCATGCATCTCTGGCGGCAAATGTTCAGCGATGGTGAAAATTCCCAAGGGCCTTATATGACTAGTACTCCTTACAATGGGAGATAATGTACGACATAACTGCAAAATTTCTCAGGGGCCTTACATGACTACGTAGACCTCCTTACAGAAGAAGTGGATCTTCAACATAATAACTAAAAGATATTTCTATACGATTCTAAAATATACGATTACTAGACCAGCTAATTAAAGCGGTCGCATATAATAATAGTAATAATAACAACGGCAGTGATGGATGGCTTCCCTTCGTGTGTGTTGCGGGTGTTAATTGGGGCTGTCTGTGGGCGGTGCTGCCAACCTTTCAGGAGGGCATCTATCTATCTATCTATCTATCTATCTATCCATCTATCTATCTATCTATCTATCTATCTATCTATCTATCTATCTATCTATCTATCTATCTATCTATCTATCTATCTATCTATCTATCTACCTATCTATCTATCTATGGCTTGTCATTACCCCCCCCCCGTACACACACATATATGTGTATATGTGTGTGTGTGTGCGTCCAGCTCGCTGTTCTGCTCGGCTGCGAGGGAGGGTCGCCCCTCTCCTCTCGATCGAGGGAGTCCGTGTGTGTGGGAGTGCCAGGCTCCTGCCAGCTGGGTGGGTGTTGGTTGTGACAAATAAAGGAGGTAGTACGCGGTGCCCCTCTTGCCGCCATTGCCGTCCATTATCGTAGAACCATAATACCGAATAATAATATCGAAATGGTGTCTATTGCTGATGCTCCAACCGATGGTGGATGCCATTCAGAGCCCTAAAGCTTCTAGCGAGCGCCGTTGCCAATTGAAAGGAATAACTTTTGAAAAATGTGCAAACAAATTACACGATATCGTCCTTAAAATTAGCCTTCTCCCCGAAGAGAAGTCTGCGCTTCTTGTCCTCAGTACGTTACATTTCTGATGTACGGCATCTCGACTCCTAATAATGCCTCGACGCCGCCATCAGTATCCCCACATCCGCCTCCTGGCCTCTTGTTGCGATCAGTATGCACAAACGTATGTATGTGCTTGCGATATATGATATGGCGGACGGAGCCGCGGCATGACGTGATGTGGACTGATGTGGAAACCCGTGGCCAGGGTAGGTGAGCGATCGCAAGCACTACTTGCCGACAGGGCCAATAATTAGAACGTCCGAGGCGTGCCCTCCAACGCACGCATGTATTGACAGTCATCATGGACAGATGGACCAGAAATAAAGATGTGCGCTGCTTGCCTGCCACCTCGCGCGCCACGCATCCGGTGTATATTGTTTTAAGTCATCCATCGGTCAATCAACCTTTTTGTTTATTGGGATGAAAATAAGCCAACAAGGATAACGATTCAAATGAACTAAGTAAGTCGATCCCTGATGATCTGGCCCCCGTCGATTCCGTCGATTCGGTGCCGCTGCTGCAAAGGGCATCACCCTATCTAGATAGTACCTAAATGGTGCTTTTGTATCGGGATGGAAGATCTTTTGAAGTTATAAGCGCAGACGTACGAGTGACGTACGGCAGCTGCTGTTGTTGATTGATTCGTAACATTGATTCTAGGTCGATAGGGGTCGATCAATCGAGAGATTATTACATCTGTCCGTGTAGGGGGCATTGTTAGGGCTACGCAGCTACAACTGCTGCGAAACCTATTTAGAAAGGAAAAACATATGTGCATGTATTTTTATACGTATGATAAAAGAGACACAAAGAGAGAGAAGGGGGGAGAGACACATACACACACACACACACAAAGAGAGAGAAAGAATGTGTGTATATGTGTGTGAGTGAGAGCGAGAGAACGACAAAAAGAAAGAGAGCGGGAGAGAGAAATAAAGAGCGTGTACCTCACTGTCCTAACTGTCGTCGTCGTCGTCAGATCATAGCATATCATCATCATCATCATCATCATCATCATCATCATCATCATCATCATCATCATCATCATCATCATCATCATCATCATCATCATCATCATCATCATCATCATCATCATCATCCTCATCATCATCATCATCATCATCATCATCATCATCATCATCAGCATCATCATCATCATCATCATCATCATCATCATCATCATCATCATCATCATCATCATCATCATCATCATCATCACATCATCATCACATCATCATCATCATCATCATCATCATCATCATCATCATCATCATCATCATCATCATCATCATCATCATCATCATCATCATCATCATCATCATCATCATCATCATCATCATCATCATCATCATCATCATCATCATCATCATCATCATCATCATCATCATCATCATCATCATCATCATCATCATCATCATCATCATCATCATCATCATCATCATCATCATCATCATCATCATCATCATCATCATCATCATCATCATCATCATCATCATCATCATCATCATCATCATCATCATCATCATCATCATCATCATCATCATCATCATCATCATCATCATCATCATCATCATCATCATCATCATCATCATCATCATCATCATCATCATCATCATCATCATCATCATCATCATCATCATCATCATCATCATCATCATCATCATCATCATCATCATCATCATCATCATCATCATCATCATCATCATCATCATCATCATCATCATCATCATCATCATCATCATCATCATCATCATCATCATCATCATCATCATCATCATCATCATCATCATCATCATCATCATCATCATCATCATCATCATCATCATCATCATCATCATCATCATCATCATCATCATCATCATCATCATCATCATCATCATCATCATCATCATCATCATCATCATCATCATCATCATCATCATCATCATCATCATCATCATCATCATCATCATCATCATCATCATCATCATCATCATCATCATCATCATCATCATCATCATCATCATCACGCAGTTGGTCTATTAGGGCCAACGAAACTGGCCAACGGCTCCTGCCTGGATGCGCGGTGGAAATCTTAACTTAAGTGTGAATGAATTTCTTCCGGATAGGTGATCGTCAACCGGGCGGGTGTGAATGAAGTTGTGTCGTTGCCGAGGGAATGAAGTGCCGTTGGCAATCATGTCGATTGAAGGGTAAGAGGGGTGAAGGTGGTGCATTACGTACGTAGGGTCGAGTAGGGTGCATTTCCATCCCGGGACGAGTGCCGTGGAGTGCGCGCACGCACCGTGCATCGACCTGAGCTTCGTTGTACGGCTTCAGGCCATGGTTGCCCTGATATATCAGGCTTTATACATGCATCGATTGTTGCGTCTTTGCCATCGATGGAGGTCGGCTGACACTCGGAGCCCGCTGGGTACCCTTGCGCTGCTTAATGACTATGCCGGTACTAGTACTCCCAGACTGTAGATGTTCGTTCTGCTTGTCAATCAGGCGATCCGTCGCTCGAGGCCAATCGATGCGTATCGATGGAACGCTCGGCTTATTACGATTTTCACATATCTATCATGCCGTAGCATACGGCCACATGCGGCGTTGCGGAGAAGCGGTGTATGTACGTGTGATACATATGCGAGAAGGGAATGATATAGGCAATCACGCAGCAGGCAATCTCTTGACCAAAGCATTGCATGATGTGCGTAATAAAGTCCGAGGAAGGAGAACTGGCGCTGTTATCGGCACAGTCCCGCCCCTTCAGCTAACGGAGTAACCATTTTCCTGGATGGAGGTCACTGGAGGATGGAGTCTGGAGGTCTGTCCTTTTTTGGAGCCTGGTGCCGTCTGGTGCTCTTCTTTCCTGGTGTCCTATTTCAAGTTCTAGCGGTCCATTGAACCTCCCCTGAAAAATAAACACTTAACACCCGGACTTCCGTGCTGGCCCCGGAAAAGCAGCTGGAATAATCATGTATGATTCCATATCATAAAAAAATATAAGCAACTTGTATATGTAATTGAAGTATTGCATAGGCCTGACGAGTGAGTGACGAAATGCGAAAGTGCCTCATGCCCATGCAAAAGTGTTTCTTCCGCTTGTACCTCCTGATGCAAATGCGATATTTTTATAACTATGAATTTAAACGGTCCCTACGGAAGCAGGCATCGGGGTGTACGGATGCATCACAACTCCAATTTCACGAACCTGTCGGCATATGTGCAGAGGACGCTCATTGACTTACGTTAAAACCTACAACTTAAAAATGTTACACATTACTATGAAACCATGATGAAACCGCATACCTCAACCTGTAAGATTGACCTAAGGAGCACTGTTATCCTAATGAAAAATTTAGTCATCCTAAATATCGTCATTGCAAGTACATTATGCATGACCTGACGCACGGACTCTGTGCTTCCCTAGGGGAGAGGGCGTTCTGCACACGCCTACGAAAATCATGTCCCCGTGCCATAGGCATTTACTTCGTCTTTCAATGATCAGATGTCATTGACATCCTGGGTCAGAGCACTTCTCGGCATTGGCTTGCTCCTTGCTGTGGGAGCCGAGGACGTATGGGAAACAATATTTATACCGTGCATAAACAAAACAACATGCAACATAGCCGGAAAGCAGTCGTCTGGGTACGTGTGGAATCTAATTAAAATGCCTAGTGCGTGTTTTAGTTGACCTAAGGCTGATGACTGAATGTGCGCATGGCAGGGACAACCAGGGCAACGCTTCCCAAGTCAACGCTTCCCAAGTCAGCGCTCGAGCAGATGCATCCAAGTGTTTCATGGATACGTTTGCGGCGGAGAATGGGCTCAAGACGATGGTATGCCGCGCGTTGTCGGAGTACCAAATAAACCGAACCAGTAGTTCGGCTGCATCGGCTCACTAGTGTATTAGCAGTAATTCCCCTTCTATGCATACAGGAAAATACAATTCCTCCGGCAAATTTGAGTTTCCTTCTTTTTTGCCTCCAACCTAGCTTCTTCAACCGCCAGCTGCCGGAGATTGACGAGCGCATGCCCATTTCCTTCTCCCCACGTTTCTCCCTCTCTGCATGCCTCGCCGCGCCATACGAACAAACTGGGTTATCGATCCGCGCTTCATCTCCGCTGTGGACCCTTTCGCATTTTTTTCGTCAACAAAAGTCGATCCGCATTGCCACCCTCAACCTAACTGCAATTGCGCCACTGGTCAAAACCGTCAACAATATCACAAGAGGTGCGGGGATGGCTAGGAAGACTGCTGGGAAGATGGCATGGACGATGTGGGTCGCCCTGCCACGATGTGGGTCGCCCTGCCAAGTCAAATCAAGCAACGGGCTGAATCAGATCCTTGAAGCAGTACAGCTCATTTTGGGGGCCGCGTCCGGGCGGGTTGGGGGTTTCCGTCATTCGCAATTTAGCTTTAGTTTGAATTTACTCCCTTCGTAAAGCCGATGCGAGCTGGGTCGGATAGGGGTGGCCGACCAGAATGGACATGTACGGGAAAGAATCACACCTGCCGATGATCAATCCATCGACATCAATAAAAGAACATCAAAAGGTTATGGGTTAGGGTTTTGCGAATGCATGTGCGCCTTCTCGGTGGCCTTATGTTCCCTGCTCTACGGGTACGATATCAAGGCTTGTAGGCCTGTGCCGTAATAATCGCCGCGCTGTGGTTGGATCTGCCGGTCCCTTGTCGTCCGAGGGGTAGACGCAATTTAGTTCGGAAATCCTGTGCTTTCAAGGATGGGGCTCTCTCATCCCCACCAGTGTCTTCTTCCTCCGCAATTTTCTCGTCGTCGTGGGGATATGGGGTGGAGGGAACACCGTGTCACCCCCGACCCTAACCCTTTGCCCGTCAAGAAGCTCCTCCCGGGAAACCCCCGAGACCGTCATTCATATTGTACATTCAGTGCCTCCGCCTTCACGAGTGACATGTATGCATGTGTATGCACGTGTATGCATGCGTGTGTGAGCATGGGGGGGGAGGGGGGGAGGGAGAAACCCCGCAGCACACCCCGTGTTAGTTCATTTTGTTCCGGGGCTCTGGTTTAAGGCACAAACACATACACTTTGCCGCAAACGCCGCACACCGCACACACCCATTTACCCGGCAAGCAGCTGCGTGTGCGTGTTCTCTCTCTTTAAGCAAAGCAACCCTGCGTGTGCGTGTTCTCTCTCTTTACCATTTCCGGCTCTTGAGTCCGCCATGATGTACGGATGGCGCGCTCACAAACTTATTGATTGTCCGCGTCCCGGTTCCAGCTAATGGGATTCCGCCCGTCAACTGGACATTGTTCGATCCCTCCGCGGAGAACTCCATAAAAGATGACATCAGGAGGGGGAGCCAGTTCCACGCCTATGTGCTCACGGGACAGCAGTCCGGTGACATGGCGTACATGGGGTTCTCGCAGGCAAGCCGGGCCAGGGCTCGCGACGCAGACTCGTCCTGTGCCGGTGGGGTTTGCTTTGGATGCTGGAACGGTGGAATGATGGAATCCGCGATCTGGGAAATTTGAAGAAACAATCAAAGTGTGATGTAGTGTAGAAGTGTGATGGGTCCTTACAGGATTCCAGACGGAGAGACATGAGGATGACAACGAAGAGAAAGGGGGGGGGGGAAATCAATCGAGCAGCACGTTTACGGGGCGAACGCGGCGAGCGAGCCGTGTGAGGATGTGTGATGGCGGAACGGGGCCGGTATGGGCTTCTGCCAACACGTGTGAAATCTTTCTTCTCTGCTTCAGGCAGGAAGCTTGATGCTTTTATGGGTGGGCAGGGTCAGTTTAAGGGGGGGCCCGAAGCGGGAACTCGTGAAATCGTCCGGAGAGTCCGAGACGAGCGGATGTGTTTGGCAGCATCGAACTGGACGTCTTAAGTCTCGGGCAGCAGCACTGCCTGAATCAGGCCGGAGCGAAGGGGCCTGGCCACGGAGGTGGCAGGAGGCATGAAAAGCTCTGATGGATTATGGGCTATGAGTAGTATGCCCGGCACATGGTGGCGGGGTGGGATGTACGGACATATGCTTGATTTTACAACGGTTCCGGCAGTTGGGGGGGTAGGGAACGTGACGCCGCATGCGGCAGCGCCAAGGTCCCATCACAAACAATGCGGCAGCGCTGTTGTGGGCCGTGTCCTGTCTGACCAGCAAGCGAGTTAAAAGGCTGGATATGTGTGTGTGTCTCGACGCTCGTGGCGCAGCGGCATACCTGCGGCGCTTCTGTAGCTTTCTATCTGTGCCACGAGCCTTCACGGACTGCTGTCCCCTTCACCCCATCATCCATCATCCGCAGGATCTATCTAGCACCGTCGCCATGGACACGATGCTAGACTGGTCGTCCCTACTGCAATTCTACCGGTACGTGAGATGCCTCGTCATGCGGGTACAATATTTAAGAATAAATAATTGGGGGTTTGGCACCGCCGTGTCCTCTTCTCGCAGCTTCTTTGTTTTCTGGCGTATTTTATCCGTGCGACGACGACAACAGCAGCCTCTTCCTGCTTTCATATCTGTGAGACGGCATATGTTGTTGACCGTCGTCTGTCGTATTTAATATATTAAATTATGCTTGTTATATTGTATATATATAATAAATTAAGAACTAGATATGTTATGTATCTATTTTTATTAACAATTATTAAATTTTTGCGACTCGAAGTACTCCGCTGTGCTACCTGTTACCTCCTCTTTCCTTCCTACCCGTGTACCCATCTGTCCATCTGTCCATCTGTCCAAGCACCAACATGAGGCAGTGTTGTTTTAAGGACTAAAACATGACACGCGCGCGCTATGCATGCGCGATAATATACATCCCTTTTACTGTTGCACGCAAACGCCCGTCAAACATGCACGCATATATATGCACACAGGAGTTCTGTTGCGGTGTTTGGGGGCCAAGTGATGTCAATCCCGATATCAGGCTTCATGCCGCTGTTGTACTATCGTCTGGATATCTTCGAAAAGAAACAAGTGCTCCCACCTCGAACCTGGGATGAACTCATCAAAATTGCTGAGCGCTTCAATGGAACGGACTTGGACGGTGACGGCCTAAAAAATGACTTCGGCATCTGCATGTGGCAAGCGCAGATGTGCCCTTCCATTGGTCTGCCTCTGGTTGCGATACTTGCCAGGTGGGCTAAAGACGAGGTGGCAAAAAGCATGAGCGGGATGGGTGTGGGGTGGGAGTAGGGGGGTGTGGGGTGGGATTAGAGGGGTGTGGGGTGGGAGTAGAGGGTGTGGGGTGGGAGTAGGGGGGTGTGGGGTGGGAGTAGGGGGGTGTGGGGTGGGTGTAGAGGGGTGGGGGGTGGGAGTAGAGGGTGTGGGGTGGGTGTAGAGGGGTATGGGGTGGGGGTAGAGGGGTGGGGGTGGGGGTAGAGGGGTGGGGGGTGGGAGGGGATGTACGGATATAACATAGCCGAGATATTGATAACACGAACACTTGGGGGCCCCCAATCCGTTGTCATGAACGCGGCTTTCCTGGCGCACATGTCGTTCCCCCCTCCGTGTTCCCCTCCGGCTCCCCTTCCCTCTTACTTGCTTCCCATGTCTACCACTGCACCGATTATATCAACGAGAAGGTATATGTTATATTCATGCCCGTACCCAATACCACATGCCACATACTCGGCCTTGAATCTCGTCTCGTTGTTACGTGCAGCTTGGTGCAGACGCACGGCCTCAGCAGCGGCCTCTACATTGAGCCATATAGTGGTGAATCGGTCCTGCAAACAGTGGCTTGGGAGAATGCCCTGACGGTGGCAGCCAATTTGAGTACTTTCGCGCCTCCAGCTCCAAAATATCTTTCCGGCACCACCGACTGCTCCTATATGCCGCTCTTTGGGCAGGTAGGGACGGCTGCGGATGGCGGGGTGGCAGCAGGGGGTGGGAGCACGCGGTATGGGCAGTATCGCACACAGTGTGGGATGTGCGTGGACAGTTCACTGGGACACGCACGTGGGTCATGATTTTCAGATTGGCAGGAGCTCAGTACGGGAGGGAGGGAGGGAGGGAGGGCAGGGCGGCAGAGCGCCAAGGATGGTTGCGCCTCCGCTATGCTGCCATCCGCCCTCCCCAAGGGCTGTTCACGGACATGCTCACGGACATACTCACGGACATGCTCACGGACATGCTCACGGACATACTCACGGACATGCTCACGGAAATGCTCACGGACATCCTCATGGACATACTCACGGACATACTCACGGACATGCTCACGGACATGCTCACGGACATGTATAAACCCTGCCTGTAAGTTCACCTTCATGGATGCCCCCAAGGACTGCTCCCGAGCCGTCTTCAACCCAGTGTTGGGGCCCCTGCCCTCTTAGGGGGGCCGACATAAAGAGGGGGTGACCCAGGTGAAGAGGTACTTGTGACCAGTGACTACCCAGTATACATGCAGTAGGGGAGAGACAGTATACATGCAAAGGGGAGAGCCTTTTTCCCTGTTGTCGTACATTATGCATCTTTAATCTGCGTCTTCCTCTGCCACCCTGTTCCTGGTACCTAGGGGCGCTGCGCAATGGCCATCGCGGGACCGAACCAGTTCAAAATCGACAGTATTGCGCGTCGAGCTACACCGCCCTCAGTCACCTCCCCGGCTACAAATAGCAGCAACAGCAGCAATAGCAGCAGCAATAGCAGCAGCAGTGGTGGTAGTGGGGCTTCACCGGTTGCGGCTGCGTTCAGTGTGAAGGGACGGATCGGCGCTGCAATCTTCCCGGGGAGTTCTGAAGTTCTGGATTGGACAGCGAAGAAGATGGTACCGTGCGACGCCACTCGTTGTCCGCATGCTGTGCAGTACCCGGGTGGCTTGTACGTGAATGCACCGCCCTTTGCCGCAATGGTCGGCTTTGCAGCCTTCATTAACAAGAAGTTCACTCCAGTGGAGCAGCTGGTCACCTACAACCTCATCTCCCAGGTTAGCCCGTATGCTCGTATGTATAAGTCAGGATGATGACGTCAGGGTGATGACGTCAGGATGATGACGATGTCAGGATGATGACGTCAGGATGATGACGATGTCAGGATGATGATCAGGATGATGATGACGTCAGGATGATGATGACGTCAGGCCCGTCCTTTCGGTTATGCGGTCACTGTTAAGGTAGTTCTGCATCCTCAAGAGATGCTCCCACAGAACGTTGGAACCAGCGGCAGCCCAACGAGCAAACGAGCCAAGCAAGCATGCGAACGGAATGAAATAGGTACAGGACGCAGAGCTCCGAAACCCCTGGCCAGCCAGCCAGCAATTCAACGAACAACGCCGACTGGCTGAGTTCGTTTTCCTGAGCTGGAGCGTGGCTGGATCAAAAGCTGTTATGGACATATGAAGGCCTGCACATGCACCGTGCATCTTGCTTGCGCATATTGCCTAGGCCCTGCTTTCCTGGGCCTTACAATGTGGTATTTTGTAATATAATATTCTGGGGATGGCAAGATCCCGGATGGTGCACATGACCAGCCGGCGCCTGGAGGACATCTTCCGATCGGGCCTTTGCTGCATGCAGGCGGATAGATATATCTTGTTCTCAGCGGTTACAACAGGATAACGTTAAAGTGGCCCCACCGGCAGCAATGCCACCGGCGGCTCTCCTAACGAAACCTGAGAACCGACCCCATTGCCAACAAAACCTACTCAGAGTCGACTAGCTGACCTGCTCCGTAAACTGCCCTGCTGATTGGCCCGGCACTCCAGCTTGACCCCACCACAACTCCCTACCCAAACCCTCATATTTAGTTTGGATCAGTAGCCGGCCGTGACACTTAGGCTCATAATCACCAAGGCCGATCCAGGCCTGATGGAAAGCAAACGTGAGAATGTGCCCTACCGGGTGGTGAGGGCGGGTACAAAAAAGGATAACCTAAGGTCACAACACGGCAAATAGCCGGAAACGTTCTGACCTGAGACTAATCTCAAAGCATCAGTACGGCAAGGACGAGCAAGATGTACTTACTTACTTACCAGCCTTCTCGCATCTAGAAGCCAGCGTGTATAACAGAGGTGAAATGAATTTCCGTACTTTTCAGAGGGGGGATAGCAAACCCATAAACACAAATACCCCATCCACACCACCACCACAACCACCCGCAGGCTGTGCGTCCGGACAACAGCTGGGCCTTGGTCGCGGAGCCTAGCCACGGCGGCGGTCCCACCCGCACAGAGCATCTAAAGCCCTCCAACCGAAGAAAATGGCAGCAGTATGGCTATGATGCAGGCGATCTGGATCGCTTCCTAACCGCGACGACCGCCGCCCTGGAGTCCCAGAACATCGCCATGGACATCCGGTCCGTGGGCGCCAACAACTTCACCCGGATAACCTACCGCGCAGCAGTGATGCTGGGCGGCGAGCAGAAGTCCCCAGCTCAGGTGCTTTACGAAACACAGAATCTTTACAATGTGATATTGAATGCGAGTAACCGGGCGGAGTTGCTGCGGTCATACCGGGCTTCTATAGGATACACGTTGCCGCCGGTATCGAATTCCAGGTGCAGTGGCTGCGCCCGCCATACGACGGTGCTGGGGGCGGCACTGATTTCCTCACTGGTGGGCGCAGCATTGCTTGCAGCAGGGGCAGTGGGTTCTGTGTGGCTGCTGCGCCGGCACCGGCTACGTCTGCTGCGGCGCTTAAGGCGAATCCTGCCTCCAGGGCCCGGTCGTGACACCACCCTCTGCGTCACTGACATCCAGGTAAGGCATGCTGCGGAATGTCCATCAGCATCGGATTCTGCTAGGGATGCCAGAGAGTGAGAGAAAGAGAGGGAGAGGGGGGGGGAAGGGGAGACAGAGGGAGCGGGGGGAAGAGGAGAAAGAAGAAGAGAGAAGGGGGGGGAAAAGATAGAAAGAGAGTTGGCTGCATGAGTTCGATGTATCGGACCATACGTAACACACCCGTATGCGGAGGCTACCTGCCGACGGTTCTTGTGTTTGCGTTGTTCTTCACTAACGCAGGATTCTACTCTATTGTGGGAGCGAATGGACGAGGAGCTGATGGACACGGCACTGCGGCTGCACAATGCCTGTCTCCGCCACTGCGCTACTGAATATGGTGGCTATGAGTCAGCCACGGTGGGTATGTGCATGGTTGCTCGCGTACGAGTGCGTATGTGTATGTTGTAAGTCCGTCCTTGCGTAGATGTGTTTTTATTTATTTATTATTTGTTATTTGTTTGTATATATGTATCAATGTGCATGCGATATAACGGATATGTCTCTTAAAACTATTATCGCCCCGTCCCCACCGTGCGTGCAGGAGGGCGACAGCTTCATCCTGGCCTTCTCCACGGCGCAGTCCGCACTTCTTTTCTGCCTCAGCGCGCAGGACGAACTGCTGCACGCGGCATGGCCGGAAAGACTGCTGCAGGTACGGTACCACCAGAGGCAACTTGGCCAGAGGCAATAATGAGAGCAAGAGGTCATGAAGCTAGAGGCGCTTGCAAGTAGCGGGTATTAGTGCAATTGCGTCCTTCTCCCCAAAAGCACTGCCGGGGTTCCTGGCGGTAATACACTGCCTTTTCAGGGAGGTTTAGGGTTTGACTCGCTCCGCATATCCTCAGCTGGGTCGTACGGTGGTCAAACGATGGTCTTATTGGATAGGGCCAGACCAATGCCCCAACAGCATCTGCCGCAGCAGCAGTCCCGCAATAAAAGGGAGGCGAAATGACCAGGTAGAGATATCCTATGGCCACTTCGTTAAGGCTAGACGATCAAGCGTTGCCTGCTAACATGGACATGTAAAAACCATAACCATAACACAGCACAGCCAATTATTGGTTATGTCTCTGGGGCCAGTTGCCATGAACCATGGGGGGGGAGCTTGGTCTCAGCGCCTCAGCTTACCCTCCGAGTGGAGATTATCAGCCCAATAGAAAATGCCCACATGTGTCTGTATGTGCTAAAACTGCTTGGCATCTACATTTGAAGTCGTGACCTTCTGGTGGCAAACTCGTGCCGCAACGAATCAATGTTGTGGAGATTGCGTGACACGCGCAGATATACCCCCTTGAGAAAGAATGAAAAAGAAGGAATAAGTACGGCAGGGGGGACCGCGGAGCGCATTTCTCCCTAACAAATGTACGGACATGTCATGGTGGTGTTTGCATATCATCGTGCGCGATGCTTTGGTTGTTGTGGATCCTGTTCTAGTTTTTTTTCAGGTTTCTATTTTTTAATGTAATCTTTTTCTTTAAATATATAATCTTTCGCCGCCGCCGCATCTCCACATTTGCATGATGGCTGTCGAGTGTGTGCAGGAGGAATCTTGCCAACCTGTGTGGGTCTGGGACTCTGCCGACGCAGCGGCGGCGGCGGAGCTGCGTTTGGGATCCAGGGAAAACTCCCGTGGAGCGAAAGTCATGCGGGCCAGGCAGCGTTTCGCCAGCGCGACGGCACAAAGGAATAAGCAAGCAACGGGACCCGTGGGAGCGCCTTCGACCCTCCTACCACCCACACTGCACGAGGACACGTTGGGGCTGCAACCGGCTTTGCCGCCTGGGGATGGCAGTGGCGGCGATAATGGCGGCGGCCGCGGTGGCAGCGGTGGTGGTGACAACGGTGGTGGTGATAATGGCGGTGGTGACAATGGCGATGGCGGTGGCAGGATGAGTTTAGCCGGCGGCACGGGTGGGGGCCCGGCAGGAGCCTTCGCAGCCGGCCTTGACGTTACTACCGCCCCAGGAACAGGCCCCCAAGGAACCACTAGCGACTCAGATATGGCCATCTCGGAAAAGGACATCTGCGACGGCGGCACCGGCACCGGCACCGGCACCGGCTACAAAACCCCCCAGGTGGTAGGACCGCAGATGGCGAGGGTGAGCTCCATGAGCAGCAGCAGCATGTCTTTCTCAAACTTGCTGCCACGAACCTTCATGGCGTTGCGCCAGTCCCGCAGCGGCGTGTTCACTGCAGCGCCAGTCGCCACTACACGGACCATCAAGGGGGTCGCCGCCACTACCCTCGCCGCTGCTACCTGCGCGAACAGGACCAAATTGCGGCCAGCGTCGGAGCCTTGCATGATCGCGGCCGGATCTCAGAGCCTAAACGATCCGGGAACGGTGGCAGTGGCGGCAAACCCCGCCAACGCCGCTGCTGTCGCTGTACCCGTGCCATCGCTACCGAAATTTGCGCCACCGGCGCCGGCGCCGGGGCTGATGATGCCAACAGCGCCCACGCTGACGCCGAGCCAGATGCAGCAACCCCGCAGCGGCCGCCTGTCTGCAAACGGCATGTCGTCGCTCCGATACCAAATCATCTCTGCACGTTCAACGACACATTTGAACTCAGCGCCGGTGGCTCAGGGGCCAGTTATAGCTGTGGTAGAGGACTTGCTTAGGTCCCTTGCAGCGCATAGCACAGGTGGTGGCGACAAAGCCGGAGATGGTATCGAACGATACGTCAGCGGCGTCAGCGCTGGCTTTGGCAGCGCGACCGGCATCAGCAGCCACAGTGGCGGCACGCGCATCGGCAATAGCACCGGCGCCGACACTGGCGCGGGCACTAGCACAGGCACAGGCACTGGCATTGCTGCCAAAAGTGTGCAAGCTCTGATGTTCAGCAGGCAAGCGTCGAGCGTGCAAGCCCTGTTGTTGATTGAGGATTGAGGAGCTCATACCGAGGTTGCCCCGTTAGGCAACTAAGCAAGCGTCAAAGGAAAGAATTGGACCCTCAGCAGAAAGGGCCTGATAAGCCAGTGCGTGATGATCTTGATGATGTAATTCGTGGTGCGGCGAATTAGGGCAGTAAGGCTGCTGCCTCAGTTGAAGATGTATCAGCTGGCAGTCACATTACGTGAGACAGACAAATGATCGACCGACTAACTATCCGATGGGACCTGACCGACCCGCGGGTCTCACAAGCCTCCGACTCCATCTATGCAATCCTAATATTCATTTGACATCCTAAAACCCTTCCTCCGTCCTTTTGGTGTTCAGGGTTTGTTTCAGGTTTTCTTTTTGCATGTCCACATTTCTCTCGCATTCGTACTCTCCTCATCCTCGTCTCTGTCCCCTGCGCAGGCAGGAGCCACGCTCCATTTGGCAACTGATGAACCAACAGCTCGGCTCACCACTTCGTTTCGCATTCGGTGTCGCCGGAGGCACTGGAGGCGCAGCTTCAGCAGGCGTTATCATGACCAGCGCAGCCACCGCTGCGGCAGCTGCGGCACTGACAACGGCGGAGGCTTCGGTTTGTGCCACCAGTCATCCCCCCATCACGGCGGCCGAAGCAGCAGCCGCGGTGGTCACGGAGATCGTCGCCAATGGAGGATTGGAAGCTTCCACTGACGCTGGTGGGATGCCCGGCACTGCGACGGATTCCATGACTAATTTCCCGCAACTGTCCACGTCTCCGGACCTCATGGCCACAACCTTGTCGACATTGCCTGATCAGGCCGTCACCAGGAGCGTTGGACGCTGCAGCGGCCGCGGCACTATAGGAGCCGCGCAATCGGATTCGGATCTGGATCCTAACTCGATCTTGGGCCCAGTGCCAGATCCAGGTTCCGATGTGGGTCGTCGATCGGAGATGGCGGAGGCCACCAACGTGCGAGATAACAGCCAAGCTGAGGCGGCGCTGCGAGGACGTCTGGTATTCCGAGGATTACGTGTACGAATGGGCTGTGCCAGCGGCGTCGATCAGTCCGTTGAGTTGACGTACAATGCTCTAATGACGCGGGTGACGTACACCGGCCGGCCGATCGCGATCGCGCGTGCCGTTGGGAGCGCCGCCGCTGGCGGCATGGTGCTGCTGTCAGAGACCAGCCACGCGCTCGTCATTGCGACTACCCTGGAGTTATACGACAAGGACTCTCTGAAGTCATTTCTGAGCAGGGCGCCACAATGCGTGCAGCTGCGCGACCGCGGGGGCAAGCTCGGTGGTTATCATATTGGCGGCGGTAGTCGTAAACGCATAGATGATCGCGCCGCCGGTGGTCATGGTGAGGCGGCGGCTTCCGGCTCTGCAAAAATGGCGATGTTTTGGTACGGCGGCTGTGTAAAATTGGACGAGATGCTGCCCACCATGGAGATATACCAGGCAGCAACACCGCAACAGGCGCTGCGATGGGCCCTGATGCCGCCGCCAACCACACGGCTGAATTTCGAGCCTCTATCCGGAGGAATCCAGGTGCGCCCGGAGGACGACGCTGCTGCAGCTGCGGCTGGGATCCCCCAGCTGCGGCTGGGATCCCCCAGCTGCGGCTGGGATCCCCCTGCTGCGGCTGGGATCCCCCTGCTGCGGCTGGGATCCCCCTGCTGCGGCTGGGATCCCCCTGCTGCGGCTGGGATCCCCCAGCTGCGGCTGGGATCCCCCTGCTGCGGCTGGGATCCCCCTGCTGCGGCTGGGATCCCCCAGCTGCGGCTGGGATCCCCCTGCTGCGGCTGGGATCCCCCTGCTGCGGCTGGGATCCCCCTGCTGCGGCTGGGATCCCCCAGCTGCGGCTGGGATCCCCCTGCTGCGGCTGGGATCCCCCTGCTGCGGCTGGGATCCCCCTGCTGCGGCTGGGATCCCCCTGCTGCGGCTGGGATCCCCCTGCTGCGGCTGGGATCCCCCTGCTGCGGCTGGGATCCCCCTGCTGCGGCTGGGATCCCCCTGCTGCGGCTGGGATCCCCCAGCTGCGGCTGGGATCCCCCTGCTGCGGCTGGGATCCCCCAGCGGTTGGAGAAGAGCGACCGGAACGGAATGGGTGCCATCGCCACTCTCAGCCCTCTCACCACTCTCACCTCTCTCACCGCCGTGCCACCACGCTCACCGCGCTCACCGCTCTCACCACTCTCAGCCCTCTCACCTCTCTCACCGCTCTCACCGCGCTCACCACCCTCACCACTCTCACCGCACTCACCGCTCTCACCGCACTCACCGCACTCACCGCTCTCACCGCACTCACCGCACTCACCGCTCTCACTACCACTACTATCATCACCACCTGCACTGGGATTATCCCACTTCTGCTGCTCGTGTGCTGAAGGTGCTTGCGGTGCTTTAGTTGTTTGTTGGGTTAAAGCTATTACTATGATGTCCTTTATGTTTGTTTGTATGTATGCTGGTGGTAAGCCTTACAAAAGATCAGCGTTGCATCGTCAAGCCAGGGGCGGCTGGCAAATCGTATATCCCGGTTCGGCATCCAAACTTGCGGATGGAGGACTAGGTGTGGTGGTCGTGACGGTGATGGAAAAGGCAGCAGATATGCAGAGATCCCCCCCTTCGGGTCCTTTCGCGATTATTGGCCGGGGGTGTTCTTTCTCCTGATCCCACTGGCCTTCTTCTGTCTGCATTAATAGTGCCGTCTTCGTCCTCGGGATTGTGAGAATGCAGCTTACATATGACAGGATAGGATCCATAATAATGTGTACGTCGACTGTACAACAGAATGTCCAACGCATGCTCTTCCGCCCTTTCCCTTCTCTCACGGCCCCCCTTCCCCTGCAGGCCGCCCTGGTCGGCAAATTAGCCGTGGCTGTGGTTGCGGTGTCGGCGGCACCTGCCATTGCCACTCTCGACGGGGGCTTAGACCATGGCCGGGGCCCAGGACGAGCCCATGTCCAAGCACATGGCGATGTGTGGCACGAGGTCGGCCTCACCATCTGGTTAGAGGCAGCCCGCCTTTGTCGGGCGGGGGGCGGCTTCCTCGCCACCCGCCGTTCCGCAGTCCTAGGTCTTGAGCCCGAAGTCCTTGTGCGTGGCGGTGGCGGTGGCGGTGGCGGTGGCGGTGGCGGCGACAGCAGCCGCGCCCGCAGCGGTCACCTGCTTATCACTGCCGTCTTCCCGGATGCCACCGCCGCCGTGGTGTGGTCTTCCGAGCTCATCACCGCCTGCCTTCTCTCGCAGTGGCCGCTGTTACTGCTGAACTCAGAATACGGTGAGGCGCTCTGGGCGGAGCCAGGACCGGCGCTGTCGGCGGTGCCGGGCCTGCCACCCTCCACCACGCCGCCCAAATCCGTCGACGGCGTACTAAGTGCACTGACAACTAACGCCACGTCCTTGTACTTTGGAGATCATCCCGGTGGCGGTGGAGGCAGTGATTGCGGTGGCGGTGCGATGGGTGCCGTCAGCAGCTGTTATGGAAGCGGACCGGGTGGCAGCCCTGGCTATGTGGCAGATGCGCAGCCTGCTAGTTCTACGGCATACAGTTCTATACGGGATACGGGTTGTGGCAGTCCGCCTGGTCCCGCTATCCTCAGCATTTCGGGGTTGCTTTCTTTGACATTGTCGGCGAAGCTGCCAAAGTATTCCTGTGTAAGCGGCGTCGCCGGAGGTAACGGTGGTGGTGATGGTGCTCGCAGCTCCGGCGCCCAGCGTACGGGGCCAGGTATGACGGCGGCGGCACCATCCAAGGGCCGGCGGCCCGCCAGTGCTGGCTTCAATATTCACAACTACCTCCATCACCAGCAGCGCTCGGTTGCGCCACCGACACCTTACTCGCAGTGGGTGGAGCTTCACCGCCTTTCGGAGTCACCAGATGCGGCAGTTCCTTGGACAAACCTGCCCCTGTCACGGCTGAGACAAGTAAGCACGCCGGAAGACCCAAATTCAGGTCCAGAAACAGCGCCTGCTCTGACCGCCACGGCAACGGCACCTGCCCCGCCTCGGGTGCTTATGAATCGCGGTCCCACTGGCAGCGCCGTCACCGGCGGGAGTAGCGGCGGCAGTGGAGGCGGGCGCACCAGGCGGCACGGGCAATGGGAACATGGCACTCAGGCACGGATGCTGTTATCCGCCGGTGGCTTAGTGGATAACGTGTACGACATGAGGGAAGCAGCAGAGGACTCCCTCCGGCTGATGCACGTGAGGAAGCGAAGCACAGAGGGAGGGAGTTCGGGACAAGGGTCAGGTGAAGGGCAAGGAGGGCAGCTGGCACTTCGTTCCCAGCCACAGATGCTGGAGATGCATCAGCAGCTGTTGCTGATGCAGCTGCAGCCGCCATCTCAACAACCACAGCTGCCGCAGGTGCTGGATCCGGGTGCATGTGCGCTGACTGATGCAAGGCGGCTTATTATGAGCCTTCCGGAGGTGGACCCAGTGACCGGGGATGGCGGCGAGAGTGAGGCTCAACATAGCAGGCGCCACCAGCTGGTGTCTGGCAGTCTGGTGACACGAGCAAGCCTTGACGTTCAGCAGGAAGTACAGGTACGGAGGGAACACTCGAGCAGCGCCATTGCGATGCTATATTGCAATATATTGCATATAATAAAAATATATTATATATTATATTAATATAAATATCTGCACAATATTTTATATATGTGCATTATTCAGGAGTCGGCGGAGGTGGCAGAGGAGGCTCTGGACGAGGGAGCCATAGCGATGGAGAAGCCGGAGGAGGCGGCAACGGAAGGCGGGCCGCATCGCCACCTTCTGCAAGGGAATAATCCTGGCGGTTCGGCCCCCAACGAGGAGATGGTAGCTGCAACAGAGGAGGGTACGGCATCGACGGCGGCGGTGGTGGATTGCCTTGACTTGACGTACAATTGCTGGACGGGGGAGACCTCTGCAAGCATGAACGCCGCCACCGGAATGGCCGCCGCATTGCGGACTGCACGCGCTGCTAGCGTTGATACACTGACGCCGTTGGCAGCTTTTCGGAGCAGCCCAGCGGAGAACTCGGCGGCATCACGGCCGATGACCACAACGACCATGCTGCCCTGGGCAATAGGGTGCGAACTGAAAACAGGTGCTGCATCGAATGTGAGGGCGGCACCAGCGGAAACCGTGACGGGTAAGAGGCCTCCTGAAGGGATGGGCGCCGCTGCGCTGGCGGCCGACTGCCCACGGCTGCAAGGGAGGCGGCCGCTGCTGCCCCAGCCGTCGCAGCTGCAGAAGCAGCCGCCCACGCAACACCTCTCACAGCCCTGTCCTGCCTTGACGCACAACGGGTCTAGGAATGAGCTGGCCGTTGAGGGCCAGCCCATCAGCGGCGACGGCTGCGGTACATTCGCGATCCATCGTCCGCCGCTGCCGCTGCCATTATCACAGCAGCAGCAGTGGCCAGGACAAATTGGGAGTGTGGAGTCGCCTGTGTTGGAGATATCGTTCTCATCACCGCAAGGCCGAGCAGCTCCCTACCAGACCAGCGCAGACCCCATTGCAGCTGCTGCCGCCAGCGCTGGTCGGTGCGACGACGTCCGTTCAGAAGCTGGGTGCGTTAGCAGCTGCGCTGCATCCGCGGCGGTGGTGGGAGGGGCTCGTGAAAAGCCGCTAAGTACCACCCCCACCACAACGGCGGGCGTCACTGCCGCCACCGCCACCGCCGCAGCGGTGGCACGCATGGCACAACTACGCGCCCATTGCTACTCCAGGGAAGCCTCATTGGACGGCCTTGGGAGCACAAAGTTGCAGCAGGAGCTGCTGCAGGCCTTGGTATGCCGAGGGCCCCGCCTTCGTGCTGGCGTGGAGATGGGCCACGTCTCCTTAGAGGTGAGTCTGAGAGGGGGGGGGTGAGGCGCGATGAGAGTCTGAGAGAGGGGGGGATGAGGCGCGATGCATACGGGGGCGACACGCTAAGATGACCGACTGGGGAAGACGCGGCATCAGAGCCAGTGATGTGAAGGAGGGGGCCCCATTCGGTCCATATAGCCGCTGCCACGGCAGGGTGTGTGAAGCATCATCCCGAATACACAAATACAGAGAGTTCCAATGAGAGCGCGACGCGTATGGTGTTTGGTGCATGCATACGTGTATGTGTGTGTGCCCATTGATTGACTATCCCGTCATACGTCTTTCGTGCTTCGTCGTACAGGTCAATGGCGTGACGGGCGCCCCTCGGTACGACGGCCCCGCGGCCACCAGCGCCGCAGCCCTGGCGTTGAGCTCGCCCGTGTCCAAGGTTCAAGTAAGTCAAACCGTGGCTGCAGCACTGTATAGAAAGGGCATCATCGACTCCCTCGCCGCGGCTGGGACTGCGGCAGCAGCTGCATCGGCGATATCGGCAGCATCGGGGGCATCGGCCGCTG
Source organism: Volvox reticuliferus (assembly GCA_019650235.1). Lineage (NCBI taxonomy): Eukaryota > Viridiplantae > Chlorophyta > Chlorophyceae > Chlamydomonadales > Volvocaceae > Volvox > Volvox reticuliferus. The sequence goes on along the minus strand of BNCP01000070.1, from coordinate 212,490 downwards.
CCGAAGCTGCTGCTACGGTGACAGCGGCGACGGCGGCTGCAGGGACGGCGGGGACAGGGATGGGGGCGTCATATTCGGCAGGTCAGGGGGATAGCGGTGGCGTTCCCCTTACCCAGGAAGACACCGCCTGTGCTTTGGACGGCCCTGGCACCAGCCCAGGTGCCCCCGCTGCTGGGACGATAAGTCGCTCAGTGAGCCCTGCTGCTGCTGCTGCTGCTGCTGCCGCCGGCGGCGGCGGCGGCGGCGGCGGAATGTTTCACATAAGCTCTGGTAGGCTTTCGTCCCCGCCGTCGCGGCCATCTCAACTGCAACAGCCGCCGCCGCAATACACGCCACCATTCAGCGCCGCCGCGGCAGAGGCCGCCACCTTGGCGGCTCCCTGGACACCGGCGGTGTGTTCGTTGGTATCGCGCATAGTGGTGAGTGCGCATGGCACAGCAGGAATCCCTGAGACCCAAACGCCCGGAGGTAATCACGTAATCCGCCGCTTCGCCTTCACTGGAAGCAACAAACACTGAAGCCCCCGTACGAGCACTTGATGAGACGTACGACACCTGAATGAGCAACCGAGCTGCCTTCGTTGCCACCGGGGGCGGCGGTGGCGATCCGGAGAGGTACGGAACCGACCTGGAACAGCACCTAGATGGCTGCACGAGGTAGCAGCAAGCACCAACAGCAGCAAGCACCATCAAGCAGCACCAGCCTTGCTCGCTTGGGCGGGTAGATGATACACCCATGCACTGTGTGCACTTGCGTGTGTGCACGTGCGTGTGTGTGTTTTGTCTATAATGTATATACATCCCCTCATTGCCACAGTCAGTCGGTCAGTCGGTCGGTGGCCGCTGAACAGTGGTGTAGCTTTTAGGAGTTAGTTGTTTAAGCCCGCGTCGCGGTCCTGTCTTTTTGCACCGCCTCTCTTAATGCACAAAAGAACACACACATAAACATTCAACGGCAAACGAAAGAGGTGGTCGCTGGCGATGCCCGTATGATGTGATACATGATCAGGTGGTGGTTACGGGTCGGTAACCCAACCTCCGAAGATGGCGATGAGATGATGGTGATGAGATTATAACGAGATGGTGATGAGATGGTGATGAGATGGAGGTGATGAGGACTAAAACGAAAGAGCGGGTCCGGGAACGGGAACTAACCCTCCCGTTACGGGAGATCGATGCTCTCTGTCTTCTTCCTTTCTTTCGACGCCGGCTCACCCTAAGACCTAATCATGCGGGGAATAATTTATGCAGCCGCTCAGATCATACTCGTGATGACGACCGACATTTATTTCGGGCACATTGTTACGGACCAAAAACGTGGCTCAACGAAGTAAGAATCCAAAGCGAATGATATGGTTCGCCACGATGACGATGACGACGACGATTGATAATGACGACGATGAAGACGAAGATGATGATAACGACGATGGTGATGGTTTTGCTTATGCAGCAGGGATTTTATGATGCAGGCATGATCGCGTTATACTGTCACACCTCCTCGCACCGGTGTTTCTGTGTTTTGGCTCTCCGGCAGTGTCGGCGGTGGAGTTGAGTCTGCTGGTGACGCGGGGCCGCTGTCCACCCATCCCCAAATTGGTGTGGCGTGACCCTGGACTCCCAGTATCACGCAGCAAGGCCACTGTGGCGGTGGCGGTGGTGGTGGTGATGGTGGTGATGGTGGTGATGGTGGTGATGATGGTGATGATGGTGATGATGGTGGTGATGGTGGTGGTGATGGTGGTCGGTCGGTTAGATGCTCTTTATATGGGGGGGGGGTGTTCGTCCGAATGTTTTGACTTTGTTGCATGCGATGTGGCACTCGTGATGTGGTGCGTGTGTGAAGCAATTGTGTTCAGTCAGTCGTTCTGACGACTCAGCATTGCTTAAGAAATGCTTATGTGAGTAGCCTCGTCCTTACAGGTGCTGGTACTGGCGGGGTTCTTACTTGCTAGGGGCCGATGGCGGGGGGGAGCAACAGGGAGAGTCGCATGAGAAATGCGCATATAAGAACTATATGTGTGGATGACTCAGGTGCAATCCAGGGAATATATATATCGCGCTCTGATGCTTCCGCAAGCGTACTCAACACGTGCTAACATATTTATAACTGTCTTCCCGTCCCGGGCGGCGGGCCCAGGCATAGCAGCCACTTGCTTTGCTGTGCCTCTGGGGGTAATGTAATCATGGGCCCTCCGCTCTGGTCAGCAGCAGGAGGGCGGCAAGGTAGGAGGGCATGTCAGGAGATATGTCGACAATAAGAACAGACCCGCAGGTCTCTTCTGCTTATGAGAACAACATACTGCTCCGGAGTCGGAGTCGAAAGTTTAAGTTGTATGTAGCTACGCCCGCGCGGTGTCGTGGCTGGATGTGGAGTGACGCAGGATATGTAGTAGTTTTAACAGTAAACCACTAACCGATTACTTATTACCGATTGCTTACCAATTATTCGGATGGTGCACCACATCGCCGTTGCCGTTGAATGAATGGATCCAGAGCTGGATCCAGGGATGGATCCAGAGCTGGATCCAGGGATGGTGGGAGGTTCAAGACCTTCAAGACGTAACGAGATTGCCAGCAGGTGGTCGTCGCCTTTTCAGACCCTCTGGAAACATCGGCGAAAGAGAAAGTGGACGAATGAATAGCTATGGAGGTGTGCTCAACGCAGGCAGGAGGTGAATAAGTTGTATGCAGTGGTAGGGGAGGGGAGCACATGTGATCGGCTTTTGCCGGACCAAAGGTAATGTCTGCGTGCGTTGCTGTTGTCCCGTTGCTCTCCTGTGTTGCTTCTGACTATTGAAGGCTGCCTGCATGTCGTAGTGGGGGTTAGCGTGTTTTATGTCCTCATGTAGACTCTGTTGTGTGCGGAGGGGTGGGTGACGCATCCTCGTCATCACCGCGATGCGCAGAACTCCGAATGCACAATGAGGGCCACCTTTTGTTGCTAATTAGATAGATGGCGCCACTTTACGTCACATCGTACAGCATATGTTGTAGCTGCAGATCTTTTGTATTTTGCACGGAAACACGGCGCTGGTCGCGTGACCCAGCTGCTGCCCAGCAACTCGACCGGCCAATCCCGATGCCAATGCCGATGCCGTCGGTTGCCGTACGTTATTGTACGTTGCCGTACGTTGTTTGTCATAAGTTTAACTTGCTGCATGATATTGAGCCACGCATGCGGTCTCCATCATCTCGTAACGACGGTTCCTTGTTCTGTCAGATAATACTATACTTACATTTATTACGCATCCACGAGACATTTCAAGGGGTGACGTGTCCTTCTTCGGGGCAATGTCAATCCCCTGCTGCACTACGGTTTGTTTTCCTTCGTAGTACTAGTAAAATATCTAGTTGATTGGCCAACCGCCTGTTGCAGTCCTACTGGACGTTGTCGGAGCTTCGCAAGAGTAGTTAAATTAAACTTTGTGCATTCTAGATCGCTGCGACCAAGTCGTCGGGACATTCGTCGCGATGCCGATCGTGCGGTGCCAACATCATCGATGCATGATCGCGATGACAATGCATAATGCGTTAGACGTTATGTCGCTTGCGGGTGCTTGTGCCCTTAGCCGATGCGACTAACGCATGAGGTGCGATGTGCCGTATCTCCCCGTGCTTCGCCTGTCTGGCTGCGTGTTGCTCGCGTCGTCTTCTGCCCTGCGAGAGTTCCCCTGACGGCGTCCTCCTCTCAGGGGCTCTGATGCCCCGCCGGCATTCTTCCCGACTTCTGATGGTGGGTGGGCACGGAAGCGTGATTCCATGACGACGACGCCACACCGCTGCCGCCGCCTGGTGCGATAGTGATAAGAATGTCTTGGTGCCAACCAGGCCATATGCCACGTGTGGCGTAAGGCCGGCTTATCGGATTCTCCCACCTACTATATGTGTGTGTGATGTATCCCGGGTAGAACGCCACCAGAGTGCGTACGACAGCACCATGTCCACTTTCTCCATGCGCGTTATGTCTTCCACGGCATGTCATCAGTAGGCGACACAATATGAGAAGCGGCTGATTTGATGGGGCCCACCCCTTTCGTAGCGGTCTTGGTATTATTGATGTTATGTTGATGCAAGAGCTGGTTTGTGCGATTATGTTTTTATAAAGAAGTTGTCATGATACCATATTTATATGTATTTATTTATGTGTACTCTATGATGCACGGTTCTGGTTGGGTGCGGACGGCTTATCCTGATCCTCACTCGCCCAGCGAGGTGCGGAGCAGAAGATAGGAGGGGAGGAGGGCGTTCGTGTGTCCCTGGACTCCTTGAAGTCCCAGTTACCGGAACAACAAATAAGAGATGCCGCGATGAGAGGGTCAAAGCCTAAACGCGGGCAGTTCTTGAACAGTCTGCTGCTGTCATCTTGGACATGCCGTGATGGTTACACGGTAATAAATTTGCAATGCTCAAGAAGAATGCTGTGTTATCACGGCGCCGTTTTTCACGGTTTGGGTTCCGACCCTCAGCGCCTGCTTCCTTCTTATATCCGGCAAGAAGGTGAAAAGCACCTAGCCTGACATGAGCGGCAGGGTTGCCCGTGCAAGCCGACATCCACTCGTAACATGATTTGTTATTGCTCGTAAATGCAATTTCCCCCTTGCCCCGGTGCGCACGTACGGCATTGGAGGCCTTTGATCCAGGTTCTGCACAGCCGAACAAGCTGCGATACCCAGCTGCGAGAGAAACGTCACTGATTCCGAGCCGGGAGCCCCCTCCTCCCCCAATCCCCATCCCAGTCATGCATCGCTTCAGCCTCAGCCTAAACATTTCAACAACATGGGTGGGTTGGGCCACAGAGGAGTACAGGAGACGACTGATCCGAACCCATCAAGAGCCGGTTGGCCGCACCAGTAGCAGGGCGGCGGGAGGCCGAGAAATCGAGAGATCGAGAGATCGAGAGATCGAGAGATCGAGAGTCCCAAATGGGGCTGCAGCAGCTGCAAACATCACAACGTAGCTATAGGTCCGGTGGATCGTCGCCGTCCTCTTCGCCGCCCGTCATCGCCATCACTGCTGCGCGACGCACCTCCTTGATTGTGAAGTCATCGCTGCCGTTCCCTGCGCCCTTTGTGGTCCCCACCGCCATCCCAGGCACCCGCACCCCTCTGCCCCCCCCCATGGCGCCTGCGGGCGCTGCTCCACTTTCCCCGTATCTTGACACACAGCCCGCCAGGGTTGAGGAGGCGGAGGTGGAAGGCGTGGGATATCCTGATGCTGTCCCGGAGGTTCCCGGCACCTTGGGGCGCAGCTTGGCCACATCCGTGACGGGCTTACTCGGGTCCTCCTTCGGCATGATAATGACCAACTGACCTCAGCTTGATGAAGGGGGTTCACATTGCGCTGTGGGCGACTCGCCCTGCAAAGACGAGCACCGGGGGCCCTGACCGAGCCGATGTTCGGACCGAACGTGCGTACGTGCACGTATGTAATTGTGATCACAATTATAATTTACATACACGCTCAGCTACATATGAATCCCACATTAACGTTTTTGGTGTTGATAACCGTTTGTTTGATTACCGCATATGTGCGTGTCGGGCAGAGAGGGTAGGAGGCTGTATCTGGTTTGCACCCCGGAAGTCCGGAAGAAGGTTGGGACGGCGGAATTTGAACCTGAACCCGCGCCATTCGGAAACAAAAGAAATATGCCAATATAGCGGCGAATGGGTGGGTTTGGCACACAGCATTGCTGAATCCGCTCCCCCTTGTCTTTGCCAAATGTCTTATTTGCACTGACCGCATAACGCAGCCGCGAGTCTGACCCTTAACACACAATCCACCATTGTGAGCCTTCATATCTAATATCATAAAACATATATAATCGCTGCATTTTCCAACACGTAGCCACACTGCCAGCCCCGTTTCCTATTTCCCAACATAACGCTCGCGCTCCCATCGCCCGTCGAGCAGCCGACCCCGCTCCCCGTCCGATCTTTGCAACAGTTTGAATACATCCAAACTAAGCACTCTTATATAATATATAACACATATTTACATTTAGTATATGACAGCCTTTGGTTAAGTAACGGAAGTACAATTTCCTAAAATTACCTCATCCCCTTTCCCTACCTGTCGTCATATTGCGTTGCGCTTTGGCCGCATCCGGCCGTACCTCACACGGCAGCAGCAGCTGAAGCAACTTGCCCTTTATGAGCAGCCTCACGAAGGTGGGCTGAAGGTCGGTTTGTATGAGGGAGGTGTCTAAGAAGCGCCCAACGGCCACCTCCAGAATCAGCGACCCACCGTGCGTCCTGTGCTTCCACCAGAGAAAAATCCCACCTGCGCAACCGCCACCATCACACCTTGAATTTCCTGTACGGATTAAAATGTGTCTAATTACATTATAATTATTATATAATAGTAAAAGATAGCATCAGCATATTAATGATGACGATGATAATTGCGACTGTCATTTTCATTAAAATGACGATGATGGTGATGGTAACGCCGGGTAGGGCAAACGGGATATACACATTCAATATTTTGTCAGAAAATAAATCCCAGCTCCGAGACTCAGCATGATGCGTGCAAATGAAAGACTCTCTGGGCAGAAGTATATTGTTTTAAATTTCTTGGCTCCCCTATGGCATGGGTTGGGTGGGTAATGGGTGGGTAACTCATGGGTAGCGGCGCTACTGGGGTGGCCAGGTAACCTTGTGGAGGGGTAACCCATCAGTAACCCTGCCTATTGGATAAGTGCTTCCCTTTAAGTAAAACGACTGGGGGCCAGGCGCTTTTCTTTCTAACAATGGCTTCCCTAAGAAATTACTTGCCCGTCAGCAACCGAAGCGGAGGTTGATAGCGGGTGGATGGAGGGAGCATGCATGTCTACGTCAGCAGCCATCGGCCGAAACAAAGCATGACAGTAAGGCGGTATCAGAATAATGCGCAGTGTGCCCGTTGACAACCAGCTTTCGCCTGCTGTACCTACAATTCTATTGCAGTCTTTTCTTAAGTCTTCGTCAAAGCGTGCACCCGGCATTGGTGCAACCAGCTCTTCGTGACATAACACGGCACCCGCCGCGCAGCAGCTACACAGTGCTGGCCATGTTTGGGATGACATTTCAGATAACCGGTAAGCTGGGGACACTTAGTGGGCGTGCTTAAAGGGGACCGCTCGAGATGACACGCCCTGCACGCTGTGTTCCACTCTGATGAGACCCTCCGCACCCCGCGTGCAGCAACCCCTATTAGCATCACGAATCGTGCTGCGTTAAGTTGGATGGTCGGTGGTGGGCGATGGAATCCCAAAATGTAGTGCAAAGCGCGCGGTGTGAAAGCGAGTGTATATATTATATATAATATTTATATTTATATTTGCTACTCTTAGGCAACGGCCAATACTTATCCTTGCTCGGGGTCTTGATTTTTCGGAATGTATCAGCCGTACTACCTATGCTCAGGGCGTACCCTTAGCACTTTTTATTATATTAGATGTAATATAGATGTAATTAGATGTAAAAATTTATGTTCGTCAGTTCACCCCCCCCCTCTAACGTCAGGGTTCCCCTCCAGTTACCCACCCCAGTTAAGGTTACCCCTACCCCGGGGTACGGTTACTGACCCCCCTTGTAACGAGGGGGGGTCAGTACCTCCTTTACCGGCCTGTGTAACATTTACGGGGGGGTTACCCCCTTCTGGTGCCATAGGGCTCCACCGTTGTTCTGCCGTGCAATTGATGAAGAAGAAGAAGAAGAAGATGATGATGATGATGACAAACTCGTTAGCGCTCGTAAGGCCCATACGAGCCAGGAGGCTCAAAGGACCGCAAAACAAACAGAAGCAAGAAAAAGAAAATCAAACAACTAGAATGAAAAAAGACAAAACAGATAACAACGAGAAGAAAAAGTAAAATAACGTTAGTTGCTACCACCACCATCGAAAGTTGCCGTGCAAGTAGAAACGGGCGACGAAGCAAGTTTCCAGATGACCGAACTCATCAGGAACCTCGAGGCCGGTATTTTTATTTAGCTAGTCAAGTAATCGGGTTATATTATATCGGGTAAAATTAATATATCGGGTTATAGTAAGTATCTCATAGTGCAATTACTAGACTAGGTAAAAACATAGCTGTAGCAGTTACTTAACCTCGTACCTTATCCGATGAAAACCTAAACGCTTAACGTTAAAACTTGTCCTCATAACTTGCCCTCGCCAACTGCGAGTAAAAACCTTAGACAACGACTTACCAGTTTGCGCACGCAGAGGCTTGCGTTGACTTTGTAATTGTTTCAGCGCGCGCGCTTTCACCTGACTGCAGCACAATTTTCGGAATGGTGCTGGGCCCCCAAAACGTAGTCATTGGCCAGGCAGGCAGTGGCAATGGCCGCGGTGAAACGGGGAGTCCTAAACAGGCCATAGATCCTCGAGTGATCGGGACCTGGCAGAAAGACATGAAGCGGAGCACCCCCATGGACGCAGCGGCTGACCTGATAGCCCTATCCGGATTGGTTCGGGAAGGAATCAAACTGGTTCGGGGATGTGAGGTGGCTGTGGACGAGTCCTCACTCCGGATGGCTGTTTACTCGGCTTTGCCGCTATTCAAGGTGCGGCAGAAAAGCGTCATCAGGGTTCTGTCGGAGGGCTGGTTAATTAACGTACTAAGGATCGCAGCAAAGGCACAGGATCAAGGCAGGTGCTAGGACCATCATGTACAGGGACGCGGAAACCGTGAAGCTGATGAGGTCAATGGAATGTGACAACGTGATTGCATCTAGATCAAAATAGGATATCTGTAATGCATTGTCGCACGTGTCGGGGGAACACGTATATGTAGGATAGCTCTTCGTTATGGGGTGTGCGAACAGAGAGGCTCTGAGGGGCTATCGTACGTGCTGAATGTGCTTCGTACATCGGCTATCTGAGGGGCTATCGTACGTGCTCTCACCCATGTGCGCACGCAGATCAATGAATACTACCCGCTGGATGGCGCTGAGGCGCCCAATATGCGCCGCGACCTCCGACTTGGTGCGTGAGCGTGTAGCCCCCGTCCTCACGCCGACATACAGGGCGAATATAATGCTCGTTAAACGTTGACCTGAGCGTTCTCTCCCGTAGCCGAACCCCCCCTAACGCGTATGTGCGTTAAACGTTGACCTGAGCGTTCTCTCCTGTAGCCGACCCCCCCCTAACGCGTATGTGCGTTAAACGTTGACCTGAGCGTTCTCTCCCGTAGCCGAACCCCCCCTAACGCGTATGTGCGTTAAACGTTGACCTGAGCGTTCTCTCCTGTAGCCGACCCCCCCCTAACGCGTATGTGCGTTAAACGTTGACCTGAGCGTTCTCTCCCGTAGCCGACCCCCCCCTAACGCGTATGTGCGTTAAACGTTGACCTGAGCGTTCTCTCCTGTAGCCGACCCCCCCCTAACGCGTATGTGCGTTTAACGTTGACCTGAGCGTTCTCTCCTGTAGCCGACCCCCCCCTAACGCGTATGGAACATACATTTATTGGTATCCCATCATGGCATGCATTCAACCGCTTGCATTGCCACACGCTCATATGTTAGGGTTTTAAATCTGGATGCTATCGCGCGTTCCTCTTGCGTGTTAACCTTGCTTCTGACGGACCAGGAAAATTCCTTGGCCGGCTAGAGCTCACAACAGAAGGGATGCCGCGGCTTCACTTACGCTGGGATGCGCCGTACGCCGGTGAAGGGCTAGATGAGTTTCATCTGGTGGGGCCACATGAGCTGCACATAGTCAGCATGGTAACGGCCAACGGCCAGACGGTCTCATACACAAGTGTGTTCACGCGCAAAGCCTGACCTGTGTGATGCTGATGGGCAGGGCTGGAGGAGGGGATTTGCCACTACAGGGGAGTCGCCCCTGGCCTCAGGGCTGCTTGTTTGCATCAAATATTTATTATTACTAGCGCCGGCCTTCAGGTGGTCGAAAGCAGGTCGCAACTCAAGTAGTCCAGTACCCGAGTTTGATATCCAGCCGTTAGCCGGATCAGTTTTTTTTGGCAAAACGGGGATCCGTTCGTTCTTAGTTGCAGGTAGTTGCTTGATTGGCCGCTTGTTGTACGAAACAGGGCCCGAAACTGTTGGCAGATAGATAGATAGAGCGGCTACGTAGGTCTTCTACCCCAGCGGGTAATCAACGGACCTCCGGCAAAGCGCCTGCTGCTGGCTGTAGCTATCATTTTACTTGCATTTTAATATCTTAAATGGGGGGCCCTCGTGCATATCGCTATCTAAATAGCATTTTTTCGTATCTAGATGCCCTTGCAAGCTAGATGACGGCCAGGTATTAACCCCCCTCGACGCGGTGAGTTTGTGATACCCTTCTCTACCCCCAATATCTACCGAACGAAGCACAGTGCTGTATCACGACGCTCAACGGGTCCACGCTGTCGTACATTGATCGTGGAGTGGTACGGCACTCACTGTCATACGTGGACGCAGAGTGATACAGCAGTGATGTGGCCATGCCCTTCCACCGTCGTACTCACCATACACACCATACATGTATACTCCCGCGAGCACCATACACACCATACATGTATACGACACATCGCATGCATTGCGTGCAGAGACGCTTGGGCTCAGCTACGCATGAGCAGCATATCGCTCAACACATTACGCATTATTTTTTCTATTTTGGATTCGCAATAGTGATATTGTGCATTTGCATCTGCAAGGCTTGTGCGCATTCCGATGACTCGATCGGTCGCGGCGTGTCGATCGCGGACGCCTAATATGCATTGTACATTGTGTATCCGCGCAAAATTTTTGTGACAAAATACGGTGATGAGCGTAGTGTGCAGTAAAAAAGGTAATATTGCATTTGTCGCCGAGAGTGATATTTATGTTTGAGAGCTTTAGGTTGGCAGCTGTACTGCTGCGACATTAGTAATCTTTTGAGCAATTTTTTGGAGGTGAGAGAATATGATTGATGTCAAGCTCGGAACAATTGGTGGCCTGTTGTCAGCAGTTGGCTCCGGGACCCAGGGCGGGCGGCGCCACTCTCAGGGTGTAAGGCCCGCCCTGACGTCAAACTTGTTGCGAATTTAGTCAGTTGGCTCTTGAAGCAATTCTTCGTGAGCATAAAAGGCCCTGAGGCATTTAAATATATTTAGCCATCCTACATTATTGTAACATTTCAACGTTATTAATTAAGTCGCCACGTGGTTTCCTTCTGCGAAATGAGGCACTGCACGACCATTGGATATTGGCAGATCTATAGAGATTTCCAGTGTGCACTAGATAGATCACACCGTTAAGCACAACGGTGCCCGGCTCGAACTGGCATACCTGCTGCATACCTGCCTGCCTGCCTGCTAGCAAAGCGTGCGCGTGGCTTTATGCCGGCTATAAGCATAGCAGGACATAACAGGACATCCTAAGTTATGTCCTGTGCTCCGTTTCGGTTCCCTGGTCGATGGCAGCAGCATTGGCAAGCATTAACACAAGGAGCAGGTTTAACAGCACCTATACAGGCTAATAAGAGACGGTTTTTGACCCACGTGCAAAGTGCACTAAGTCTGCATATATATTATATATATATATATATATTTATGGGACTAGGATATATAAGTCTTTCCCCCACAAACCTCTGGCACATGGATTGTGTGGCCAAGACCTCTGAAAGTCTATGCTGAAACCACAAGATGTGATACTCCTCCATAAGGTTGCGTAATCAGCAGAACCTCAAAGTGCGACTGCTGGTACACACTCGTACACAGGTACAGTCGTCTCATCAGAGCGCATGTGGTACGAAGAACCTGAAACCAGTATATATATTTTATGCCTCAGCACTAAGCGGTTGAACCTCAGGGGCGGGCAAAGCGTGCCAGCAAAACGTCAGTCAGTGTATGTTCATCACATTATTATATATGGGTGGAGCATGCACTGTGCTGGAAGCCTGCCTGCTGCCTGCGCAATGGTGTCAGGATTAATCGCTACCTTAACTTATTAGTTACAATTGCAAACATGAGGTGTCTGCTGGTGAGGGAACGTTTGCATGTACCTATCTAACCCTACGTTGCCCCCTTTGGAAGCCTGCCTGTGAGGACGCATTATATATCACCATCAACAACAAAGAGGCAGCTATGCGGCGTATAAACACGCAGTCCTAATTAACTTTCCATTCGCAATCATATATCCATCACGGGGAAGTTGAATCTTTTGTTAACGTTGCCAAGCCTAATAACGCACGCACGATATATATATAAGGTCGTAGCTACTTCCTCAATCAACTGCCTTAATGGCAGTTTGCGCGCGCACAAGCAACGGATGCTTAGGAAAATTATATTTAGTGCACCGACGTAAAGGGCGCGTCCACTCCGCAGCAGCAGGTTGCCGTGATTACTGACTAGCCGTGACCCGTCGTCTCGACCCGTGATGGCCGTGATGATGAGTCCGAGCGTATATATGCACGTACGATAATTCTGAACCGTTTGCATTATATTTAAACAGATTAAATCTTATTTTCAATTATTTTAAGCTGTTTCCACGGTTCAGGGCTAGCTGCAAAGCTGGCCTTGCTTAGTTGCGTGCGCTTCAATCTAAGAATGCAACATTCGCCGTGATGATCGGCAGTAACTATAGGGTTCAACCTAAACCGTCGTCATATGGACAGCCCCCTGGGGGATTGGGCTTTACGACTTACCTAAGGGGTCTTCCCCTTGTTGGGGGAAGGCGACCCCAACAAACGTTCATCGTTCATGTTGTGAATCAAGAGTGAAGTACAAGGTATGTACATGCGGCAGACGCGATCTTTCCGATAAGGATGAATCGGGTCAGAAGGCGTCATCAGATGTTTTGTTGTCCCCCTGCTGCAATGCCAAGGCACGCATCTCTTCCTGGACCGACAGGGCACCATCCGTTCAACGGGGGCTGGGGCTGTATGTACCCGGTCCCTACCGGTCAGCTTCTTGATACCAACCACATCAAGACATATTTTTGCGCTTCAAAGTATGCTGGTCACAGCAGGGTGCATGATGTACGACATGAGCGGATGGAAACCTCACCTCTCTTTCTTGCCCTTCGTAAACGTCACAAACAAAACACCCGGCAGCCCCATCCTCATCCTCACGCACATCCACTTTCCAATCCTCGCTCAAGAGAAATCCATGCCGTCTGGCATTGTGCATACGTACAGGAATACGGCAAAACACACACACAAGCACATGTACCCGAGAAACTACAGTGCAGTAATCCGGACGTACACCTGAATACACCCATGCAGGCGCCCACGAGCGTTACCGTACATAGCATCCCAGTCAGTCAGTCAGTCAGACAGACAGGCAGACAGCTTCCATTGAGCACTGTGCGCCACAATATGCCCAGCCCGCGAGTAAAGCCCTACAGGACAACGCGAAAACCAGCCGCTTCTTCACCGCTGCTGCCTGCTGCGGCCGCCACCGCAACTACCTTGTTTGCGTGACCCTCCCTGTGGAGAGTCCTAATCCTCCAAATAACGATCAAGTCGATCACCCACCGGCGGGCCGAGCTCCGTGAGCACCACTTTCCATTGCCGGAGGACGGAGTGATGCGAGGGTCCCATGTAGCAGTGGCAGAAATCCAGCAGACAGCGAAATTGTCACTGTCCGGTTTCCCCCCCCCCCCTCGAATGAAGGATTTGGATCGTTACAGCGATAAACAGCGACACTGACTTCATCGTAATACCCAAATAAACGGAAATCTGGGAAAACAAACTAAACCTTTCTCCCCGTGGTGGCCGTCTCTCCGTATGTAAGCCGCCGTACACTACACTAGCAAGCACTCCGCGTGAAGAGATGACTTTCAATACTCCGCAAAGAAATGCACACCTCACCTGGGCCTTACCTCACCTGGGCCTTATATGGCCAGCAGTAGGGCTGTTATTGATTCCCATCGTCATTGCGACTGGCTGTGCGCCACCTGGATTTCACCCGCCGTCCTCTCACCCGGACACAAAGAGACAGGTCACGGATCATATACTTCACCCAATCTTCGCACATACGCTATCTACGTACACTCCGGAACCACATCCCTCCCCGCCTTCCCCTTCGCATGCAGTATCGTTTCTTCCTCATCCTAGCTAGGCAATAATAACTGGTATGCTCGTGCATCTGCAAGCTTATTACCGTACATACCTGGATCCGCCACTCCCCCCCCACACGCAAGAATAAACACAGAGCGCTCCGCACACACTCCGGCCACCCACCCCTGCTGCACGGCATGTTTCTCAGCTGGAAGCGTTCCGCCTCGCCCCGACCCCCCCAGTTACAAACGAAATCAATCATACACACACACGCGCATTCTCAACAATCGCTGCAATGCCGATGATAGGGCCCACCACTCCCCAGCGCCCGCTTCAACCCTCAATTCCAGCCGCAGTTAGTTCCGGATCGCGGCGCTGTAGATGTCCTGGTGGCGCTGCGCCGACTGAGTGCAGCTCCAGTCCTGACGCATGACCCGCGGGACCGACTCAGCGGACCACCACTCGCGGCCGTCCCTGCGAGTATGCGAACAAATATGAACGCAGGCTGTCAGTGCGAGTGCGGACTCATGGGCTCTGTGAGAACTTATCGGCGGGGTGGAAGATGGGCGCCAGTGTGCGATTGTGTGGGGACTCGACAACTAACCGCAACTGCTTCGAAACGAACTTACCGGAACTTACCGGTATGCGGAGATGGCCCGCTGTCTCCACCGCTGACACGCTGAGAAGGTGAAGCCGTTCCGTTCGTGCTCCGGAACCGCCGAATGTGCAACATCTCGTACCGTTTCCGCCAGGCCGCCGGTCTCACCATACGGTACCGTACCGTAGGGCGATGAGCTTTGCGTGCATCAAGAGCGCGAAAGGGGCAAAGCGAAAAACCAAGAACAAGGACCTTCGCATGTGTGTATGCGTGTTGGAAGGCACGGTGGGACCCGGGAGGTATGGCAGACACGGTATGCGGACTACATGTCGACCCATCTGCCGTACTGTCTGCCTGTCTGTCATTCTACCAAGCCGTCTTGTCTCAGTCAGTCAGTAGGTCGCCGTCCGTCATCTCCCTGAACTGTTCCCTCCCTCCAGTTGCAACCTCCAGGTCTCTCCAACTGGCTGCTGCCGTCACCAGCACCCTCCGGCCACCTCCCGGAAGCACATGACCACTTCGCTGACTCACTGCATGTGCTCAAAACTACTTCTATCCCTCGCTGTTGACATCTCTGACCCATCGTTTCCCCTTCCCCGCATTGTAACCCTAAGTACAGAGCGTGGAATTAGCAAGCAGCTTGATGTACGACTGCAGCGCGAAAGGCCCTATAGTGTGTGATGGTACGACGGGTAGCTTACTGGGTGGGCCGCGCGCAAATGTCAATCTGGTGCCGTTGACCCTCAGCGAGTTGGCGTCAGGAGGCCGACCGCGGGAGGGTCCCACTTTGTAGTTGCATTCGCAACTAAACCATTTCTGTCCTCTCCCTCCCCCGTCCCCCCCTCCTTCCACATGGCAGATGCACGTGTTGTGGCCCCAGCACTTCGTATGCGGATCTGGACAACGAGGCGGCGGAGGTGCCCCCTTGCTGTGAGGGGCTCGTGGCCTTGGACCACTTCCAAGTGCATACGGTGGGTTTAGGGGGAAAGTACGGGCGGAACCGCGGGTCACTTGAAACTCCATCCACGGGCAGTGAGCCCTGGTGCAACGTACCCAATACTTATCTGCTCTACTGTTACCCGGCGTTCATATGACATTGAGAATGCCGGCTTTCCGGCTAGGGTTAGGGAAGTGTCAACAGCGCCACCCCCTTCTTGATTTAACAAAGCGGTGTTCTACGTGAGTGAGGTAGGTGGCAGCACGCCAACTAACACATTCCATGATGACTGCAGCAGTCACACAGCCACAGAGGGTTAGAAGCGTGCGACGCAGCTGGTGCCGGCCCACTGACTACCCCACGTTGTTTTGTAGGCTTTAAGTCTTTTACCGCCCAGCTTTGAAACTCTAACTATGAAACCCTATAAAACTATAACTATATGTAAAGGGTTGAGCATGTTGGGGCACTCACGTTGTGTTGTGATAAAGAAGAGCTTTATTGAGTGCAGCAGCGGAGGCAAATGCAAAAATGACGCAGCTCTGTTTTCACCCATTTGGCCAACACGTCGGTCGCCATTTCCCTTGGATGCGATTTCTCGTGCGGTTGAGATCTCTCGTACAAAGAGCCTCTTCACTGTTGGTGTCCAGGGTGCCTGAAAGCGCACAATCATGCAGTGCCGCTCTTTCGTGCGGCACAGCACATCACCGCATCTCGTGAGTGACTCGATCGTACAAATGACAAATACGGAGATCACCCATTCCATGCGTTCCTTTACGAAGGCATATCTTGCTGCTGCCCATCCTCCCTATGTGCCCGGAGTCATCCCCTCCTGCCGTTGCCTGCTGGCATTTCCCTTATCGTGCACCACCGAGCTGCACGGTCCCGCCAGCCCCGCTATCACTAATAGTCAGACGGTTTAAGTGCGGAGCTCTTTCTCTGGAAGGGAAAGCGCATCTTACGGCTTTTTTGATCTTAACACTTATCCACTTAACCTAACCGCCCAACGAACTAACAAACTAACCACCGACTGTGGGGTGGCGGAGCACGGGGAGTTTGTTCGTTCCCAGAGCCTAATAATGTGTTGATAGATATGTGGAGCGGGTTTTGGTTGCTTTTGACCTAATGAAGTGCACAGTGGGACGGAAGCAATTCGATCGAATGTAAAATGAGTGTGTTCGATGCACTCTTATTCTGTAGAGGAGTGGGCAATTGTGTGCCTTGCTGAGAGATATCGTTGCATGTCCATGTCCATTACAGGGTGTGATCATATGGAGACTCTTATCCAGCAGACTATTGTCACGCCAAACCCACAACATGCGAATTACTCACTGAAGGGTGTCGTCGGCGATGGCCTTGGACAAAACCCGACTTAGCTCCACAATGCATCAAATCCAGCCGCTGTTTACTCGTCCGCGGGTTGCAGGAAGGAAACCTGCCAGCCAAGGGCTTGGTGTGCTGACCTAAGCTCCAGACAGGGCTCGATGAGGGCCTGGTACCCTAAGACGTATCCGTTATTACAAGTTGGTAAAGAGAAACGGAAAGAAAAGCAATCTTTGGTTGGTCGTTTATGCTCAAGAAGTACAAAACGCTTCTAGAGCCAAGTGACAAAGTTCACTTGCTCTTTCACCACTTAAATACCACTTCGGCTCCAGTGCCGTACACCTTATCCTGACAATCACGGAAAACCAAAACATCTCACGAAGGGATCCAACAATTGCACTTGATAAAACACGCTGATGTAATTATTACGAAATAAACTAACAAGAGAGCGACACATACACTTGATATTGTCGCCCTACCTACTACACTATGCTGTCGTACAACCAACATTCATCCGTTATGCTGTTTGGCCAAGCACTATCCTGGCCACCGAAATGATCTTGGAAGCCATGCTACCTGGTAAGCACGGTCGTGACACTACTGCCAAAGAGTTCCTCCAAAATGCCCATACATGCAAACTGCGTGTCCGATAATGCATCCAAACTTGACGTATATATCTCAATTACTGTTCTTTACCCCCACTTCATTCCCGTACAAAGATATAGCTAGATTGCTAGGTAGCTACCAATAAGGGTACGGTAGCTACCTGCAAACCTGTCCAGCTATGTACGTGTTGTATTATTGCCACCGTCAGCAGCGGTAGGCTCACTGTTGTTCGCCTGCATGTCATGGATGGGTTAAGGAACGAGTCATGTGAAGGTGGGGTACGTAGCTGGGTTGATAGGTGCTTGCGGCCTACATGCACTTGATAATAATATTTAGTAGATAGGATAATAATCGGTTGACACCGACTACACCGATACACCGACTTCTGGTGGACGGACGGATGCGCAAAGACTGTTGATTGGGGGTTTACTGGCTAGGTTATAAAAAGCACTAGCTATAACAATAATGGATGGAGTATCAATCACACACATACAAATAATAACAGGACATGCATACGAACGAATATAGTTAAAGCTGTATGTAGCTCGTAGGAAATGTATGTACAACACGCATGTGTATATTACGTCAGCATACATGTCTTATGCCATCCCTTCCACCAAGAAAGCATCATCACTACTTCCACCTCATGGGTTTGTCCAGATGTGAGCTAGATATTGCGTCTTGGGACGACTATGTACAGCTGCCATTATCTGTATCCATTTCATACTCGATGGGAAGGTGCTATTACCATTCTGCCGTTTCATTTCATGCACATATGTCATTCCATACACACATACATGATGCCCTGGCACGCAATGCTTTGTTTTTTTGGCACTCCCATACCAGCAGTATTGAAGTCAGACGTCCAATGTCCTGCTGCAGCGACAAGATCTGCTTATTGATGTCAGAAACCTGTTTGGTCATATCAGAAACCCGTTTGGTCATATCAGAAACCTGCGCCTTGGTTTCAGCAACTTGCGCCTTGGTTTCAGAAACCTGCGCCTTGATGTTGTTGATATCAGCGTCCCGAGCCTGCATGCATATAACGAAAACCTAAAATAAATAAGCCATAGCTCTAGGCATGTTGTGGTCGAGTAATGAATGAATATGTATACAGCACAGTCGAATTCAGGAGTATCAGATGCACCCACGTACCTCGTGGAGCTGATCCTTTCGCCGTTTACGCCCATGTTCATCCATCCAGACCTCGCTTAAAGGAACCCATTTAGGGCCGAGCCTGCAACAAGCCCGGGTTGACAGGAGTAGTCAGGTATAAAAGTATATTGCACGATGTGTGCGTGTGTGTGTGTGTGCAACCATCTACATACGCGCATAGGCACGCAGCAGCGTTGTAATTATTATCCATCATATTTAGGGCTGTATTACTGATTGATTACCTTCCCAATAGACCTTTAAAGTAGGCGGTTGAGCTGCTGGAATCAATCTCAAGCACATCGTTTACAATGCGGCGCAACCAGTCCATCTCTGCATGCTTCTTCACATTGGCGTACGTATCCGACATGATGGAAATCAGCAGATTCATGACAATGATGGACACGATGAAGGCAAAACTGATCAGCATACCCTGCATATAGAACAAGAATTACATGAAGGGCAGCACTTGCACATCGGCTGCAAAAATAAATAAATCCAAGCAGGCAGGTTTAGACATGGGGGAGGAATGCAGCAGCAAGTCACTGCCACCACAGCAGGCACCACCATACCCCTCTGCCCTCTTTTACTTATAATAATCGATAACAAATAATGTCATGGTGGGGATCATTACACTTACGTGGAGGTACCAAACGTATTTTGCCTCGTTGCCCGTTTTTGTGTTTACACCGCCGGCCGTCTGCACATGCATATATAGAGCGACGGATCATGAGCTGCCGGCAATACAAAAGTATGCAGGACGTTGCGTACATGCAATGCAGTGATTATAAGGGTTGATAAAGCAGTTTATAATAGTGTTATACCGCATTGCAATACTCGTACAGTTAGCCTGCTGATTGCTACTGCTTTGCTTAGCTAGCCTAATAATTACAATACTTAAAATCGTATTATTAAATATCTATCATGCTTT
This sequence comes from Volvox reticuliferus, assembly GCA_019650235.1. NCBI lineage: Eukaryota > Viridiplantae > Chlorophyta > Chlorophyceae > Chlamydomonadales > Volvocaceae > Volvox > Volvox reticuliferus. The sequence goes on along the minus strand of BNCP01000070.1, from coordinate 192,979 downwards.
TAAATATGCATGTGACTACCGCTTTAAATGCTGTTAACACCTAGAAGTGTTCGGTGGTTGTGCGGGGACTGGGGCCTGCTGCCCCAGTTCCCCGCACTTCCACCGTCTTGGTGTACTGGGGTCCAAAGTATATTCTTTTTGAGATAAGTAAAGGCAGAATAGTTGCTGTTATATCTCTGTTATATCCGCCTAAAGCAAAGGCTCGATCGAAGTATGCCAGACAACTGGCCAACCCGGATATTAGCCATGAGATACCCCAGGGTACTACAATTATCCCCCTTCCAATGGGTGTGTCCTCACACCCACAGGGGCAATCGTGACTCCTTGTGTTCTTCTCCCTGATGGCCTGATGATTGTGGTTACAACTCCCACACACACATCAGTGCAGCCATCCACACATCCAATTGGCTGGATGGGGAATTTGAACCTGGGTCAGTCACTACCCATCTCAATATCAATTGTTGTATTTCTGTCATATCCGCCTAAATCAAAGGCTCGATCGAAGGATCCAGACAACTGGCCACCTGGGATATTAGCCATGAGATACCCCAGGATACTACAGTTGCTACCGCTGCCAGTGCGGCCGTGCTGTGGCTGCCGCACGGTGCTGCTGCTGCGTGCTGCTGCTGCAGTGTGCTGCCGCTGCCACATGGTGCAGCTGCCACTGCAGGGTGCTGCTGCCGTGCAGTGCAGCTGCCACGTGATATCCTCAATTTAATTTAGACCCAAGGGTTTGCTAGCCATATGAGTACATTCAACAGCGGCACCAAGTTTAACTGCATTATCACTCTTGCAATCAAACATTTATTTGTAGATATATTGCCGCATCCATTTTGCATAAAATGCAAAAATATAAACTTTAAGAATTTAAGTTGACATTATTATTTACATGATACTTAGGCAGCTCATAAGATTGATCATTGTTTATTTCCGATTTCAGATTTTTAAGGTTGGTTATTTCTGCATAGATTTCATGATTTTAATATTCATATGTGTACATGAAATATATATGTACTTATATATATAAGGCATTTTAAGCAATCCAATAAATGGATGAATAACCTCAAAATAATATTGGCTCATGTAATTTATCACTGATTCGGACTAAGTACTAGATTCCCATTACCTGCTAAGCTATTTGGTATAATATCCACTGATTTTGAAAGTTTATTTTGGAGCCCATGAATTCGTATTGTTATACCTCAGATTTTTCCTTCATTTTTAATTGTGGATGGAATAATTAACAAAAAGCTGTCTGATTCAGAAAAAGAGTAAAGTAATACAAAGTTAGTGGATATTAAGTCAATTTGGATTCTATAGGCTAAATGGCCATAAACAAATAAAGAAACTTTGGATAAAGTTAATCATGAAGAGAGTACAATATGTTGCTGATTTCATTTGATTAGGTAGAAGACAATAACAAATTTTTCATCCATTGATGATTTGCTGGATTTTGCAGCTGCCATGTGTTGCCGCTGATGCATGGTGCAGCTACTGCTGCAGGGTGCTGCTGCCACGCAGTGCAGCTCCCACTTATTTCTTTAATAAGTCGCATTTCCAAACTCATGGATGGCGCATCTAAGCTAAATAAATGTACACATATGGACAGTGCGAGCCATGAATGCCAAAGGAGGGATATGATGAAGGGGGAGGGCGGCCTGGATGCCCCCCCCTGGACTACAATGTGGGAAAATGTTGAACCAAAATATTAGCTACATACACACCACCACAAACACCTAAGTGAGAAATCAGAGGAATACCCAGGGTGAAACATCTAGGGCAAGTGGAAGTGTGGGGAACTGGGGCAGTGAATCTACTTTGGACCCCAGTACACCAAGACGGTGGAAGTGCGGGGAACTGGGATGGCAGGCCCCAGTCCCCGCACAACCACCGTACACTTCTGGGAGTTACAGCATTGAAAGCGGTAGTAAAATGATTATTTAAAAGCATGATATGTTATTTATTGCATTTTAAGGCTTTAAATCCAATGTTGTAAGTAAAGAGGGAGCAGTTGTAATATAGTCCATATTATTAATTTCCCAATAGATATTTCACCCTATGTGTGCCTCTGATTTTCCTCTTAGATATTTGTGGTGGTCTGTACGTAGTTAATATTTTTGGTCACCTCAAGCATCCCATTCATCAGCTAGCTTGCAAGGAATTTAAGGGGTGTTACACTGTGGGCGACTTGCACTGCGAAGATGAGCACCGGGGGTCCTGACCGGACTGAGCCAAGGGGCATGTGGCTTTGGCCACAAGGAATGTATGTTCTGTATGATATGTACTATTGTCATCCTAAGGGTGTATCCTGGTAACCTGGTACCACATCCCAGCAGCACCACACTGCAGTGGCACCACATGCCAGCAGCACCGCATGCCAGTGGTATCACACACAGCACCACATGCCAGCGGCACTACATGCCAGCAGCACTGCATGCCAGCGGCACCACATGCCAGCGGCACCACATGCCAGCAGCACCACACTGCAGCTGCACCACACTGCAACTGCACGCATGCCAATGGAACTGCACAGCAGCAGCACCATGAGGTAGCTGCACCATACATGCAGCAGCTGCACCGCATGCCTGCGGCACTGCATGCAAATGGAACCAAATGGCAGCAGCACCAGATGGCAGTGGCACCAAGCAACAGCAGCACTGTGAGGCAGTGGCAGAGTGCAGCAGCTGCACCACGCGGCAGCTGCACCACGCGGCAGCTGCACCACATGGCAGCTGCACCACGCGGCAGCTGCACCACGTGGAAGCTGCACCACGCGGCAGCTGCACCACATGGCAGCTGCACCACACGGCAGCTGCACCACACTGCAGCTGCACCGCATGATTCCTTCAAACATTACATTCTTAAATTGCATTATGAAATTACTTGATGACTTACTTTAGCGAGTAATCCTTACCAGGATAGGTGATGTTGAGAATCCTCTGTGAAGCTCCATAAAATTGCTGAAGATCCAAAGAAGTATATATAGAAATTGCAGGCTAGAAATAAAGCGGTAGCTATAACAGCAGAAAATCATTGCTGTACAATACAGATTAACAGTCAACGAAACATTGTAACGATTTTTATTGTTTGATATGTTAGCAATCCGTTCACTAGAATATATTATCTAGAGCACAATAAAGCCTTAGAGCATGAATCCTGCAGGGCTGGCCAGTGCCCTGTAGGATACATTGGTACTACATCATGCTTTTAAATATGCATTTGACTACCGCTTTCAATGCTGTTAACACCCAGAAGTGTACGGTGGTTGTGCGGGGACTGGGGCCTGCCGCCCCAGTTCCCCGCACTTCCACCGTCTTGGTGTACTGGGTTCCAAAGTATATTCATTGCCCCAGTTCCCCACATTTCCATCATCTCGGTGTTCTTGGGTCCAAAGTAGATTCTTCTTGAGACAAGTAAAGGCAGAATAGTATATTATTTATTGCATTATAAGGCTTAAAATCCAATATTGTAAGTAAAGAGGGAGCAGTTGTATTATAGCTCATATTATTAATTTCCCACTAGATATTTCCCCCTATGTGTGCCTCTGATTTTCCTCTTAGGTATTTGTGGTGGTCTGTACGTAGTTAATATTTTTGGTCACCTCAAGCATCCCATTCATCAGGAATTTAAGGGGTGTTACACTGTGGGTGACTGGCCTTGCAAAGACGAGCACCGGGGGTCCTGACAGGACTGAGCCGAGGGGCACTTGGCTTGGGCACAAGGAATGTATATGTTATGTATGATATATACTATTGTCATCCTATCAGTATAGTTTATGTTATCCTTATAAATTGAAAGGGTGTATCCTGGTAATCTGTTGCCACATGCCAGCAGCACTGCACGGCAGTGGCACCTCACACACAGCACCGCATGCCAGCGGCATCACATGCCAGCAGCTCTGCATGCCAGCGGCACCACATGCCAGCAGCAACGCATGCATTGTACCGGGGGACTTCACATCCCAGCATCACACGCTATTTCACCAATGTTACATTGGTGCGAGTTGCTAGGATCGAACAGGTCGAACCCGGACTAGCGCACACTGGTTGAAAAATTCGCAACAGGATACGCATGAATCCCGTCAGCCTTAAGGTGGATGCCCGGGATGGCACTGTGTCAGGGGTATGACCCGCCACATTAAGCAAAGGAAAGCTGCGGTTGTGCCGGGAAAACAAAGCAAGCTGCCCTACTGGGTGCCAGGGGCGCCCGAGGACGTTCATTGCAAGGCGGGGAGGATTGTAACGGGGGACTTCACACCCCAGCATCACGCGCTATTGCACCAGTGCGTGTTACATGCATGCAAGTGGCACCGCCGCATGCCAGAGGCAACACACTGCAGCTGCACCGCATGCCAATGGAACTGCACAGCAGCAGCACCATGAGGCAGCTGCACCATGCGTGCAGCAGCTGCACTGCATGCCTGCGGCACTGCATGCAAATGGAACCACATGGCAGCACCACCACATGGTAGTGGCACCACATGCCAGTGTAGTATCCTGGGGTATCTACGGGTAGTATCCGAGGTGGCACCTGGTCATCTTTCGATTGAGCCTTTGCTGTAGGCGGATATAACAGAGATACAACAAATTGTATCGAGCGGGTTGAGACTGACCCGGGTTCGAATCCCCCTCCTATCAGATGGAGTGGGTGGTCAGACTGGTAGGTGGGAGGTGGCAGGCCCCATCACCAGGTCGTGAGGAATTGGATCCGGTGTAGGTCTTAGGGTGGTGATTCACTCTGGCCCCTCTGGTGCGGGGACGCACCTGCCTGAAGGGGGGATAATTGTAGTATCCTGGGGTATCTACGGGTAGTATCCGAGGTGGCACCTGGTCATCTTTCGATCGAGCCTTTACTGTAGGCGGATATAACAGAGATACAACAGCCAGCGGCACCAAGCAACAGCAGCACTGTGAGGCAGTGGCAGAGTGCAGCAGCTGCATCACGCGGCAGCTGCATCACGCGGCAGCTGCATCACGCGGCAGCTGCACAATGCGGCAGCTGCACCATGCATGCGGCAGCTGCACCACACTGCAGCTGCACTGCACGGCAGCAGCACCGGCAGCTGCACAGCCTGATTCATTCAAAAATCACATTCCTAAATCGTGCGCATTCCGAAATTATTTGGTGACTGAGTCTGGCGAGTAATGCTCACCAGGATGGCAAAGGCGATGTTGAGAATCCTCTGTGAAGCTCCATAAAATTGCTGAAGATCCAAAGAAGTATGTAACTATAGAAATTGCAGGCTAAATATAAAGCGGTAGCTATAACAGCAGAAAATAATTGATGTACAATACAGATTAACAGTCAACTAAACATTGTAAAGATTTTTATTATTTGATATGTTAGCAATTCGTTCACTAGAAAATATTATCTAGAGCATAATAAAAGCTTTAGAGCATGAATCCTGCAGGGCTGGCCAGTGCCCTGCAGGATACATAGGTACTACATGAAACAAGAGACTAAAAAAAGCTAGGTAAAAGGGTCAGAAAATGCTTTTAATAGCCTAGAAATTGGCTAACAAAAATCAATGCATTTACCTCGCGACTGCATAAATTCCCGAGGGCCTTACATGACTAGCACTCCTTACAGGGGCGGACGACTGTAAAAATTCCTAGGGGCCTTACATGACTAGCACTCCATACAGGGGTGGACGACTGTATAAATTCCTAGGGGCCTTACATGACTAGCACTCCTTACAGGGGCTGAATGTACGACACGAAAACTAAGATAATGAAAACTAAACGGCATAAACAAACTACAAGCAACTAAAGTTAAAAATTAACGAAATAAACTAAAAGCAACTAAAAATGACTAGGCTAGCTAATAAAAGCGGTAGCAATTAGTTGCTTTTAGTTATTTTACTTCTCACCGTACATTGTTTTATCTTTCAGCCGTACATTTTTCTCTACTGTAAAGAGAGCTAGTAATGTAATGCCCCAGGGAATTTATGCCGTCGCCATCAAATATGCCCTTGCAAGCTTTCAGTTTAACGAAAATCAATAAGAGTGTTAGGCATTAATGAGTTGTTAGCAGGCAGGCCACTGATCAATGTGATTTTTGAGATTTTACCACCAGGTGGTGGCTTTCACCAAGTGGTGAAATGCAAATTTGGGGGTCATGTGAAAGGATCTTACTGAGGAAGGCTTCTTTATAATCATACAGTATTAAATTTTAAAACATTTTGTAATCGCACAGGCATTTCTCTTTATTTATGATAGTTATTTCTGTAAAATGCAGGTTTTGTATTACGGTTCATCTCACACACAGAAGTAAACTTGGCATTGTAAGCCTTCAGGAACTTCATGAATACGTCTTCATTCAAAGCAAAAGCAAATCATTGCTGATGCACCGATCCTAGGTATTTGTTTAGTAAATCACACTTCCAAGCTCATGGATGGAAACCTACCGAATCTAAGTAAATGCACACATATGCGCGGCATGAATGCCAAAGGAGAGATATGATGAAGGGGGAGGGGGGCCTGGATCCCACCCTGGGATTACAATGTCAAAAATTGTTGACCAAAAATGTTAATGACATACAGACCACATCAAATATCTAAGCGAAAAATCAGGGGAATACCTAGGGTGAAATATCCAGGGTGAAATAATTATAAGAAGTATAAAACAACTGCTCCCTCTTTACTTACAACATTGCCTTTTAAACCTTATAATGCAAGAAATCATGCTTTTATATATGCATTTGACTATCGCTTTTTTGATGCTGTTAACATGCAGAAGTGTACAGTGGTTGTGCAAGGACTGGGGCCTGCAGCCCCAGTTCCCCGCACTTCCACCGCCTTGGTCTGCTGGGGTTCAGAGTAGATTCTCGTTGAGACATATAAAGGCAGGATAGTATATTATTGCTACCGCTTTATTTAGGTAGCCTAGTATTTTTTAGTTGCTTTTCGTTTTAGTTATTTTAGTTTTCGTGTCGTATATTCAGTATGTAAGGCCCCTGGGAATTTTTAAGGTTGGGAGTCCCTGTAAAGAGTCCTAGTAGTGTAAGGCCCTCGGGAATTTATCTACAGTAAAAGGTACGACAGACAAAAGTTTGCTAAACTGACTGAAAGAGGAATAAAGATCACAGCTATAAGATAGCATCTAGGATTTCTAGATCAGCTAAGTAAAACAGAAATCACAAGAAAGTAATTACGTTTTGCCGGCGATGGCAAACATTCCTGAGGGTCTTACACTACTAGGACTGGGTAATAGGGGTGACAGTATGAGAGACAACAGGTTTGCTGAACTGACCCAAGGAGGAAAACTAGCAATTTAAGCTAAAAGATAGCATCTAGGATTTGTAGATCAGCTAATTAAAAGAAGATTTTGTAAAAAAAATCACGTTTTGGTGGCGACGGCCAAAATTCCTGAGGGCCTTACACACGAAAGAGAAAATCTGCTAAGCTAAAACAACTTCCTAAAATGAACTAAAATAACTTCCTAAAAATTAATAACTACCTAACTAATAACGATTACTAGACCAGCTATATACAGCGGTAGCAACTAAATAAACTACAAGCAACTAAAAATGACTAGGCTAGCTAATTGCTACCGCTTTTATTAGCTACCCTAGTAATTTTTAGTTGCTTTTCGTTTTAGTTATTTTAGTTTTCATGTCGTATATTCTGTATGTAAGGCCCCTGGGAATTTTTACAGTCGGGAGTCCCTGTAAGGAGTTCTAGTAGTGTAAGGTCCTAGTAGTGTAAGGCGATGTAAATGCACTGATTTCTATTAGGAAATTTCTAGGCTATTAAAAGTGTATTCTGACCTCTTTAGGTAGATTATTTTGGTCTTTTGTTTGGTCTTTTCCTGCCCGCTAAAGGGAAGCACTGCGGCAAACATAGGCCAAGTCCACATAATGGCTTTCCTAATTGAATTTTGTTCTTTACAAGTAATTCAATGGATGAATAGATACTTCCACGGTTCTGCCTTCACCGCAATATCAGCCCAAGTTAGCCTGTGGTGATCCTAGGCATTCTGGTTCTTGTCGCATTACAATTATTGGCGCTACTCGCCAATTAGTTACGGTAAATCAATCATGCAATTTGATGATGCATTTCTAGGATGCTTGTGTGTGGTTCTCAAACGTGCAGTTCCTCAGGTGTGTGGTGCCACAGCCGCGCAGCCGCATGCTGGTGCAGCCGTGCAGTGGTGCAGCCACGTGCTGCCTCAGCCACGTGGCGCAGCAGCTGCATGGTGCCACAGCCACGTGCTGCCGCAGCTGCATGCTGGTGCAGCCGCGTGCTGGTGCAGCTATGTGTTGTATTACGGTACCGGCCTTAGCTCTTTGCTAAGTAAGTAGCCCCGTGGCTACACCCTCTATGTGCTGATATGTAGAGGCTAAGGCTTGCATGCCCTGGTGCAACTGTGACACTGTCACTGGTAGACTCAGTTGAGTTTGGTTTCACTGGTTGATCCTATGTATTTCCTTAATACATAGCTCGGTTTTCTCTTCCTTAGAGATTACAGTTCTTTATGGAGGCTTGCCGTACTGAGCTCAGAGTACCTCTTCCTATCAACCAGTAGTTATCACTACCACTAGTTGGGGGTGATACAACACTATGCGTGGGTGCAGCCATGTGCTGGTGCAGCCACATGCCCAGCGCTGGTGCAGCCAAGTGCTGGTGCAGCCACACTGTGCCCCAGCCACATGGTGCCGCAGCTATGTGGTGCAGCAGCCGCGTGGTGCAGCAGCTGTATGTAACCTGGGACTTCACACCCCAGCATCACGCACTATTGCACCAGTGTTACATTAGTGGTGCAAGTTGCTAGGATCTGACCTAAGATCCCCAGGTCGAACTCGGACTAGCGCACACTGGTTGAACAATTCACGACAGGATGTGCATGAAACTCGTCAGCCACAAGGTGGATGCCCGGGTCGGCCCTGTGTAAAACCCTAAAAACCTAGATATCCTAAAGAACCATTATGTTTCTGTCCATGTTCATTTCTTACCGTGCACCCATAAGCTAATTAGTGCACGCTTGCGCATTTGTTGCATTCGCATGATGTCCATTAGAATTTGTCGTCTGCTGTATATATTTTTCTTAGGGTCCTCCAAAGCAGCCGTCATCCAGTCAACAGACAAGAGCCACGGTCACCACTCATTCCGCACATGTTGTATCTCACTAGTTCCTGGGGTTGACCACGACTGGTCAAGGTTTGACCGTCCCCAGTCAACTGTCCCAACGACCTTCGTTGGGATCCCCAACGGTCTAGCGGATGGTGTGCGTGGCGCGGCACGACAGGACGGTCGTGACGTGACGCTGCATATCGCCATACTCATGACTGAGTATAGCGGGGGCCATTCCATTCGGCGGTGGATTGGTCGTGACTCCGGTCACTGGTAGTGTTTGCGGGTCGCGAGTTGGGACGAGTGGCAATACTTGTCTTGGCTGGTGGAGACGCAAGGGCTTCGGTCAAAAGCCAGGCTAACGGTTGGTAAACGGAGTCATGAACCGTGGCGGCTAGCGAGGTGGGCCCGTGGACAAGACTCCCGCAGGTCCTACCCTCCCTTGAGTACGATCAAGTGCCACTCTGGGCTTATAAACTCGCTCATAAACCAACCGGTAGTTCTTACTACCACCTATCTAGAGTTACTAACTAACTTCCTATTTTCTATGAGTATTTTCGTTTATCTATCGCTTCCACATCACCATAATACAACAGCACATGTGCGTGTGCGCCGCACTTCTCCTATGACGGGTTCTCATTACCTATGCCACACAATAACTATTAATCTTCATGGGAACGTGGGTAATCACTCGGTGTGGGCCTGCGGTATGCGTATAATGCTGACCACCATTCACCATCATCCATCAAGCAAGCATCCTTCGTCCACCAACTGCTCCTCCCACCCCAAACGCTATATGCAGGCCCAAGGCCTTTGAAAAAAGGAAACTCAATCAATTAGCTTTATCCAGTCCGGACAAAATAGATGGCCTCCTACACATCTCCGGCTGCTGCAACACACGCACACATTGGCGGAGACTTCATAAAGGCTCCGCCTGTGTATTTGCCTGATCGCCGCGCTAGGGCTGCTGCTCTGTTTGCAACCAGAACAACAGAGAAACGGAATGAGGTGGTACTAGCCGATGCCGGGAATGCATTTGCGTTTTTGTCGTCAGGATGATCATATTTTCTGTTAATTTATATTTAGCTTTTGCATGTTTTTTTACCTTCTGTGTTTTCGTGGGGTCTACCCAACCGCCGCTTTCCGTAGCTTCCTGCCTCATGTTCTGCGCGCACTCGCACAGTTTATCTGTTCCGATTACTTCATCCATCAGAGGTACTACATTTGTTTCGTCGGTGCGTGCTTTATTCCTTCGTGCGCTGCACCATTATCATTGGTCACATCAACATTAACGATTCATCAGCTATGATGACGTACATGATTTCCAACTATCTATATGCGACTGATGTGCCATTGAAATATGCGGCAATTAATTAGGACTATCCATCGCTGCTAATCCTACGTGCACCAGGGCGCTTTGGAGCTAAGCTAAATGCCAGGACCAACACACACGTAGCATCCATTCCTGCATCTGTCGTACGTACCATGAAGTAGTAGACAAATAACATACTGTTGGGAAAGCTGTTGAAGTTTCGGGTGAAGTCCTCCGGGATAAGGTTGCTGGCCACCTAGATAATAAATAATATACAACATAAAACCAATCATGCATACATAGAAATAAATAATACATAATATATGTATGCATAAGCACAGGGCATCAGGTTGGACTACGTGCATGTGGTTCTGTTGCTCGGCACAATCATGTACGAAGACGTAAAAGTGTGGAAATGATGGGACTTGAAACGGTGATCAACAATCAAAGGATTAGGTTTGGCAAAAGGTCATATTGTGATGCTTGGAAGCATTAATTCGTTCTTGCATGATCATCGTTGGGATTATTAATCAACTGACTTCAAATATATACCAGCAAATTCTGTTCAATTATCTCTCCTTACCTGGGCAGGGTGTAGATAGGGTTTCCATAAACTTATATGTAAACATTTCATTACCACGTTTAATATTTACAAAATTGTATATATTCAGGGATTAAAGAAATACATTAAAGAATCAGAGAATTACGTAACATTTTTACGTCAAAATAAATTACAATATACTGCAGGTAATGATGGACGCTTGTGATGCACAGTAGTTTTCCAAACACATCTACCTGGTTGTAGTAGATCACGATCTGTCGAAATGACAGCGCGTATGTCATCAAAATGATGAGCACAATGTATACATAGTTCTTGATGCCCATGATGATATGAATGAGTATGTTTACGTATACGCCCGTCCCTTTAAACACTGCATAGATAGCCAAAGGCAGGCAGGCACAATGGCAGGGAGCAAAACAAGTATGGATTGTAACACAACTGCTATAAGAAATAAAGCATGTATGGCAAACAGGTTATATCGTACGAAATGTATGCTACTTATGCTGCAATGTGTTTACTGAACATGGGAATCTGATATAAAAATTAGCTTTAAAAATAAGCTTGACAGTGCCCTTGCACATGGAAGCCAACTTCAGCAGCATTATTTCGTGTATTTATTGCAACCGCTTTTATTAACTAGCCTAGTCATTTTTAGTTGCTTGTAGTTTATTAGTTTATTTAGTTTATATTCATGTTTAGTTATGTTATTGTTTTGATTTTAATGTTTTAATTTTCATGTCGTACATTCAGCCGCCCCTGTAAGGAGTGCTAGTCATGTAAGGCCCCTGGGAATTTATGCCGTCACAAGGAAAATGTAATGATTTCTGTTAGGCAATTGCTAGGATGTTTAAGGCATTTTCTGAGCTCTTTAGCTAGGTTATTTCAGTCTTTTGTTTCATGTTGTAGCTATGTATCCATGCCTTAAAGTTTTTAATATGCTCTAATATTTCTAGTGAACGGCCTGCTAACAGGTCAAACAAACAAATCTTTACAACGTTCAGTTGACAGTTAATCTGTATCGTACAGTGATCCTTTTCAGCTGTTATAGCTGCTACCGCTTTATATCTACCTTGCAATTTCTATAGATAAATTCATTTGGAGCTTCAGCAATTTTATGGAATCCTCAACATCGCCTTTGCCATCTTGGTAAGTATTACTTGCCAAAGTCCGTCACCAAATAATTTTGGAATGCGCACGATTTAAGAATGTAATTTTTGGATGCTATAGTGAGGTATACCTGCCTGCCACGTGGTGTAGCTGCCGCGCGGTGCTGCTGCTGTGTGGTGCCGCTGCACGGTGCGGTGCAGCTTCCATGCGGTGCTGCCACCACATGGTGCCGTTGCCACGCAGTGCTGCCACCATGCGGTGCCGCTGCTGCGTGGTGCAGCTGCCGCACGGTACCGCAGCCACGTACGTGGTGCTGCTGCTGCATGGTGCCACAGCTGTGTGGTGCCACTGCCTCACAGTGCTGCTGCACAGTGCCGCTGGCATGTGGTGCCGCTGCAGTGTGGTGCCGCTGGGATGCAGTGCCGCTGGCATGTGGTGCTGCTGGCATGAGGTGCTGCTGCAGTGTGATGCCAATGCCATGCAGTGCAGCTGGCATGCAGTGCTGCTGGCATGTGGTGCCAATGCCATGTGGTGCAGCTGCCATGTGGTGCCGCTGGCATGACAAAGGGGGAGGGCGGCCTGGATGCCCTCCCGTGGACTACAATGTGGGAAAAAGTTGACCCCAAATATTAGCTACGTATAGACCACCACAATCATCTAAGAGAATAATCAGGGGAATACCTATAGGGAACCATCTAGGGCAAAATCAACAATATGGACTATATTACTCTGCTCCCTTACAATATTACCTTTTAAACGTTATAATGCAAGAAATAATATAATATTTTGCCGGTACTTGTCTCAACAAGAATCTACTTATTTGGACCCCAGACACCAAGACGGTGGAAGTGCGGGGAACTGGGGCGGCAGGCCCCAGTGTAGTATCCTGGGGTATCGATGGTGGGTGCAACCCTCGCAGAGCTTTGGCAAAGTGATGCGTGGTACAACACCCAGTCCCTGCACAACCACCGTACACTTCTGGGTGATAACAGCATTGAAAGCGGTAGTCAAATGAATATTAAAAAGCATTATAGCGATATATATTCTATATTGCAAGACATCACGTCTGTAGCTGACAAAAGTCATGTGAGCACAACAAGTCTAGCTGTCCACATGGATGGTCTACATAGTCCGTGGTCCAAACCGTGAGAACTACCGATTGATAGAGCGGAAGACCTTTATGTGCGCTGGGAGATCCCGTACGGCGGATCAGACTATCATCGAGATAGTTATATTCGAGGCCTTAATAAAAGATTCGACTTTTATTTATCAACCAATAGATAGTCATGCGGTGGGATGGTTGACATCCCGAACTACCAGTGACGTGTGTCACCAAGCTTCCCGTGAAGCCCCGCCTACCAGTGTAGGACTTAGGTCAACGGACCTTTAAAGGACGTTGTATACGACAACTATCCCCCCTCCGGATAGTCAAGGGCTCGTTGCCTAGCTTCAGCCAGTGCCTCTGCTAGGTCAGCCGTAAAATGGGACACTGGCTCCCAGGTGTTATGCTCGGATGTGTAACCAGCCCACTTGACTAAGTACTCGTGTACTAGCCGTTTCCACTTACAACTCTTCCCGACACATCGAGTGCGGTAGTCGAGGATCCGTTCAACCTTATAGGAAGGTTCGGCCGTTAGCCAAGGGGTTCCGGATGGTTGCACTTCGGGCGGTGACATCGCTTGAGCATCCGCATTCGTAGCGGTCGAAGTGCGATACGGTCGCAACAACAAAACGTGAAACGTGTGGTGAATCCGCATGTCGTGTGGTAATTGCAATTGAGCTGCAGCGTTACCAACCATTCGAACGACAGGGTACGGGCCGACGTACTTTGGCAAAAGCTTCCGTGAGCCTTCCGTAGCCAAACGGAGATTCTTGGTACGAAGCAGCACCAACTGCCCTGGGGAAAGGGTGACGTCCTTCTTACCCAGATCGTAGTATGCTTTTGTACGGTGTTGGGCAGCCTCTAGGCACGCTCTTGCGGCTTCGAGACGTGAGACGAAAGACTTGACGTAGGTCTTGGCTGCCGGGACGGGCAGGTCTAACTCACGCCAGACAGGTGTGGCGGGGTTATAACCGTAGTTAAGGAAGAATGGCGACTTCCCAACTGAACGATTCACAGCGTTGTTCATTGAGAACTCGGCGGCCGTGAGGTGCATATCCCAAGACGTTGGGGTCTGTCCCGTGTAAGCCCACAGCATGTCGCCGAGCTTGCGATTCATGCGCTCTGTCTGCCCGTCAGTCTGTGGATGAAAGGCCGTCGAAAGCTGGGTTCGCGTGCCTATCAGCTTACCTAACGCATCCCAGAACTGACTTGCGAATCGAGGATCCCGGTCTGAGATGATGGACTTAGGGACCCCATGCAACCGGATGACGCTATCAAAGAACAGTTTTGCTGTCTGTTCTGCCATAACCGTCGTGGTCATGGGCGCCAGGTGTGTCATCTTCGTGAATCAATCAACGAAAACGCATATGGCATCATACCCCCCCTGCGTTTTTGGCAGAGAGACCATGAAGTCTAGGGAAATGGATTCCCACGGGGCACCTGGGATAGGTAACAGTTGGAGTTCGCCTGGTGATGAGCCCGTACGGGATTTGTTCCGGCAAACATCACAGGACAGGACGTAATCGTTTACATCCTTAGCCATACGTGGCCACCAAAACGTGCATCATAACAACTCAAGCGTGCGAATGCAACCGATGTGCCCAGCAAGAGGGTCCGAATGGATTCGATCCAGGATATCACGCCGTAACAAGTCATCATTGGGTACGACGACCTGTCGTTGATCCCCCTCAGTTCGCAACCACAGACCCTTTTCATTCGTAAGATTCACTGTGTTGAGAGGTTCGGAAAACCAGGGATCATGCGCGTACGAGCGCCGTATGCGATCCGCTAGCCCAGCTACCGTGAGCTCCGCAACGGCGGACTGGCGGCGGGTGACCACAGCGAGGATGGCCATATGTAGCGACGGATGACAGCTAAGTGCATCCGCTACATTTAAGGATCCCGCGCAGTGTTCCCACGTGTAATCGAAACGTGCGAGGAACTCTAGCCAGCGAGCTTGGCGGCGGTTCAGCGAAGGAACCCCCTGGAGAAACGTTAGGGGCTTGTGGTCAGTCTTGACCACAAAGGGACAACCCTCGAGGTAGCAACACCATTCACGTAAGGCATGTACAACGGCTAAGAGCTCTTGCTCCCCAGTTGTATAGATACGCTCGGCCGGCGAAAATTTCTTGCTGGTGTACGCAATTGGACGTCCGCCCTGTAGGAGTACAGCCCCTGTTCCAAGTAGTGAAGCATCAGTAATGAGCTCTACACGGAAAGGACTCGCGTGGTCTGGGAACTGCAAAACGATGTCGTCGGTAATGGCGCATTTAATTGATTCGAACGCAGCTTGGCACTCAGGTGTCCAAGAGTCCCCTCTGACAAAGGCGTCTTTTCGTGTCAGATTCGTTAGCAGAGCTGCTACCGACGAATAGCAGGGGACAAACTTCCGGAAGTAGTTTGTGAGTCCGCCACCAAAGTCCGCCACCAAAGAGCCACCAAAAGTCCACATCGTGTGGATTGCAGCTGCAGCGTACACGGACGCCATCCCGGGATCAAACTACCACGCAGAAAGGCCTCACGCAGCCTTCTGAGGCAAAACTACCTTCGTACACCTCAAGACAACCCCACCTCAAACGTAAAACACCAAGATCGACGGAACCAACAGTGAAACGCCTTTTTGAGCTCGGTAAACAGGATTCAAAGCCAGAAAACAAACGGTTTTCCGTACTTAAATAAAAGCAATCAGAGAGATTATCTCCAGGATTGGTTTTAAGGGCCCATGGCTTCCGCAAGGTAAGAGCAGCGGGTTGTCAGAGGGGCAGGTAGAGTCAAGCTAAGTGGAGCGGTGCCCACTCAGGGGTTTGGAAGAATATTCCAAGCTGCGTGATACAGCTTCGAATGTGGCTGACCCCAGAAGCTACAAGAGTGGTCATTATGGACCCGTATCTCCTGTAGAGACCAACAGAAGCGCAACGTCGGGGGGTGCAGTAACGAAAGGGTGATAGCCCTGACGTCATTAACGACAATGACGTGTCCAGGCGTTTTGTTGTATTACACAACTTAATAATACAATTTAATATTGTAGACAACGTGAGAACCCACAAACGTGGTGGTGAGAACTGAAACGTGGTAGTAAGAAGTACCGATTGATAGAGCGGAAGACCTTTATGTGCGCTGGGAGATCCCGTACGGCGGATCAGACTATCATCGAGATAGTTATATTCGAGGCCTTAATAAAAGATTCGACTTTTATTTATCAACCAATAGATAGTCATGCGGTGGGATGGTTGACATCCCGAACTACCAGTGACGTGTGTCACCAAGCTTCCCGTGAAGCCCCGCCTACCAGTGTAGGACTTAGGTCAACAGACCTTTTTAGGACGTTGTATACGACAACTATCCCCCCTCCGGATGCAGCGTCCCTGCTGCATCAAGGGCTCGTTGCTTAGCTTCAGCCAGTGCCTATGCTAGGTCAGCCATAAAATGGGACGCTGACTCCCAAGTGTTATGCTCGGACGACTGTATGTTAACAGATATCGGTGTCTGTTAAACCATATTCGTACCAGTCGTAGCAGGGTAGTTCCAAGTTGCTTCGAACCAGGAAATTACCTCGTAGGAAGTCGGCATTGGGTATGACAACTTGATGGTATTTCCTCTCTCAATTCGTGCACAGACCTTCTTCCACTAATTAGGTGTCTGCTGCAGAGAGTTTGGAACCTCAAGGATCGTGTATACGTGCACCGGAATGATCCATAGAAGATGACCTTGCCAGGAAAGGTCTGATGTAGCGACAGATGGCAATGCAGCACATCTCCTACAGTTAGTAAGTTGACGTAATGTTCCCACATATTTACAATATGTGCGAGGAACGCATCCACCTGCATGTTGCGTGGTAAATGCAGTTGCGCTGCAACGTCACCAACTATTCGACAACATGGTACACTTTGATGTACTTTGGCAATAGCTTCACGGAGCAGTCGGTTGCCAAACAGAGGACTTTGTACTAAGCAGAATCAATCTGCACTGGGAGAGGGTTATGTCTCTCTTATCCAGTTCATAGTGCATTTCGCACGTTATGGGCAATCTCTAGGCATGCTTTGCAGCTTCGAGATGGAAGTCGAAAGACTTAACGTAGGTCTTGGCTATCAGGACAGATAGGTCAACTAACTCATGCCAAACTATTGTGGCAGAGTTATACCTGTAATTAAGAAGGATATCGACTTCTTAACTAAGTGTTTCATAGCTTTGTTAATCGGGAACTCGGCTATGATGCACATATCCCACGATCTTGGGATCCATCCTGCGAAAGCCCGCAGCATAACGCCGAGCGTGCGATTTATGCGCTCCGTCCGCCCGTCAGTCTGCAGATGATAGGACATCAGCTTAGGCATTCATACCTACGAGCTCTGCCTAACACATCTCAGAACTGAGTTATATTCGTTGGGATGCAACCGACGACTCTATCAGAAGCAGTTTCTTTGTCTGCTCTGCCCTAACCTCGTGGTTATAGGCGCCAGGTGGGCAATTTTCGTGAATTAATCAACAAAAACGCATCTCACATCTTACCCCCCCTGCGTTTTCGTCCAGCAGAGAGACAACGGTGTCTAGGGACTTCGATCCCACGGGGCACCTGGGATAGGTGCGGTGCATTTTGCCTGGTGATGGGCCCGTGCGGGGGTTGTACCGTTGGCACATCACAGGACAGGATGTTATCGATAACACCCTTTTGTTCAGACCTTGGCCAGAGGTTGAACTGGATACCATCAGGTCATCCAACCTAACCGTTGTAGGATTTGACAGGTTTATGTATAGTAACCTGGCCTGACTCGTGCAGGGCTTCGCTATAGGAATTGTTGCATCGGCAACACGTATTCCCCCTCCAAGTGCAGCGTCCTTACTGCCTTGAGGAAAGTTCGGCTTCATCGTAGAAGCCGGTCCAGCTTCTAGTGAGGACTGAGATCAAGGTGATATCAACGCTTCTTCATACAAGTTTGATTCCAAAATTTGCAGTGCTTCACCTTAAATCCGCACGATGACAACAACAATTTTGGTTTTGTTCTCAAATTCTGATTCCAATTCATTTCTGTTATATAATTTAGCGTGTGCTTGCACAAAGCATGCAGCCAGCCGATGGCAGTTATTCATTACACTAGCCATGACATGGTGGCCCTGCCCATTTCCTGGCTGAAGCTGGCAACAACTCTTGTCGGTCACTCAAGTGAATCGGAGGTGTCGCACATTGTAGCAAGCTACATTTACCTTAGAGAAATAGGCCTAGATAAAGCGGTAGGCAATCATGCAATAAGCATGATGCCTAACCGAAAACTAACTGCGAGTAAAGTTCGCGATTTGCAAAGCGAATTGTCGTACATCTTGGCTAGGTGAGCCAATAATAAAACCACCCTGGTGAAGAGCTTCGGCCTGATACATTAGTATGATAATGCTAATTATTCGGAGTTCAAGACTCCGCTGTCACCAATTACCAGTAGATGTACAATTTCGCGACGTTAACTTATTTGCGAACCATTTCTAAACCTTCCAAAGCTACGCTTCCGCATAAGTCTAGCAGCATCATTAAGACGACTGCTACAATTGGTAGCGAGGGTCTGAGCAACGATCCTCCAAAGGTGAGCTAAACTTTGCACAATGCCAAGATACACGCACACCGCAACAACAAATCCTCCGCAGCATAAAGCGCGGAAGGAAATCTTACGTTTTAAACGTAAAAAGGTCAATGAAAATTTGCGACTAAGGCGTTTCGCCGCCATAGCCGCCAATCGACGACCAAGTCATTCGAACATTGACCCTATGGAAACGGTGCCTTCCGCTCCAGTAATTCCCATAAATAATAATAAGAATTCTATCCCTATTATCCGCGGTCCTCAGGAACCCATGGCGGATGAAGGCGACGTCGCGTTGCCTTCCAATGGCCTGCCGCAGCGCACACCAGAGCAAACGCGCGCTGCCCAGCATGTTGCCGACACAATGCGCAACGCAACGCATAATCGTGTTGTCGCATTGGAAGGCGAGTTCACGCGCCTCAAGGAGTCGCTCGACGACCAAATGGGTGCCATCCGTGCGGATTCCGACCGCACGCGCGCCCTATTGGAGCAAATCTTCGAACGCCTTTCGGAGCGTCCTCAAGCGTCCGAAGTGGCTGACTCCCGCAAAAAGGCTATCGTGGACATTATTTCCACAATCGCGGGGTCGAGCGTCGCAACCCTGTTACCGAAGGATGCCCTTCAGCACACAACGCTGCAAGCCATCCTGGAAAAGCACCTAGTTCCGGTGCCAACGCTCGAGGAGGTTCAATCCCTCTGGGCGGAGGCAACCGCACACCTCGCTGGGGGTAGCGGGTCTCAGACAACCGCCCCAAAGTCCAGCCGGCCAAGTGAGGTAAGCCCTAATAGACGGATTCCGCATCCCCCCAAATTTTCTGGGAAGAAGGATAACACCATCACTTGCACCCGGTCTTGGTTCAATGTGCTCATGCAATATTTCGACCTGATGAACATGGACCCGTTTGAGCACATAGTGTACTTCTTAACGGGCAAAGCACAGGTCTGGGCGGCAGATGTCCTCGAGATGCACAAGTCGGGCAAGAAACCCCTCACACGCGAAACCTTAAGGGCGGCGTTTCTCTTGCAATATGGGGACACGCAACGCAACACTGCCATGGCAGCACGGGATCGCTTGCACTCTCATGAATACGACATGAAAACTGCCGAAACCGTTGCTGAGTATACCCAGCGCTTCCATGATGTCCTACGAGAAGCTAAGGACATGGACAAAGCAGACCAGATTAGCTGGTATATCAAAGGCTTAGTTCCAGCACTTCGGGGTCGGTGTGCAACCGACGATGAGGGCAAGGACTGGCAGGATTTAGATAAATGCATTCTTTATGCAGTGGGCCAAGAGGTCCGGTGGAAGGCAGGAAAAGATAAGACTGCCACCGTTGAGCTGAAAGCTGCTACGGTAACCACCCCTAAATCCAGACATCCCTACCAAAAACGCCCCTTTTCCCGATCACAACAGGGTTGGCAGTCCGCGAGCAAAAAACCCCGGACCGACCAAGCTTCTGACAAGCCTTCTAGCAACCGGTGCCGCTATTGCCACGGCTTCAAGAAGCCAGGCCAGTCTTGGCCGGACCACGCGGTGGACTGCTCCAAGGTGATCAAGGCTGAGGCGGAAAAGAAGTTGGCGCTCGCTGCCCGGCTCGAATCTAAAATGCAGGAGTAGGACCCTGGCAAGCGTGTGGAGGAGTGTGAACCAGTTAGACTGGTTGCACCAGATGGAGAGTTTGTGTTGCCCATGACCGACAGCCCTCGGACTGATCGGATGTTCCGGCCTGACGAATTCCGCCAGGTTGAGGTTCAACTCGGCCGTCAATTTACCTTTGACGCCGCATGTAACGATTCGGGCAATAATAGTCTCTGTCCACGTTTTGCCTCTCCATCAAACCCATTCGTCAATCATAACCTTGCGGGTGAGTTTGCCTGGATTCATCCTCCTTACAATCAAATTGCTCAGTGGCAAAAACACTACATCTCCTGCAAACACAAAGATCCAGAAAATACCTCTGCAGTCTTTGTAGTCCCAAAGTGGAGCTCAGTAGAGCACAGTATGCGAGCAGCAGGCTTTCGCCTGATAAAAACATACACACCAGGAAAACGATTATTCCTGCAGAAAAGTAGCACAGGAGTACGGGAACTCATACCAGGTGTTTCATGGCCTATTCAGCTATGGTACGACCGACCGTCCACTACCGTGCACTTAAACTCCATAGTTGGTTCTACACCGTCTATGATCTTTGATGCTCGCCTGTGCCAAACGGCCTGCAAAGTCTTGGCCGATTCCGGTGCTGATTGTAAAGGTACCGCAGATGGGTTTATATCCCTAACAGCCGTTAAGAACATGGCCCTTGCTCTCAAACCAACACTTACCAGCTCAGTTAAAGTGGCTAATGGCAACACCGAACTGATTGAGGGCTCAGTTGTTGCCAACCTTCAAATTGACAAGTTCCATGACACAGTCAAACTCCTTGTTCTCAAACAAGATGTCCCAGGTGTTGACATTATCCTGGCTAATGACTGGTTAGGAAAACGAAAAGCCACAATGTGCTGGACAACCAATACCCTGACAGTGTATAAGAAGCCAAATGCGGCGTACACGTTTACGCCATCTCTTTGGGCTTCCCCGGGTATCGACGATAACCTTGATGCGATTACCCTCATGAACTATGTCACTGCAACACTGTATGCAGCGACCACTGTCGAAACGGTATCTGCTAAAGCAGCAGGCAAACGAATTGCTAAAGGAGCACGAAGTTATCTCCTGCTCGTACAAGCAGAGGAACAAATTACTGCTCCTCAACCCAATTCCGGTGGGAAAAATCTCCTGACTGATTCGAAATTATCTGAATTACTGGAGGAATACAAGGATGTATTCGAAGACCTTCAAGGCCTTCCCCCCGACCGGAATATTGGTCACACTATTCCATTAGTAGATGGTGCCGTACCACCAGCTAAACGAGCCTATAGGCTCACTCAACTGGAGCAACAAGAGGTTAAAAAGCAAGTTACTGAATTACTTAGTAAGGGGTACATTGAACCCTCAACCTCACCCTATGGGGCTCCAGTCCTCTTTGTCGAAAAGGCAAATGGGCAAGGACTACGCATGGTGTTAGACTACCGTGCACTTAATAAACTGACCATAAAACGGCGGTATCCCATGCCCAATATCACAGACCTTTTCGACCAACTCCAAGGAGCAACCATTTTCAGCTCCCTGGATTTACAACAGGGGTATCATCAAATCTTAATCTCTCCCGAGGATGTGGAGAAAACGGCCTTCATAGCCCCAGGCATGGGCCAGTTCCAGTTCAAAGTCCTTTGCTTTGGACTCACCAATGCCCCTGCAACGTTCCAAGCAGTGATGAATCGCGTCTTCACTGACTACATTGGCAAATTTGTGCTAGTGTACTTGGACGATATCCTGGTCTTTAGTAAGACCCCGGCTGAGCATGAACAGCACCTCCGTTTGGTACTGTCCTTGCTCCGAAAGCACCAATTCAAGGCAAAATTGTCGAAGTGTCAGTTCAACCGGTTCGAACTGCATTTCCTGGGCCACAAAGTAAGCCAAGAAGGCTTGAAAGTAGACGACCGCAAAGTAACAGTCATTAAAGACTGGCCTGTCCCCACGGATATTAAGAAACTGCGGGCGTTCCTTGGCTTAGCCAATTATTTCAGGAGGTTTATTCAGGGTTATTCCTCCCTTGTGGCCCCCCTCACAACCCTTACCAGCGAGAAAGTGCCCTTCCGCTGGACCGAAGCCTGCGAGGCAGCCTTCCAGGGTGTGAAGCATGCCTTGACCAATGCACCAGTTCTTAAACTCCCCGAGCTTGATAAACCTTTCACGGTTTGGTCTGATGCCTCTATACATGGCACGGGAGCCGTCCTCTTGCAGGATGACCACCCTGTAGCTTATACCAGCTCTAAATTCAATAGGGCAGAATATAACTACACCACAACAGACCAAGAGTGCCTAGGCACTGTTTTAGCCCTGGAAGAGTGGCGTTGCTACCTTGAAGGAGCCAGTGATGTAACGTTGATCACTGATCACCAACCACTGGTATACCTACAGGATCAACAAAGCGCGGATAAGCTGTCCCGCCGCCAAGCTCGTTGGATGGAACGATTATCACGTTTCACATTTAAATGGGAGTATCGCCCTGGTCGGGTGAATGTAGCTGACCCCATCAGTCGGGTCCACGATGTGGTGCTCAACTTGCTTTCTGCCGCGCTGATTGACAGCGACTTAGGACATCGAATCATCCGCGGGTATGACGGTGATCCCAATCTCACGAAAACTAAGGTAGCAAAACTGCGGCTCAAAAAGAAGGGTAACTTCTGGTACCATGGGTCCCAGATCTACATCCCTAATCAAGCTGACTTACGACAGGTTATCATGAAAGAGTATCATGATACCCCATGTGCCGGCCACCGCGGCATTGACCGCACCAAACAAGCGATCGCACAAACTTATTGGTGGCCTGGACTAGACACTGACGTGAAGGCCTACGTCAAGTCTTGTCCTCAATGTCAGCATAACAAACCAAACAACACCAAACCGGGTGGTTTGCTGCAGCCGCTCCCCATACCTTCTTCCGTGTGGGAGAGCATATCAATGGACTTGATAACCCAGCTACCAACAACTCGCAATGGGCATGATGCGATCGTCGTGTTTGTGGACCGACTGAGCAAAATGACGCACTTTGCTCCCACACTCACGACCGCAGGAGCGGAAGAGTTGGCTCGCCTTTTTGTAGCCACTGTATTCCGGCAGCACGGCCTTCCAAAGAATATTATCTCTGACCGGGACCCACGCTTTACAAGCAACTTCTGGAAGGAAATCTTTCGCCTATTGGGCACCAACCTCCATATGAGCACAGCCTTCCATCCCCAAACCGATGGACAAACCGAGCGGATGAATCGCTTACTGGAAGAGACACTGCGGCACTATATCTCCCCTAATCAGGATGATTGGGATGATCACTTACCGTTGATTGAGTTTGCTATTAATAACTCAAAACAACGCTCGACGGGTATGACACCATTTTCTCTTAATGGTGTCCACCAACCGCGAGTGCCGGTTGACCTACATGTACCCTCTAAAGTGCCGGCTGCTGATGAGTACTCCACCATCATGCGCAAACGATTACAACTCGCTAAAACTTGTCTCCAGGCTGCGCAATCTAGACAAAAACAGGATGCTGACTCGTCTCGGCGCCCCGTGCGTTATGAGGTTGGACAAAAAGTGCTGTTAAGTACCAAGAATATAAATCTCAAAAAACCTGGAACGAAGAAGCTGATGCCAAAATTCATTGGCCCATATACAGTTGTCGCTAACATTGGTGAAACAGCAGTAAAACTCGAATTACCGGCTGAATCTCGCCTACACCCGGTCTTTCATGTGTCTCTCCTGAAACCATTCAAGGAGGGTGCACAGCGACAACCACCTTCACCACTTGTTATTGAGGGTGAACCATTCTACATGGTTGAAGCCATTGTAGATCATCGTGACGTCTCAATCCGTGGGGGCAGAGGTAAAACTCGTCGTGAGTACCTTATCAAGTGGGAAGGATATGATTCCACTCACAATACATACGAAACCGAGGCGGCACTAAAAGACTCCGATCCTCTGGTGGAAGCCATTGAGGAATATGAGCGAAAACTCAAAGCCAAAGCACGGCCGAAACCCACTGACAAAGCAACCTCATCCAAGAAGAGACGGTAACGCTCCCGGGACGGTTCGCTTCAGAGGGGGGGGAATGTAGCAAGCTACATTTACCTTAGAGAAATAGGCCTAGATAAAGCGGTAGGCAATCATGCAATAAGCATGATGCCTAACCGAAAACTAACTGCGAGTAAAGTTCGCGATTTGCAAAGCGAATTGTCGTACATCTTGGCTAGGTGAGCCAATAATAAAACCACCCTGGTGAAGAGCTTCGGCCTGATACATTAGTATGATAATGCTAATTATTCGGAGTTCAAGACTCCGCTGTCACCAATTACCAGTAGATGTACAATTTCGCGACGTTAACTTATTTGCGAACCATTTCTAAACCTTCCAAAGCTACGCTTCCGCATAAGTCTAGCAGCATCATTAAGACGACTGCTACACACATGCTGTCCAGGTCTCTGGGACTCTGGGTATTTTCATCTTCTATGTGCAAGGCAAGGCTTGTTGTGCATTTAGACCTGGGTGTTTGTAAGTGAGACCTTGTGAGAATGCTGCAGATCCCAAATTCATGTTCAGTCTGAAGTTGATTTCGGTTGAATGTTAGGGCATCCCTCTAGAAGGGAGAAACATTATAAAAACCCGGGACCCCTCATATTCCCCATATTTTCTCCGGATGCAGCACATGGATCAATACACTGACCACTGTGTCACAGGAAACATGGATTCAATTCCTATTTTAGCTTTGAAGACATGCTTTTCGCAGCACCGTGCAGCTGGCTCTACATGGCATCTAAGCTTGTGTAACAGGGTATGTTTGTGATGGGTGCATCATAATTATGATGTACTCTGGGAAAATCGGGGTTCTATTATCTGTAAAATGGGGTGGCTGTTTTCCGTAAATCAGGCCAGTTTACAGTAATATGTTTTTGTAAACCCGGTGGGCATATTATGGAAACATTTGTACGGAAGGAAAACCACACTTTATGGAATATTTCTAATGGTCCGAAAATCAAGACAGCAATGTCTTACATTGGGAGGATGTTTGGGAAGAATGATAATGCAATCCATCAACGGTAAGATACTTTTGCCCAAGTCGGGGCATTTTTGTTACGGGAAGTATTATTGTGCTGCGAGGGAGTCAGGTAATCCATGCACACAGACCCAGATTACACAAATAGGATGATCAGCTGTCGAAATCTGTCTTCTACTCATCACACCACTTCTCCACAATGCATGACAGACATACTTTTAGCAACACTGCTGTGGACCCTCTTCAGTCGCCCACTTCGTCGCCCACTTCAGGTTGCTGCTGTGGGCCCTCTTCAGTCGCCCACTTTTCATAATCTGTAGATTCCTTGGACATATCTGCTTTTATTTATGTAGCCCGAATATCCGGCATACAGCAAAAGAAGTTGTGAAGATGGCATATATGCATAAGTAACGGTAATCAAATGGCTAATTTGAATAATTCACTACCCTTTTGTCATTTGAGGTTTTGCAGGTGGATGGCTGCTGGCCACCTCACCATACCAATCACTTAGGCCAACGTAGTATCTTTTTTCTTAATATTACAGCTGTAGAGTAGAAATAATGGTATCTACCTTGGCAACATGTACTCTTGCACCCTCTATTACCCCGTGGTGCTGAATGCCAAAACTATCACAGCTTACCTGCTTGACTAAAAACATGCATATGAACTATTGCACTATGGTGGATGCCCCGGCTGATGCTTCATCAGGACAACAATACTGATTGCTACCGCTTTTATTAGCTAGTCTAGTAATTTTTAGTTATTTTTAGTTTGTTAATTTAGTTTATTGCTACCGCTTTTATTAGCTAGCCTAGTCATTTTTAGTTGCTTTTAGATTTTTATTTAGTATTAGTTATTTCAGTTTTTGTGTCGTACATTCAGCCCCTGTAAGGAGTGCTAGTCATGTAAAGCCCCAGGGAATTTTTACAGTTGTCCGCCCCTGTAAGGACTCCTAGTAGTGTAAGGCCCTCGGGAATTTATGCCGTCGAGAGGAAAATGCATAGATTTCTGTTAGATAATTTCAAAGCTATTACAGCATTTTCTGAGCTCTTTAGCTAGGTTATTTCGGTTTTTTGTTTTATGTAGTAGCTATGTATCCTGCAGGGCACTGGTCAATCCTGCAGGATTCATGCTCTTAAGTTTGTATTATGCTCTAAAATATTAAACGTTTCTAGTGAATGGCCTGCTAACAGGTCTAACAAGAATATATCCTTGCTTGCAATGTTGTTGCAAGTTAATCCCAATCGTACAGCAATGTTTTAGCTACCAATTTAGTTATAGCCTGCAAAATGAATAATATGTAATTGCCATTCGTTGGAGCTTCAGCAATTTGTTAGATCTTGCTCACCAACATTACCTTTGCCATCTTGCTCGCGAAAGGTAGCATTAGTCCCCAAGGTAAGTCGCCAACTAATTATGAAATGCAATTTTGATATGCAATACAAGAATGCTATCGTGTGATGCCGCTGCCGTGCGATGCAGTAGTTGCCGCATGGTGCAGCTGTGCTGCCACACTGCCGCGCTCTGCCACTGCTATGTGCTGCCACTGCTGCATGCTGCCATTGCCGCGTGCTGCTGCTGATGCGCCCGGTTGCCGTCACGTGCTGCCACTGCCGCGTGTTGCAGTTGCTGCGTGTTGCCACTGCCCTGCCCTGCCATTGCCGTGTAGTGCCACTGCCGCACGGTGCCACTGCCGCATGCTGCTGCACTGTGGCACTGCCGCGTGCTGCTGCTGCCGCATGGTGCAGTTGCCATGCACTATTGCTGCCATGCAGTGCTGCTGCTGTGCGGGGGTGCAGCCACGTGGTGCTGCGGCGGTCACTGCCATGTGCTGCCACTGCCGTGTGGTGCCACTGCCGTGTGGTGCAGCTGCCACTGCATGGTGCTGCTGCCGTGCAATGCAGCTGCCACGTGATATCCTAGATTTAATTTAGACCCCAGGGTTTGCTAGCCGTATGAGTACATTCAACAGCAGCACCAAATTTAACCGCATTATCACTCTTGCAATCAAAACTTTTTGTAGATGTTTTGCCACATCAATTCTCCCTAAAATGCAAAAATATTTACCTTATTAATTTCAGTTGCCATTATTATTATTTACATGATATTTAAACAGCTCATACTTATAAGATTGATTTTTATTGAATTCTGATTTCAAATTTATAAGGTTGGTTATTTCTGCATAGATTTGATAATAATTTTAATATTCACTGTACATTAAATATGTAATTGCTGCCGCTTTTATTAGCTAGCTTAGTCATTTTTAATTGCTTGTAGGTTTTTATGTCGTTTAGCTTATTTTAGTTTTTGTGTCATACATTCATCCGCCCCTGTAAGGAGTGCTAGTCATGTAAGGCCCTTGGGAATTTATGCAGTTGCGAGGTAAATGCACTGATTTCTGTTAGGCAATTTCTAGGCCATTAAAAGCATTTTCTGACCTCTTTAACTAGGTTCTTTAGTCACTTGTTTCATGTAGTACCTATGTATCCTGCAGGGCACTGGTCAGCCCTGCAGGATTCATGCTCTAAAGCTTTTATTATGCTCTAGATAATATTTTCTAATGAACGGAAACCCTATCAAACAATAAAAATCTTTACAGTGTTTAGTTGACTGTTAATCTGTATTGTACAGCAATGATTTTCTGCTGTTATAGCTACCGCTTTATTTCTAGCCTGCTATTTCTATAGGTACATACTTCCTTGGATCTTCAGCAATTTTATAGAGCTTCACAGAGGATTCTCAACAACGCCTTTGCCATCCTGGTAAGCATTACTCGCCAAAGCTGCCGTGCAGTGCCGCTGCTGCATGGTGCAGCTGCTGGTTCTGCTGCTGTGTGGTGCAATTGCCATGCGGTGCAGCTGCTGCACTCTGCCACTGCCTCACAGTGCTGCTGTTGCCACTGGCATATGGTGCTGCTGCCATGCATTGCCGCTGGCATGAAGTGCCACTGCCATGTGGTGCTGCTGCCATGTGGTTCCATTTGCATGCAGTGCCACAGGCATGCGGTGCAGCTGCTGCATGCATGGTGCTGCTGCTGGGCAGTTCCATTGGCATGCAGTGCAGCTGCAGTGTGGTGTCGCTGGCATGCAGTGCTGCTGGCATGCGGTGCTGCTGGCATGCAGTGCTGCTGGCATGTGGTGCCGCTGGCATGCTGTGCTGCTGGCAAATGTGGTGCCGCTGGCATGCAGTGCTGTGTGTGATACCACTGGCATGCGGTGCTGCTGGCATGCGGTGCTGCTGGCATGCGGTGCTGCTGGCATGTGGTGCTGCCGGCATGTGGTACCAGATTACCAGCAGGATATACCCTTTCTATGTATTAGGACGTAAACTATACTGATAGGATGACAATAGTACATATCATACATAACATACATTCCTTTGGCCCAAAGCCATGTGCCCCTCGGCTCAGTCTGGTAAGGACCCCTGGTGCTCGTCTTTGCAGGGCAAGTCACCCACAGTGTAACACCCCTTAAATTCCTTGCTAGCTAGCTGATGAATGGGATGCTTGAGGTGATCAAAAATATTAACTACATACAGACCACCACAAATATCTAAGAGGAAAATCAGAGGCGCACATAGCGGGAAATATCTAGTTCGAATTTAATAATATGGACTATATTACGTACAACTGCTCCCTCTTTACAAGATTGGATTTTAAGCCTTATAAGGCAATAAATAATGTACTATTCTGGCTTTACTTGTCTCAACAAGAATCTACTTTGGACCCCAGAACACCAAGACGGTGGAAGTGCAGGGAACTGGGGCGGCAGGCCCCAGTTTCCACACAACCACCGTACACTTCTGGGTGTTAACAGGATTGAAAGTGGTAGTCAAATGCATATTTAAAAGCATGATTGGGTTTTGGTTATGTTATAACATAACCAAAACCCAATCATGCTAATTAGTTTTCATCGTTTATGTAATCGTTTATGTAAGGCCCCTGGGAATTTTTACAGTCGTCCGCCCCTGTAAGGAGTCCTAGTAGTGTAAGGCCCTCGGGAATTTATGCCGTCGTCACGAGGAAAATGCAATGATTTCTGTTGGGCAATTTCTAGGCTATTAAAAGCAATTCCTGACCTCTTTAGCAAGGTGTTTACAGTCTTTTGTTGCTTGTAGTAGCTATGTATCCTGCAGGGCACTGGCCGGCCCTGCAAGATTCATGCTCTAAAGATTTTATTATTGTTTAGAATATAAAAAGTTCCTAGTCAATGGCCTGCTAATTGTAACACTGGTGCAATAGCGCGTGATGCTGGGGTGTGAAGTCCCCCGTTACAATCCTCCCCGCTTTGCAGCAAACGTCCTCAGGCGCCCCTGGCACCCCGTAGGGCAGCTTGCGCCTTGCACCCGACGGATGGGGTTCTTTTATATTCCCGGCACTACCGCAGCTTTTCTTTGCTAATTGCGGCGGGTCGTAACCCTGACGCAGCGCCAACCCGGGCATCCACCTTAAGGCTGACGGGATTCATGCGCATCCTGTCGTGAATTGTTCAACCAGTGTGCGCTAGTCTGGTTTCGACCCGGGGATCTTAGGTCAGATCCTAGCAATTTGCACCAATGTAACACTGGTGCAATAGCGCGTGATGCTGGGGTGCGAAGTCCCCCGTTACACTAATGGGTCTAGCTAGAAATATCCTTACAACATTAGTTGACAGTTAATCTCAATCGTACAGCAATGATCTGCTTTTATTTCTCTGGATATTAATCATTGGAGCTCATTTATTGTTGGATCTTTAAGGAAGAGATTGTCAACTCTGCCGCCAACCTGTCAGCTGAAGGAAAGCATTGCGGCCAACATAGTGCAAGTTTGCATAATTGCTTTCCTAATTAATTTCAATGGACGAAAAGTAATTTTTAAGGTTCCAGCTACACCGCCATACCAGCCCAAGTTTGCCATGGGCATCGCTTGTAACAGACTACATCGTGACTTATAATATTTCCATAAAAACATTTCTCTCTAACCTATTTATTATTATAAAGGCGCATACCGTATAGCGGTACATATACATCTATCCGCTACGGAGCAGTACATAGTTACGGCTATGGCTGTACAATCCGGTACATGGTAACCGTACATGGTCAGATCTCTATCGCCAACTCTCCAGATGGTTCAGAAGCCGTCATCTAATGGTACAACACTACCACATCTGCGCCTATGCCGTACTACAAGCGAGTATATAATCCCTGGGAAGACCCCGGTGTTTATCAACACCTCCATCTCGGTTTAGTCGTCTCTTCTAAGGTGCCAGGTAGGCTGTTACATCGCTCGTGGTTGTCATCACTCTCTTCTGCTTGACCATTGTGGGCGCTACTTGCCAAGGTAAGCCGTAAATGTTTTATGTAAAAATCATCTTTTTTTGCATGCATTTCCAGGATTCGTTTGTGTAGTGCTTTGCCATTACTGCGCGGTGCCGCTGCCGCACGATAGCGACACCATGCGATACCGTGCCATAGTGATACCATGGGATAGCAATACTGTGTGGTATCTACCGTGCGGTATTGCTATCTCACAGTGTCACTATGGCACGGTATTGCTAACGTGCAGTGTAGCTATTGCGCGGTATCGCAATAGTGTGGTACCATGCTTTTTGGAAAAGAAAATTTGCATTTTCGTGTATTTAAATAAGGATCCATGCGGTGCCACAATTCGGTGGTACCGCTATCCACGCAGTACCGCTTCCCGCACGTTACCACTGCTCACGTGGTACCGCTACCTGCACGTATCGATATTGCACGGTCAGCGGTATCACGTGTATAGATATCGCGTGTTATCGCTATCATGCAGTAACATTATTTTTTACAATACATTATGGTCTAAATATATTCTGAGAAAAAGGTTTTCAAGTCCAATATCTAGCTAACCTTCCTCCTGCATTTCGAAATGAGCAAGTGAATTTCTTCTTTAGTTTATTACCACTTACAGTGAAATGAGAATATGTATACATTAGACATGTAATGACCATGTACATGACTGGGTAGTGGGAAGTTGGATGAACACTAGCACCCAATGAGAAGGGTGCAAGCAACCAGGCAGATAAATTATTGGGCAACTATCTAAAAATTGCAGTTATGTGCAACAGTCACCCTGATTTACTGCTTGCGACTAATAAGTGCTTGCTTGCATATGAGCGGTGTACATCAGAGGTCATGGTGATTCCTGGTGACATATACATGCTTGTTCTTTGCTTGTTTTTCCTTGCCTGGTGTATACTCCAGTATATGCCCTGCAAGACCAAAAAAGCACCCTGCTGTAACATAAGATCCCCTAGCCAAAGCCCTCACTCCAAACAGCTGAGTGCTTAAAAATTACCTATCAATATAAAACCTATCTAATTAGCCAAGGCCACTGAAACAAAGCTAGCTGCTGACACATACAAACGAACTACACTATGCATTACATGCATCTCACTTGCTGTCACCACCTTTTCATTAGTGCTGCTGCTGCGAGCAGGTCCAAAAGCTGCTGTGCATGCTGAGCGTGGCGAGCTAACCTGATCTGATCAAGCAAGGTCCAAAGTGCTACATACTGCAAGCCGTAGCTAGTGGTAAACTGACCCTTCTTACATGCATTACGGCTGTTGCACGCACGCATGACATGCAACAAGCACGAAATGTATGACACAAGGCAAGCAATCCCTGTGCTTCTACAAATTGCTGCTGCTGCATGCAGCCAAGTCGCACGGCAAAGGCCACACCCATCCCCCCTCCAGTAGCAATTAGAAGTTTTACCTTTTATAGGCAACAGATATCTTAACAGTATATTCTGACAATTTCTTCAACTACTTGATAGTACTATAGTATTATAAGGTTTAAAAGGCAATATTGTAAGTAAAGAGAGCAGAATAATATAGTCCATATTGTTAATTTTGCCCTAGATGTTTCACCGTAGGAGTTCCCCTGATTATTCTCTTAGACATTTGTGATGGTCTATATGTAGCTAATATTCTGGGTAAACGTTTTTCTACATTGTAGTCCAGAGGGTGCCATCCAGGCCGCCCTCCCCTTTCCTTTATCATGCCAGCGGCACTGCATGGCAGTGGCACCACATAGAAGTGGCATCACATGGCAGTGGCACCACCTGGCAGCTGCACCACATACCAGCGGCACTGCATGCCAGCGGCACCGCATGCCAGTGGCACCACATGCCAGCGGCACCGCATGCCAGCGGCACCGCATGCCAGTGGCACCACATGCCAGCGGCACCGCATGCCAGCGGCACCGCATGCCAGCGGCACCACATGCCGCGGCACCACATGCCAGCAGCACCACATGGCAGTGGCACTGCATGCCAGCGGCACTGCATGGCAGCAGCACCACATGCCAGCGGCACCGTGCAGCAGCACTATGAGGCAGTGGCACCGTGCAGCTATGGAACCATGCAGCAGCAGCACCACATACGTGACTGCGGCACAGTGTGGCAGCTACACTGCATGGCAGCTGCACCGTGTGGCAGCTGTGTGTAGTATCCTGGGGTATCTCATCTCTAATATCTGAGTAGGCCAGTTGTCTGGCATCCTTCGATCGAGCCTTTGCTTTAGGCGGATATGACAGAGATACAACAATTAGCCATGAGATACCCAGGATACTACACTGTGCACGGCATGACAACGGCACCGTATGGCACTGGCACCGCGTGGCAGTGGCACCGTGTGGCAGTGGCACTGTAGTAGTTGAGAGCCGCAAAGGCCTCTCGAGATGTTGATGGCGTGTATCTGCACATCTATATTGTGCTAGAGTGTGTACGACTACTACACTCCCCCCCCCTCTGGAGGGCACGTCTCGGGCACTAAGGCCCCATCAACCGATGTTAACCATTGCCTACCCTGGCCATGGGAAGGTTTACTCAATCCCACGTCACAACACGCAACTACCAATCATGCGCCCTAGCTCTCACGGGTTTTTCTAACATCAAGTCTTATTAGCTTTCAACTACTCTCCAACTTTCCGATGGGAACCTGAATCACGTCAGATTCTAAACATCGCTGTCCGTAGGTATCGAACCGGCGACCTCAGGATTTGAATCTGATGTTCTGTCTCGCTACCATTGTAGCAGTTGAGAGCTGCAAAGGCCTCTCGAGATGTTCATGGCGTGATATCTGCACATCTATATTGTGCTAGAGTGTGTACGATTACTACAGGCACCGTGTGGTGGCGGCACCGCACAGCAGCTGCACCACGTGGCAGCGGCACCACATGGCAGCGGCACTGCACGGCAGCAGCACCTCACTATAGCATTCAAAAAATTACATTCTTAAATCGTGTGCATTCCGAAATTATTTGGTGACAGACTTTGGCGAGTAATGCTGATGATGGCAAAGGCAATGTTCAGGATCCTCTGTGAAGATCCATAAAATTGCTGAAGCTCCAAAGGAATATTTATTTATAGAAATTGGCTAGAATTAAAGCGGTAGCTATAACAGCTGAAAATTATCACTGTACGATACAGATTAACTGTCAACTGAATGTTGTAAATATTTGTCTTGTTTGACCTGTTAGGTCGTGTTCACATGTAGTCCAATTCGGTGTGATTCGACTGAATTGGACTTCGAATTGGGGTGAATTGGGTGCGAATTGGAATCAGGGTCAGGGGACCCCTCTTGGGGTGTCATTCACTGTAATTGGCCTTTTTCTTTTTCAAAAAGAGATTATCTCACAAACCGTTTTCATAATTGACATGTATATTTATGCTTTGTTTTATTAATGTACTTAATTCGCGAAAAGCCGGTATAATATATTTTGGCAGTCATTCCTGGTTATGTTTGTACACGAGAGGTGATAATATTTAGCAAACCTATTAAAACTATATAGTATTTTCCTAAACAACGCAACTTTGACCTAAGTGATCATGCACCGCGGTCATGGCACAACAATTTGGCGCGGCGGTGCCTCAAACGGCGGCTAGAAGCCCAGATCGCAACAGCATAGTAATGCAAATTAGCCAGCATTGATAGAACTGCCAGCTTACGGTCGGAGAGGCGGTCGAGCCGGTCAAGTTGGTAGTGGCCGTACCCGCGATCGGGCTGGTCGCCGCCCTCCTGCTTGCCTGTAACTTGGCCCTAACGTGGACATATTGTTGCACTCAATAGATTTTATCAACATATTGCGTGCAGATCTGTTATCCTACAAAGATTACTTTCAGTTGCGTAAATCATGTTTCTGTCCGCCGAACCGCATGTGAATACGATCGGCAAAGTCAACTTGAATCAGACTTGCGATTGGAGTCCGAATTGGACTACATGTGAACACACCCTTAGCAGGCCGTTCACTATAAATATTATTTAGAGCATAATAAAAACTTTTGAGTATGAATCCTGCAGGGCTGGCCAGTGCCCTGCAGGATACATAGCTACTACATAAAACAAAAGACTGAAGAAACCTAGCTAAAGAGGTCAGGAACTGCTATTAAGAGCCTAGAAATTGCCTAACAAAAGTGCATTTTCTGTGCGATGGCAAAAATTCCCAGGGGCCTTACATGACTAGCACTCCTTACAGAGGGGCTGAATGTACGACATGAAAACTAAAATAACTAGAACTAAAACAATATAATATATAACTAAAAACAAAAAATAAACTACAAGCAACTAATAAACTAAATAAACTACAAGCAACTAAAAATGACTAGACTAGCTAATAAAAGCGGTAGCAATCATTAAGTCATGCAAAGGCATACTTATCAGGCACGTATATGTAATATTTACCAATATTAATCCGCGGCCCAGCCATCAACGTACCATATGCTGCTTTCAGCACTCTTGTACCCAACAGAAGTGTACAAGCAGACATGATCCAGTAAGCCTCCTGGACATTTCGTAACTGCATGCACATCAGTAATGAAATGCATATACAGCGAAGAATGAGACACACATGAAATTGGTTTGATAATTGCATGCAGCAGATGAAGTGCGTGTGTATGAATCCTAGTACGCACCAGGCACATCTTCACGTTTTCCATTCCTTTTATTAAGCTGACCTCGCACTGTGTCACTGTAAACGTGGATTCAGTTTCCGTATTAGCTCTGAAGACGTGATTTTAGTAGTGCTGTGTAACGTTTTTGCCTCAAAAGTTGTAGCAACCATTAACGAAAAATCACCGACGTCTACTGTTGCGAGGGGCGCATTACGAAATTCATCGCACGGGGTTGCACAACAGCACAATCAATAGCCCACAATTTTATATACAGAAATCTCCAGCACAATCCCAGGTGCATGCCTGAATGGCTCGCGCATTTTGTGCACGGCAGAAGGTGAACGAGGTGCTGCTGTTAGTTGGTACAGTGACTTTTGAGTTGTACGCACCATTGTTAATATGTACTCTTAGCTCTACTTTGTTCATGCCTACAAAGCCTTAAGAACTAATGCGGGAACTGAATCCATGTTTACTGTGACACAGTGTTCAGCTTAAATATTTGTTGCTTGAGCAGGTTGCTTTGAAAACCTTGAACTAATGGATCCCCAAACCATATTGGAGTACAATATTCACATTAGTGCCAAACATGCCAAAGACACACAGCCATTTACTCGGATACATAAAAAAAGCTTTTGAGGAATGAGCAATCAAATTAAAGCTAAAATTATGTACTAACAACATTGGTGCTACAACTCAAACGTCACTGTACCGACGACTAAAGGCAACACCTCACTTACCATCTGTTGTACACGAAATATACGAGTAATTCAGTCATGCAGCCGTCCTTGTGTAGCATATTTCTGTGTACAAATTTGCGGGCTATTAATTGTGCTGCTATGCATCCCTGTACGATGAAATTCGTGATTGCAAATGTAGGCTGCTGTTTCATCAGCTAGCCGAAAATCCCTGCTGTAGACGTCAGTGATTTTTCATTAACCATTGCTGCAATTTTGCACATTGTCCACTACCAATGTTAAGTATAATAATTCTTGATTCTAGCTCGAAATTTGGCACGGCCTTGCAAACTAACATGCATGTGTGCAGTTATCCAGTTATGCAGTATATATGACTACTACATTTGCTGCCGGTATACAAACGTCAATTATTATGCTGCTCACTCTGAATCCACTGCTGTGTTTATCATCACGCACCTGCAGCACCAGCACCACGATGACCAAAATGCTTGAAATCAGCTCTATCCAGTTCCACAGATAGCCGGGGCCTGCATATAGTCGCCCAAGGATGCCATGATGATGAGGATAACCTTTATCCATAACGGGTTGTAGATATTTTGAGCACTCGTTCGGTACTGTGGAGTGCCCCTCCACATCGTTCGGATGCTGCTTATTACACTTTGATACGAAACATGCTGCAGATGCGAGAATGGCTTCGCAGTTGAACAAATGAAACAAGCCGCAAATGTATTTGCACTGATCAGTTATGCGCCTTTGAAGCCACGTATGTATGTCAGTGTGAAGCCTTTTGAGAGCCGTCTCTGGGTGCAGAGCGCACCCGGGATAGTGTATTTACGTGACGGTAGCTAGTGACGTGTCTCTGATATCAGCTGTGCGTTCATCCATACCTGTAAAATAATCGTTATACCCGAGTTTAATACACTGCTGTAACTCCTCCACCAGATAAGAGATGTTCAAACTTTGTACAACGACCAGCAAAATATATCGTATGGCTAAGTGCCCACGGCTTGCATTCTTGTACATGGACGGCCGGTCGACCTTCGGGTTCCAGCATACGTCCAAAGTCGTGCTCGTGATGTACAGCGCGATGAAGAAGATGTAGAACGCGGCCCTCCATTGTAAAATACGGCCTAGAACGATTTGCAGACGTGCCAGTTATCGGGTACAACATAGATAATTGCATGCATCATTCCAAACACATTCACTAGATGAGAAGTACTTTTAGATGGCGAGCCGGGTCTTGTTCATGACAATGATGGAGTGTTATATCCATCTCCCTATGTATGAGGCTGCCATGCATCTTATTGAACAGCAGATAATAACGGCGTATTCAACTTCACTTCCCGCACTCCATAATGCCAGGTCTCAAAACAGAAGTGCAATGCATATATATGTGTACCGGCAGCCTTAGGCACAAATAAATAGTAATAAGTCGCTAATTAAGCCGGTACAGGCAGCTGTTATGACATCTGAATTCATCATTCACCGACGAGTTAACTCATCACTGCAACATAATAAAAGCTACATACAAACCGGCGTACGCATCGAGCTTGTACATGACTATTGCAGTCCCTGTTGAGAAGTCGACTATCGAACATAATAGAGCTTGGCGATATTATGAGATAGATCACGTTACATTGTATTCGATAGTCAAAAGGAATGGAAAGAACGGCCCGAAATGGGCATAAGTAGACTCGCAATAGTAACGCGAGTCTGACCGGCTCGGGTTCGCAGAAGTCACGGAAAGTTAGCCCAGCGAACCCACAACTTAAGCTAGCACTCAATGATATGGCTAGACAGATAAAACACCGTTAACCAATTAGCCGAAAGGTGCGCGCACTAGCATGCTTGGATGTTGGTTCGTCCGCGGTACTGCATGGATGTACCGTATGCCTGCTCGTCGTCCCGATAACTGCTAGGATGACTCGCCCAAGTTACTAATTCTCAACACGCCCCCTCGAGACGTACCTAGCACAAAACGTTCGCAAGATAAATGGCCATGCCTGAAAACATGAACGCCCTCTGGCACCTCCAAAAATAATGAGTGCCCCCTAGCGCACTGCAAAAGCACAAGCAACCTAGGGATGGGCAAAACCCGCAGATTTATTCTGCCAATCCCATCGCCTCTCTGCACCTCTTAAATTTAATCTCCCCCAGTGCCTTCGTCAAAACATCCGCCACCATTTCCTCCGTTGAGCAGTAGGATAGCACGACTTCACCCCTAGAAACCCGCTCTCGAACTAGGTGGTGCTGCACATCTATGTGCTTGGAACGGACCGATGTAATCGGGTTGTTCCCGAGACTAAGCGCCCCCTGAGAATCCGTCCAGATCCCAATAGCTCCGGTTCCTAGGTCCAGATCTCCCGCTAGCTTCCGAAGCCAGAGTGCCTCCCGCACGGCTGCCGACGTGGCCTGGTATTCCGCCTCAACAGACGAAGCTGCCACCGTACGTTGCAGCTGACTGTTCCAGCTGATTGCTGCCCCTCCTAGCTTGAACACATAGCCTGTTGTAGATCTCCTGGTAGCTGGGTCGCCTGCCCAGTCAGAATCACTGTACCCTTCCAGCGCAAACTCTCCAGCTCCGCCAAAGCATAATCCAAGCTCCCGTGTGCCTGCCAGGTACCTCAGAACGCCCAGAGCCAGCCCCATGTGACTTTTAGAGGGCTTTCCCATGAAGCGCGCCAAAACGCTCAGCGCCTGTGCAATGTCTGGCCTAGTGCTCGTCGCCAGGTAGTTGAGCTCACCCACTAACGTCCTGTAATCTGAGCTGTCCTTTAGTTCCATGTCCCCTTCTTCTGCTGGTAGCACTTTAGAGCCCGGAGGTAGTGGAGTTGATCGCGGTTTTGCATCCACGAGTTGGTGTCGCTGCAGGAGCTCCTCGATGTAGCGGCGCTGTGATAGCTTTACTTCGCCGTTCTCTCCTCGGCTGATCTCCATCCCCAAAAATACTTTTGCTTCGCCAAGGTCTCGAATTTTGAAGACTTTCCCGACTGCATCCTTGACCTTGCGAATAAGCTCTTCGTCGTCGGACGTGGTGATAATGTCGTCGACGTGAACTAGCAGGTAGACGATGCCGTTTTCGTCCTTTTTGATGAACAAAGCTGGATCTGCTTGCGACGGCTTAAATCCTAGCTTGTCCAGCGCCGCCACCAGTTTGACGTACCAGCAGCGCGGCGCCTGCTTCAGCCCGTAGATAGACTTCTTTAGCCTGCACGCCTGCGTAGGATCTGCTGACTCGTAACCTGGCGGCTGCTGCATCCAGAGCTCCTCCTCCAGCTCCCCATTAAGAAAGGCTGTAGATACGTCCAGCTGGTGGATCGGCATCCCCTTAGTCGCTGCCACCGCCAACAGAGCACGAAGTGAAGCTGAGCGAGTTGTCGGAGCAAACAGTTCTCCGTAATCTATCCCCGCCCGCTGTTCGTAGCCCTTTGCCACTAAACGTGCTTTAAACCGTTCGATCCCTCCGTCTGCCCCACGCTTGACCTTGTAAACCCACCGACAGGGTAGTAGACGCGTGCCTTCCGGTGGTTTTGCCAGCTCCCAGGTCCCGTTGGATAGCTGCGCCGCGATTTCTTCGTCCATAGCGCGCTTCCATTCTTCTGAGTTTGGCCCATTTATAGCCTCCGCATAAGTAGATGGCTCCGGCACATCTCCAGAAATGGCTGCATTGATCCGCCCATACGATACTCTACCGTTGGGGTGCTGCCGCCACTCGATCAGTCGCTTCCGTTCACGTAGTGGGTAGCGACGATCCTGCATCTCCACATCCGCATAGCCTCCTCCAATGTTGTTGTCAGCTGACGGCGCCATATTGCCACCACTTGTTGAAGCTTGTCCGCCTCCGCCACCGCCTCCACCACCTCCGCCACCACGCGGCTGTTCCGCGTTGTGCGTCCTTGGAAACTGGGCCGGCGGCATATTTCCTTGTCCTCTTGACGGCGTGCTTGTTGATGGGCCACTATTGTTGTCCGTCATCTCAGAGTCCATGTCGGAGCTGTTTGGTGTGCCACCGTCAGCCCCTGACGGTGGTACTGTACTAGCACCATTGGCGGCCTCCTCCTGGTCGTCCGCTGACTCGTCCTCCTCATCACCCGAAGCTACGCTGCCACCTCCTACCGTGGACTCATCAAACTTCACGGCTGAGTGGCTGGCTACAGTCTCCTCGTCAAAAAGGATGCGGTACTGCCCACCCTGGTCGTACCCGACTAGTTTGCCCTTCCGACTTACGGGTTGGAGCTTGTTCCGCTTCTCCTTTGGTATGTGCACGTAGGCGGTGCATCCGAAGATCCTGAGATGGCTGACGTCAGGCTTGACCTTCATGAACGCCTCATATGGCGTTACCTTGGCGCCAGCGACTGGCGAGATGTTGCGCACGTGATTCGCCGTCGCCCAGGCTTCTGCCCATAGCTTCTCCGATAGGCCTGATTCTGCCAGCATTGCCCGTGTTTTCTCCAGCAGGGTTCTGTTGAGGCGCTCCGCCGCCCCATTCTGCTCAGGGGTGTAGCCAACGGTTGTCCCGTGGATGATCCCCTTGTTGCTGAAATAATCGCCCATTGTCTTGTTGACGAACTCTCGTCCACGATCCGTGCGCACCTCCTTGACGCGGCGGCCAGACATGTTTTCCAGCGCCTCAATCATGGTGCGAACTTTCTTCCCGATGGCTTCCTTGGTCTCCGTGAACGCCACCGTAGATAGCCCAGTGCAGTCATCCAGTACTGTCGTCACGTACCGGGATCCTCCAAGTGACGTCTCGGGCATGGGGCCGCAGACGTCCATGTGAATAAGCCCCAGTGGCTTCGCCGCCTTGTGTCCTGTAGACGGGAAGGGTCCACGCGACTGTTTTGCGTAGATACAGGGCTCACAGATCTGCGAGCTGGCTGCCTCCAGGCTCGCACGATCAATCTCCATGCCGGTTACCATTTTCTCCCGGCACATTTTCTCCAGGTTGGAATATCCCAGGTGGCCCAAGCGCCGATGCCACAGCACTGCCGCTGAGTCTCCAGACCCGGTCACCGCACATGCGCGGTTTCCACCAGCTGAGTATCCCAAGCCATAGCTGATGACGTAGGTTCGTCCCACCTTCTTGCCTCGAAGTATAGTCTCCCCCTTGAACCGAACCTCTGCTTTGCCGTCTCCAAACTCAAAAACGACACCACGCTCATCTAAGGTGCCTGCTGAGATTAGCTTTACCATGGCGTTCGGCACCACGTAGACGTTGTCTAGCTCAATTTCCAAATTGTCGTCCACGTTGCTCTTCAGCGTGTACCGTCCCACATGTGTTGGCTGTTGTTTGGAGCCGTCATAGCCGGTGACGCTGAAGATCTCCTCCGGTCTGACCGTGCGTACGTTCTGGAGCTCAGAGGCATCGTAGGTAATATGCCACTCAGACCCCGTGTCGATGTGCCAGTCCTTCAGCCGCGACTTGTCCATTAGTGCAAACGCCAGTTTCCTTGGTGTGGCTGGCGCCCGCTCACTGCGTTGGTTGCCCTCAGCTCCACGCTCATTGCCTCCCTGCGATTGTTCAGCTAGACGCTTTCTGCAGTCCCTCATGTAGTGCCCAGGCTTCCCGCAGTAATGGCATGTGACGTTGGACTTGCCGCCACCGAACCTGCTTCCTGAGCTGCGTCCTGATGTACCTCCACCTCCATGTGCACTAAATGCAGACGACTCCTTTATATCGTCCATCGTAGCTTCATAGGACGTGAGCCGCGCCACAACCTGATGAAAGTCCAGCTCTCCTTCTCGCATCGCAAGTGATGTCTTAGCCACGTGGTACTTGGGCGGTAAACCTTTTAAGATAATTGTCGTCAGTTCTGGGTCCGTGACTGCCACTCCAACGTCCAGCAAATCTGATTGAAGTTGTCGGGCTCTGTTGATGTAGACTGGTAACTCCTCTGTGTTGACCCACTTGAAGTTGCTCAGCTCCTCTCGAAGTGCGATCTTTCTCGTATTACAGGTGGACGCAAATGTTGTCGCCAAAGCATCCCAGGCGGCCTTCGCATTAGCTGCCCGAACGATGGTTTGGAGGTGATGGTTCTTGACGTTCTTCGCCATCACGCTCTTGACCTTGTCGGACATGACCACATCTGCCTCCGCAATTGGTGCAGTAAGTAGGGCGTGGCTGTATCCGAGCTCCGCGCACAGCAACTGGAATCGCAGTCTCCAAGTTGAGTAGTTATGCAGGTCAAGCGGCTCGTCCAGTTTATCCTTCCCCATTGTGAAGACCTATAAACGCGAAGATCAACACTAGAATGAGCGAAAGATGCCAAGCTCCGCGGCTCACGTTAGCCGGGGCTCATAACCTGTTGAGAAGTCGACTATCGAACATAATAGAGCTTGGCGATATTATGAGATAGATCACGTTACATTGTATTCGATAGTCAAAAGGAATGGAAAGAACGGCCCGAAATGGGCATAAGTAGACTCGCAATAGTAACGCGAGTCTGACCGGCTCGGGTTCGCAGAAGTCACGGAAAGTTAGCCCAGCGAACCCACAACTTAAGCTAGCACTCAATGATATGGCTAGACAGATAAAACACCGTTAACCAATTAGCCGAAAGGTGCGCGCACTAGCATGCTTGGATGTTGGTTCGTCCGCGGTACTGCATGGATGTACCGTATGCCTGCTCGTCGTCCCGATAACTGCTAGGATGACTCGCCCAAGTTACTAATTCTCAACAGTCCCGATATCTGTGCTCAGTAGTTCGTCCTTATCCACCAGCGCCCACAGTGGTGAATCTTCCTTCTTGGTTGTCGCTGCTGCCATGTACGGCAGTCCACATTGGCCTGGTTGAACTTGTTTTTTGGCCTTCATCCATGGTAAGCCCCACTGTGTAGTCGACCATCCAGAAAGAGTATGTATGCATCAATGGCACCATTGTCAGCGCCCCAGCCAAGTGGGGAATCTAACATTAGTTGTACTTTTCTCAAACTTCAAACTTCAAACTTCTTTCAGCAAGTAATTTAAAATTAAACTAATTGCTACCACTTTTATTAGCTAGTCTAGTAAGTCTAGTTGCTTTTAGTTTTTTATTTAGTTTATTTCATTTTAGTTATTATAGTTTTTGTCGTCTATGTAAGGCCCCAGGGAATTTTGACAGTTGTCCGCCCCTGTAAGGAGTCCTAGTAGCGTAAGGCCCTCGGGAATTTATGCAGTCGCGAGGAAAATGCACTGATTTTTATTAGGCAATTCCTAGGCTATTAAAAGCATTTCCTGACCTCTTTAGCTAGGTATTTTCAGTCTTATGTTGCATTGTTGTGAAAACGTTATCGCCAGATAAGTTAAGCGAGCCATCCTAGCTGGTTTGTCTATCCGTGAGGGAGCTATGCAGTACGGCCTAGTCGTGTACGCGAAGAGAGCCTTTCAGGGATCTATTTGTGGTACGTAATAAGGTTTCGAATTATGTATATTTTGGTATGTTTTGTGGGCGAAGTTCCTATCACTTTGCATACAGCTGCATGGACCCATCCGACAAACGTTGCTTCTATTGACGTTTATCTCTCTCTCTTTTCCTATTATCTAATATATAATTATGTAACGAATATTTCCTCGTATTACGGCCAAGCTTTGCCAATGTCCGCTGGACTATCTCACAACATGCATATAGTAGATATGTATCCTGCAGGGCACTGGCCAGCCCTGCAGGATTCATGATCTAAAG
The DNA here is from genome assembly GCA_019650235.1 of Volvox reticuliferus. Lineage (NCBI taxonomy): Eukaryota > Viridiplantae > Chlorophyta > Chlorophyceae > Chlamydomonadales > Volvocaceae > Volvox > Volvox reticuliferus. Next base: position 149,351 of record BNCP01000070.1, on the reverse strand, counting down.
TTTATATTAAATATGAAAAGCTTTTAGTGAACGGCCCGCTTACAACTCAAACAAGGAATATCCTTACACGGTTAGTTGACAGTTAATCTGAATCATACAGCAATGATTGTCCACTACTATAGCTACCGATTTACTTGAAGCCTGCATTATAGATATATACTTCTTTGTTTACCAATGATTGGAGCATCAGAAGTTACGCAGATCTTCACTTAATAGGATTGCCAACATCGTAGGGTAAGCATTACACGCCAAGGTATGTCGCCAAGAAATTTTAGATTGCGATTTAAGAAAGCAATTTTAGAATGCTAGGATATCAGGATTTTAGGATGCGCAATGCTGCCAGTATGGAGTGCCACTGCTGTGCAGTAGGTGCTGCTGCCGCACAGTGCTGCTGCTGCGTGGTGCCGCTGCCACGGGGTGCAGCTACCGCACGGTGCAGTTGCCACATGGTGCCACTGCCGTGTGGTGCCACTGTTACGTGGTACCACTGCCACACAGTGCCACTGCCACACAGTGACGCGCGCGGCCACGCAGTACCGCTGTGGTGTGCTGCTGCTGCCATGCAGTGCCGCTGCCACATGGTGCATGTAGTAGTTAGACATTACGACACACGCTATTACAATACACGATGCAAGAGGGGGCTTTGGGGCATTCAACTCCTACCCTTGGTAGCGAGACTGAATGTTATTTATGGACCCTAAGGTCCTCAGTTTGACCCTGCAAAGTCACAATTTTCGAATTGACAGGGTGGCACGAACTCGTACCCCACAGCTGTAGGAATAGTAGTTGACTCTCCGGTAGGAGTCTAATGCATGAAAAAACCTGTGTGTGCTATGATGCATGCTGGGGGATGGGCAAGACGTGCCATGGGTGGACACAAAACCCCCATAGCCAGGGTTGGAGATGGCAAGCACTTGTGACAGGGAACCTAGTGCCCAAGACGTGCCCTCCAGAAGGGGGAATAGTCATGGACATACATACTATCACAATATTATGGTGCAAGAAGCACGCTGTCAGGCCTTTGCGGCAATCAACTACTACAGTGCTGCTGCCGCATGGTGCCGCTGCCGTGCTGTGCAGCTGCTGCATGGTACTGTGTACACTGGGTACTGGTACTGTGTACACCCATGTTGGTATGCTATTGTGGGGTAATACTATTTCTAATGATACCGCTTCATTCAGCTACTCTTGTAATCACAACTGTTATAATTTTAATCAATATGTTTTGATTTCTCTTTGAGTATTTTATTATTATAATAATAAAAGCCAGGTGAGCCACTGCCATGCGGTGCCACTGGCATGCAGTGCCGCCGGTGCACAGTGTCGCTGTGTGCAGTGCTGCTGGCATGCACTGCACTGGCATGCAGCGCTGCTGGCATGCAGTGCTGCTGGCATGCAGTGCTGCTGGCATGTGGTGCCACTGCCATGCAGTGCCGCTCCTGCATGGTACCTCTACCATGCCGTGCCACTGGCATACAGTGTCACTGCTGTGCAGTGCTGCTGGCTTGCAGTGCTAAATTATCAGGATACACCCTTTTTAACTATTTGGATAACATGCTATACTGATAGGAAGACAATCATACACGTGATTCATAAAATATATCATTTGCTAGCTAGCTGATGAACGAGATACTTGAGGTGACCAAAACTATTAACTACATACAGACCACCATGAATATCTAAGAGAAAAATCAGGGGAAATACCTAGACCCTTAGGGGAAATACCTTAGGGGAAATACCTAGACAGAAAGAAATAATAAGAAATATTTTACAATTGCCCCCCCTTGACTTACAACATTGAATTTTAAACCTTAAAACGCAACAAATAATATACTATTCTGCCTTGTCTAAACGAAAATCTACTTTGGACCCCAGTAAACAGAGATGGTGGGAGTGCGGGGAACTGGGGCAGCAGGCCCCAGTCCCCGCACAACCACCGAACACTTCTGGTGTTAACAAGATTGAAAGCGGTAGTCAAATGCAAATATAAAAGCATGATATATAGTTCATTCTAAATGTACGGGTTGCTGATGATGAGCTGCTCTCTTGCATTTATGTCTTTCACTGATGGCAATAATAAACCATCATGTCCCACAGGGCCAGATGTGTGCAGCGTCGGCCTGAAGGAAGATAGCGGCAGGAAGATAGACACCAAGAAAGCCAGACAACGTTTTATAATAAGTCTTAAGCCTACCATGAAAGCGCCTTATTACTTCTGTACGTTTGGCATGCATTACGTATCTAAATAATGCTACATAATTATGTATGGTCGGGTCATTGATTTTGTTTTTAAAAACTGTAAGCTGGTTGCCACAGTAAGTATGACTTAAAGGTCCATCTAATATGGATACCAAAATGCAAGGACATTTGCCATAAAGATCCGGGCAAAAGAATACAGGAAGAATTTCCTATACTAAAAATAAATACTGGGGTGTAGTAGGGGCAATTACATGCCTATTTGCGGCAACAATCGCAATAGCACAAACTGATATATCCTCGGCATATTAACTGTAGGGGTCTTGCTCGCAGGCAAGATCCGTCCTTGACCAGCAGGCCATAACTGGCTGGTTTTTGCTTCGCTCATCACTCACAGCCTGGGACAGATGAGCCGTGACTTATACAGTGCTGCTGGGTGGAGCTCAAAAGGAACAATATACGCTACGTACAAGCATGGCTGGATAATGCTCAGTAGACTCCCTCGGTATGTTCATTGACTTCACAACTAGCTGTGATTTTTCAATGCGGCCTACCATGAATCATGCTCCCGATATTCTGCACGTCCATGAACAGTATACTACCTAGTGTGTGTGTAGACAACAGCAAGGAATTATTGCAAACTTGTTTTCCTTTATTTTTCTCTGGCACGATGGCCACAGACAGAAAGACATGCAGACAGAGAGAGAGACAAACAGGGAGACAGACGGACAGGCAGGCACTTGTCCCCCGTTTTCTTTAGTTCCTTCCGTGTTTTCGTGGTGCTCCTCAGCGCTCTGTTGGTGGCCAGGCTAGAGCCTCTGAGCCTGTCTTTGCTCTGGTGGTCCGAGTGAGAGGGATAGATACAGACAGACAGATACAGACACAGACGGATAGATACATAGGTAATAATCTTCTAAGCAAATCCATGCACGTGCATCATTTATCGCTGTATATACGATTTTACCTTTCTTGCAGCTAATAGTAGCATATATGGAGGTGGACCAGCAGAAATTGGCCAACTGTCTGTCCGAGGATTAATGATCACCTCTGCAGCCTGGGAGAAAGCAGGAAGGCAGTTTTAATGATCGAAATTTAAAATCATTTGGGGAACATTTTAATAACAGATAAGGTTATATGTATGGATGTATAATGACAAAGTAAAATGTATGCATGCACGTAAGTACTTATTGCAAACCGGTCTGCAACAGCAAAGAAATGCTAAATAAATAAAAGGCCATCAGCATAAATTGCGCCAGGGGCCCTCTCCCCTCCTGGATTTGGGTATGGTCGTCAGTCCGTCAATCTGTAACGATGAAACAGAAGCTTGTACACGCACCGCACATGAAGAGTTGTTACCATTGCTTGTACGTTTTGGTTAAGCACGAAAATCACTTGGCGCAGCACACGTAAGTTCATTTACGCAACGAAGAACCTTACTTTCTTTGCACCATGCGTGCAGCAGCTGCACCACATGCCTGCGGCACTGCATGCAAATGGAACCACATGGCAGCAGCACCATATTGCAGTGGCACCTCATGCCAGCGGCAATGCATGGCAGCAGCACCACACAACAGCGGCACCAAGCAACAGCAGCACTGTGAGGCAGTGGCAGAGCACAGCAGCTGCACCGTGTAGCAGCTGCACCACAAGGCAGCAGCACCGGCAGCTGCACTACTGCGTGGCAGCTGCACCACGTGGCAGCTGCACTGCACGGCAGCTGCACCGCACGGCAGCTGCACCGCACGGCAGCACCACACGGCAGCAGCACTGCGTGGTAGCTGCACCACACGGCAGCTGCACCACGTGGCAGCTGCACCACATGGCAGCTGCACTGTGCGGCAGCTGCACTGCACAGCAGCGGCACCGGCAGCTGCACCGCATGATTCATTCAAAATTTACCTTCTTAAATTTCGTTATAAAATTTCTTGGTGGCTTACTTTTTTTTTGCAAATAATGCTTACCAGGATGGCAAAGGCGATGTTGAGAGTCCTCTGTGAAGCTCCATAAAATTGCTGAAGACCCAAAGACGTATGTATTTATAGAAATTGCAGGCTAGAAATAAAGCGGTAGCTATAACAGCAGAAAATCATTGCTGTATGATACAGATTAACAGTCAACTAAACATTGTAAAGATGTTTATTGTTTGATATGTTAGCAATCCGTTCAAAAGAAAATATTATCTAGAGCATAATAAAAGCTTTATTAGAGCATGCATCCTACAGCGCTGGCCGTGCCCTGCAGGATACATAGGTACTACATGAAACAATAGACTAAAAAACCTAGGTAAAGAGGTCAGAAAATACTTTTAATAGCCTATAAATTGCCTAACAAAAATCAGTGCATTTACCTCGCGACTGCATAAATTCCCGAGGGCCTTACATGACTAGCACTCCTTACAGGGGCGGACGACTGTAAAAATTCCTAGGGGCCTTACATGACTAGCACTCCATACAGGGGTGGACGACTGTATAAATTCCTGAGGGCCTTACATGACTAGCACCCCTTACAGGGGCTGAATGTACGACACGAAAACTAAAATAACGAAAACTAAACGACATAAACAAACTACAAGCAACTAAAATTAAAAAATCAACTAAATAACCTACAAGCAACTAAAAATGACTAGGCTAGCTAATAATAAAAGCGGTAGCAATAAAAATGAACGGTGAAGCTGATGCCAGCGGGAACATTCTAAAGAATCATAAATAAGATGACTTACAAAAGTAGAAGGAAAATATTTCTTTAATAAGCAGCCCCTCGCAGAATTACATCAGGGCCGCGGCCTGATATAGTTTTCGTACAGTAGTACTCGCAAAGTCAGGGCGGCAAAGTGGCCTCAATGAGGCACCGTTCAATAGGCCTCGTAGTCGGGTTCAACTGTATATAAAAATGGGTGCGAAAAAAACAATGGGTTCACTAGTCGTGAAGAGGCTTGATGTTGTAGGTTGGACCCTCAATTAGCCGCATATTAATTATAACTAATAAAGTCTCAGGACGGGTACTACCCACCAAGTACAGGCTTTCAGGACAGAGTTCCGTTCTAGGTTTAGGTTCGTAGGCTCTGTCTGCCCGACTCCCCTCCAGGATGTTCTTATCCTGTTTCATAGAGAGCTGAAACGACTTCTGTTAGCTGTTTCTAAAGTGCTCGACGTATCCCTGGAGTGACGGCTGAGCTGAGCCGTTACTAACAAATAGCAGGTACACGTGATTGAACAGTGAAGATAGGCAATAAACGTTGCAAAAATCATCTATTTGCAGTGTAATTGGGCGGTCCCATGCAACTAATCGAATGAATGAACGATTTTGCTTATTTTGTACCTCACATCTCGATAGATTGCAGACAGTAAAGAACTCATATCAGGAAAAAATGTCAAAAAAGATGTTATGCATTATTGTCGATTGACTGCGAACATTATCATATCGTATAGATGTATATGTTGTATCTCTGTTATATCCGCCTTAAGCAAAGGCTTGATCGAAAGATGACCAGGAGCCACCTCGGATACTACCCGTAGATACCCCAGGATACTACAGTATACGCCGATGCCAACACTCGGGGAAAAGCCATCCTCCATATTTTCTGTTGGATCCATAAAATGGATATGGAGTTCCATAAAATGGATATGGAGTTCCATAAAATCAATATGGAAGGCAAGAGTGCAGATGTAAAGTCCTGCAAATACTCGTTAGATATTAAGCTTTTCATTACAGAGCGTGAAAACATGTGTGTCTGTCACATCAGTTCGCTTTTGTCCTGTTAGTTGCCCGTTAACTACCATAAACCATCGCTACAAGAACTCAAAAGTAGACAATAAATAGAAAATAACGACAGAAAAATACCTGTATAGAAAGTCAGCCTAATGCATACAGTTTCCAAGTTGAATCCTGTACGATGCATAGGTCGCCCTATGGTGCTGTACCGCTGCACCAGAAAATACTTCCTTTGGGCAAGCTATGAACAACAGGTTTCAGTTATTATATTTAATCGTAATACTCATAACGAATTACATTATTCTATGCACATGCTTTCCTGGTAGGACGGAGCAAAATAAAGTTGTGAGGATGGAGCAATCTTAAGCTTCAAGGGCCCGAATGTTCTTAATACAACAACTTGCGATAAGATAAGAAAATAAGAATAATTAGGTAACTGTAGGGAGTATTGTTGACCAGCCGCTGCCGCCGCACTTGGAGGTCAACACCGCAGATTGCTGCAGCAGGAGCCCCGAAAGTACCTGTAAGTCACATTTCTTATAGGTATGAAAATAGGGATGAGAATGTGCTTGTCTGCTGACCACAGAAACTTCTTCGTTGCCCCAATGCTAAGTTCGCGACTCTTTTACTGTATGCAGGAACCTCAGCCAGGTCTGACTGAAATATAAACAAGAAAGAACATTTTAATTTGTGCAATCCGGACTACAAAACATGTGCCTTGTTAATTAAGTTCGGATTGTGCTAAGCCTAGCTAAGTCCGGACATAGATGCCTAAGTCCAGGTTGCTTGCTTCTCAGTTATATCGCTAAGTCCGGACTTAGCTAGGCTCAGCACGATGCGGATTACATGTGTAACGGTCCAGGTTCTCCCTTCCATAAAATCCAGTCTCCGTTCCATAAAGTGCTTCCATATCCTGGTGGCAGGCTTATGGATTCCATACCGAAATAATATGGAGGCCATTTTATGGAAAAGGACGATGGATTTTATGGAAGCGGAGCCCCCCCGTTTTCCCAGAGTGCAAAGCTAGTGCAGCATTGCGGCTTCTGATTGCGCCGGATATTAATTGGTAGTTAGACGAATTGATTTGCTTACACTGTCTTCTCGCAGCAGGTGCCTTCGCAGACACACTGGCTGGCCAGTATACCATTGCTGCCGTGCAGTGATCTAACTGGCTTCACAGAACTACAAGCAGCATCCAAATGCATTGTTGACTGTATTCATTCGTGCTGGCCTCATGGCTACCGCTGCTCCCGATGTATCATGTACGGATATAATGTTGGCGACTGCTGTGACCACCATAACAGAAAGATGGGCAAATGTGGTTCGACAAGTGCTGGTATCACATGCGAGTCTGCTGCCACCAGATTGCACTGCAGAAACTTATTCAACCCAGTTGCTGGAACACCTAACCTTGCCCAGTGAAATCGAAGCTCTGGCCCTGGCTCAGCAGCTGAATTCACGCTGACCATTTTCAATGTTGAAGGTGTACAGGTAAACGTTTATGACCCTGGCCATTCCCTAGCAATTCGCACCAATGTAACACTGGTGCAATAGCGCGTGATGCTGGGGTGCGAAGTCCCCCGTTACACCTGGTGCAGCTCCTATCGAGGTATGCGTGCAACGACTTAGGAGCGAAGATGGCAGGCACATGTATCGAGCTCTTCAAGTGGCAGACTGCACATGGACAGGCCAGCGGCGCCATTTGTTCGTCCGTGCATGCCGTACCATCAATCTGCCGTGCATGTCTGAGCCACCATCAGATACATGTGCACGCCAACTACATGCCGTGCTGCAAACACTGGCACCAACCACATAGTTTAGCGTGGATCACGTTATGCAGGAATGGGCCAGCCAGCATGAGCCAGCCGTTTGTTTGCGCCACACCTTGGACATGCTGCACAAGGTTCAACATGCTACACATCAGGCAGGCCCTGGCCAGCAGCAACAGGTGACAACCATTGCCCCATGGCACATAGGCTTAGCATGGCAACGTAGCAGATATGGGCCCGGCATCATGACATGTCGTACTTCTTGGCAGCAGCTCACATCCATGCTTGCCATGAGCGCGCTGATAGTGTGTGCACTGTGCGGGTTCAACATGTCAACACAATGTCCGAGCAACGTCGCTGGACCAGTGTGATGCCTGTGGGCAGCAATGCAGCAGACATACCGCCCTACACGTTCCATAATGCTCTGCATGCCGGCAGAACCATGACCACTGATGGACGCTGGCATTTGTGCCCATACTGCAATCCCCTCTATCCCAGTAATGTTGGCAATGAGCGCTTGCAGCATGTTGTCTACATGGAGCCGAATTAGGGGCAATCATATCTTTGGACCCCATAGGGCAGTTGCAGTTGGGCCTGGTCGATGTTGGAGCCGGCTTCTTCTCGGCAGCTTCTTCTATGGTTTCATCGCGGGTCAATTGTCGTATACAACGTCCTAAAAAGGTCCGCTGACCTAAGTCCTACACTGGTAGGCGGGGCTTCAGGGGAAGCTTGGTGACACGCGTCACTGATAGTTCGGGATGTCGACCATCCCACCGTATGAACTATCTATCGGTTGATAAATAAGAGTTGAATCTTTTATTAAGACCTCAAATATAACTAGATGATAGTCTGGTCCGCCGTACGGGATCTCCCAGCGCACATAAAGGTCTTCCGCTCTATCAATCGGTAGTCCTTACTACCACGTTTCAGTTCTCACTACCACGTTTGTGGGTTCTCTCGCCGTCTACAATATTAAATTGTATTATTAAGTTGTGTAATACAACAACTGGTATCGAGACCGTTCATCCTGGAAGCCGCTTGCTTTCACCACACAACCACAATGGCCACAGTGATCCTCGCCTCAGGACTGCTAGCGCCTTTTCGTGTGGAATCTTCTGATTCTGGTAAGGCGTAATTATCCTTATCATTTTCAGTTTTTTCCGTTGGAGCTTTCTTGGGTGCCGCCAAGGTCCATGACTGCTGCCATTTGTGGTCGGACTTCGCAAACGACCTTTGCCGCGATTTTTGAGAAGTCCGGTATTCCTATTACTTAAAGGCGATTTAAGTAATTATTGCGGGCTACGAAATGCCATCTTGTTCTGGTACCGACCTTCACGATGGGTCGCCGTCGCGAGTAGCGATTTTGTTTAGCGAATTCTGCTTTGCTATATATTCGCTTTTTGCGTTTTATTGCCATCATTTGCTATGTATGAATCGCAAGCTTTATCATGATACTGTCAGGGTTCGAGTCACAAATACTGCATAATTGCTTGAATTTTGCTGTTAAATACTAATTTTACGGATTTGATTACTGTGCGCAGACGTATTGACTAACCTCGCGACGCAAAATTGCTTTTGCAATGACAACATTGTTGGGACGGCCCTGTGCACCCAGCCGTTGCTGTTGTCTGATTGCAACGGTGAGTTTTCTGTAAGGAAACCGAAGTTTCTCAGCATCAGTCCTAGTGACTTGGCTGTTAAACCTGCCGGAATTCGAATCTCTGGTTTCGAAACTAAAGCTAAGACGAATTCTTAGGCTTTTCGTAAAATCATTGCTAGCTATTCGTTTGGCTATGCAATGTGAACGAAAATCTGCAGCGTTGTCATGAGAACAAATGCAGGTGCTGGGGATATGTCGTTCGTTATCCTGCAAATGTGAATCGTGCGTTCAGACCGTGCGCGGTTCGTTCACCGCTCTACGAAATGCGACAATAAAAAGTTCATAGCTGGTTTCGAAGTAGCGACTACGAACTGTCGATATGCGTGTACTACGAAGTCGCACCAATCACGGTGGCACATCTGTGCCATTGTGCAACCTTACAGCTATTATATCTCGCGTACGAAAATAATACGTAAACGCCTGGACACGTCATTGCCGTTAATGATGTCAGGCCCGACCCAGTCTCACGCACGGGCTATCACCCTTTCGTTACTGCACCCCCGACGATGTGCTTCTGTTGGTCTCTACGGGAGATACGGGTCCATAATGACCACTCTTGTAGATTCTGGGGTCAGCCACGTTCAAAGCTGTATCATGCAGCTTGGAATATTTTTCCAACCTCTTGAGTAGGCACTGGTCCACTTAGCTTGACTCTACCTGCCCCTCTGACGACCTGCCTGCTCTTACCTTGTGGAAGCCATGGGCCCTTAAAACCAATCCTGGAGATAATCTCTCTGATTGCTTTTAAGTACGGAAAAACGTTTGTTTTCTGGCTTTGAATCCTGTTTACCAAGCTCAAACAGGCGTTTCACTGTTGGTTCCGTCGATCTTGGTGTTTTACGTTTGAGGTGGGGTTGTCTTGAGGTGTACGAAGGTAGTTTTGCCTCAGAAGGCTGCATGAGGCCTTTCAGTGTGGTAGTTTAATCCCGGGATGGCGTCCGTGTACGCTGCAGCTGCAATCCACACGATGTGGACTATGCTTCTACGATGAAGCCGAACTTTCCTCAAGGCAGTAAGGACGCTGCACTTGGAGGGGGAATGCGTGTTGCCGATGCAACAATTCCTATAGCGAAGCCCTGCACGAGTCAGGCCAGGTTACTATACATAAACCTGTCAAATCCTACAATGGTTAGGTTGGATGACCTGATGGTATCCAGTTCAACCTCTGGCCAAGGTCTGAACAAAAGGGTGTTATCGATAACATCCTGTCCTGTGATGTGCCAACGGTACAACCCCCGCACAGGCCCATCACCAGGCAAAATGCACCGTACCTATCCCAGGTGCCCCGTGGGATCGAAGTCCCTAGACACCGTTGTCTCTCTGCTGGACGAAAACGCAGGGGGGGGTAAGATGTGAGATGCATTTTTGTTGATTAATTCACGAAAATTGCCCACCTGGCGCCTATAACCACGAGGTTAGGGCAGAGCAGACAAAGAAACTGCTTCTGATAGTGTCGTCGGTTGCATCCCAATGAATATAACTCAGTTCTGTGATGTGTTAGGCAAAGCTCGTAGGTACGAATGCCTAAGCTGATGTCCTATCATCTGCAGACTGACGGGCGGACGGAGCGCATAAATCGCACGCTCGGCGTTATGCTGCGGGCTTTCGCAGGATGGATCCCAAGATCGTGGGATATGTGTATCATAGCCGCCGAGTTCCCGATGAACAAAGCTGTGAAACACTTAGTTAAGGAGTCGATATCCTTCTTAACTACAGGTATAACTCTGCCACAATAGTTTGGCATGGGTTAGTTGACCTATCTGTCCTGATAGCCAAGACCTACGTTAAGTCTTTTGTCTTCCATCTTGAAGCTGCAAAGCATGCCTAGAGATTGCCCATAACGTGCGAAATGTACTATGAACTGGATAAGAGAGATATAACCCTCTCTCAGTGCAGATTGATTCTGCTTAGTACAAAGTCCTCTCTTTGGCAACCGACTGCTCCGTGAAGCTATTGCCAAAGTACATCGAAGTGTACCATGTTGTCAAATAGTTGGTTACATTGCAGCGCAACTGCATTTACCACGCAACATGCAGATGGATGCGTTCCTCCCACACATTGTAAATATGTGGGAACATTACGTCAACTTGCTAAATGTAGGAGATGTGCTACATTGCCATCTGTCACTACATCAGACCTTTCCTGGCAAGGTCATCTTCTATGGATCATTCCGGTGTACGTATTCACATGATCCTTGAGGTTCCAAACTCTCTGCACCGGACACCTTATTAATGGAAGAAGGTCTGTGCACGAATTGAGAGAGGAAATACCATCAAGTTGTCATACCCAATGCCGACTTGCTACAAGGTAATTTCCTGGTTCAAAGCAACTTGGAACTACCCTGCTACGACTGGTATGAATATGGTTTAACAGACACCGATATCTGTTAACATACAGTCGTCCGAGCATAACACTTGGGAGTCAGCGTCCCATTTTATGGCTGACTTAGCAGAGGCACTGGCTGAAGCTAAGCAACGAGCCCTTGATGCAGCAGGGACGCTGCATCCGGAGGGGGAATAGTTGTCGTATACAATGTCCTAAAAAGGTCCACTGACCTAAGTCCTACACTGGTAGGCGGGGCTTCACGGGAAGCTTGGTGACACGCGTCACTGGTAGTTCGGGATGTCGACCATCCCACCGTATGAACTATCTATCGGTTGATAAATAAGAGTCAAATCTTTTATTAAGACCTCGAATATAACTAGATGATAGTCTGATCCGCCGTACGGGATCTCCCAGCGCACATAAAGGTCTTCCGCTTTATCAATCGGTAGTTCTTACTACCATGTTTCAGTTCTCACTACCACGTTTGTGGGTTCTCTCGCCGTCTACAGTATTAGATTGTACTATTAAGTTGTGTAATACAACATCAATGGTGCCGCCAGCTCCCGCCAGCATTGCATTCAAGCTTTGATACTCAACTGGTCACATGATGAACATCATTTTGTGCAGTTGCTGCCGTACTCGCATGCATGTATTCATATCTTCATTTCGACCAACTGTACGTGCCACTACATACGCCTCCTCATTACTAGGGCCTCCCGTATGTAAGCTGGTATTGTTGCCACTAGTGCCTGCCAACCATCACAGCTAAGCTTTGCTCTTGCTCTTTAATCTTTCATATCTTTTCTTTAACATATGATAAGTTTCAACTCCCCTTGCAAACACTGCCCAAAGCCGACAATCCCAATAGACGTCGGTGATTTTTCCTAAACAGATGCAACAATTATGGCGCCGAAAAAGGTACGGGGCGCTACAAAAATCTCGTCTTCAGAGCTAATACGGAAACTGAATCCACGTTTACAGTGACACAGTGGTCAGCTTATTAATAAGGTCAATTGAGTTATTGTGTCTATAGGCGTACTTGGCAGACCACGAACTACGACATTATTTCCTGCTCGTTGTTATATACCGGTGCTTGCAGAAAGATCTGCTTACACGGAATGTTCGAGCTAGATCAATGGGTCATGAGCCGTCAGATTGCATGATCCGCACCGAGACTGCTTGCTTTTGGCGTTATTACTATAGCCAATGTCAATACAATTGTTATTCATAACCGCTGTGGCTTGTGAGCAAAACTTTACATAAGATACATTATTGGATATATATTAGTGTGTGGAATGGGGGGTTACTTCACCCATGGCCACTACCGGGCAGTCCCTAAGTTCCCCAGTATTTCGGGTGCTCCGCATCCATTCAACCACGCGGACTTCTCCGATGGAATCTGCCGGATCAACGGCCGCGTCAACTCCATTCCTGGTCAGCTCGCAGGTCACTAGAATTGGGGTCTGTCACAGTCCATCTTTGTGGGGGCACATCCACCCTCAACCAACGGAGGGATTTTTATCCCGTTCATAGTCGAGGTTGATCGGGATCGGAGGGTTGCAAAAAGGTCCTAATCCGTCCTCTAATCCAGGGGGTGGGTACTGGGCAGCCATCCTCTAATCTCAAAAGTGTTGGACCACTTCTAATTCCCAATCCCACAGTGGTGGCCTAATCCCCATCGTAGGGGCGGGTTTGTAATCCATATCCTGTTGCAGTATCCCAATCCTAACCTTGGGGTCCTCATCCTAGTCCTAAGCATCTGATCGAACTAGTTTTGAGCCATTGCATGAAAGGCGAGCAAATATGTGCCTGGGCAGAATAGTTGCAGCTGATTGGTAGAGGTGAACCAATGGTTCACCGACCGCACTTGCAGTGAAGCAGAGGACTGCAATGCTATAATACAAAGAACTTTCGCGGCTATGTAGTAAAGCCAAATATGCAGAACGTGATTCATGAAATGTGTTGACGACGTGCGATGTTGAGTCAAACGTGCGCATAATAATAGAAGCATTCCGACATTTCTCAACATTTCAGCTACTTGTAGTATACTTCTTCATTTTATCCCGAAACTCCAATCTCTCTTCTTCTTTTGCCTTCAGGTGTCGTAAAGCTTTTTTTATACGTAATCTTTAATTTCTTAAGAGCCTTCTGTATACCAGATCTAAAAAATCCAACCTCAGAAGCTTTTAGAATAACTAAGGCGTCATGTAGTGATTCTCTAGAAATTTCCAGTGTTTTCCAGTTTGTATAACTATCGATACCAGGTAACATATCTTGATATTTTCCTTGAAGTTCTTTGGGCAGTTTTTCAAAAGGATATTTCTGATATGTATAATGCAGAAGAGGCAACAGCTTGAGGAGCCGGTCGACCCCGAATTCAAATCCTGTGGGTGGCGGCCCAATCCTATTCCTACCGTCGGGGTCCTCATCTAAACCTGACATCACTTTCGTATCCTAATCCTGCGGTGGGGCTCAAATCCTAATCTCTGCCTGCCCGGTACCCATCCGCAATCCCTAATCTTTGCAACCCTCTCATCGGGATAAAGATAGATAGATACATATATTAATGGATGGATGCAGAAGTATTAAGTTCACATAAAACCATGCACAGCATTCATCGATGTACCTACCTTTATAACAAATAGTTGGAGATTGTAAGGGAGCAGAGAGTCCAGGATAAGTGCCATCCACCATTTCCTCCATCCACGCCTGGTCCCAATGATGTTCTGTACATGTTGGGATAATGCATGCACATGTAAACATACGAATACACACACACACACATATATACATATGGCATAAGTCTCTATCTATATTTTGTATATATACACACAAACACACACACACACACACACATACAAATTCACACCCTAATATCCCATTGGGTAGGGGTGGATACGTGTTGGAAGGGCGAGCAAGATGGAGGGCTTGAAATATTCACGTAACCGGGGATTAAGTCATTGTAAAGTACGGCGCGCAAGATCACAAATGTAAGCAAGTAAAAGCACACTGCCAGCGAGCACCTCATCAGGGCCATCTTCAATAATGACATGCTCGATTTTTAGTATGAGCGCACATATAGACTGCATATATATACAACAACAAGGGGGTGTTGGATTCCTCGGAATCGGAAAAACGACCACCGGGGGGCTCTCAATATCTGTATATGTATGTGTGTATGTGGGATATGGGGGCTTTGCTTCACCCGCGGCCACTACCGGGCAGTCCCTAACTTCCCCAGTATTTCGGGGCACCTTCATCCATTCAACCACGCGGACTTCTCCAAAATCAGTGATGTTCCCGGGTTCAGCACCCACCACCAGCATCCAATGTAATCTGCCAGATCCACGGCGGCGTCAAATCCATTCCTGATCAGCTCGCAGGTCACTATAATCGGGGTCTGTCACCGTCCATCTTTGTGGGGGCACATCCACCCTCAGCCAATGGAGGGACTAATAACCCGCTCTTAGTCGGGATCGGTCCTAAATTATTAAGGATTTAAATCTCCAGGGACACAATGTCGTGCCGTACGAAATTGTGTGTAAGAAATATGTACGCTTAAAGAACACTACTTTACGTACCCCAACACATGGATTGAGGAACACATCGACCTACCCCATCACATGGGTATAAATAAAGTCAGTGAAATCATAAGATCAGATCACGTACATGTATAAGCATATGCGTGGATATCATTCATTTATTACAAGAACATACCTCGAAATACTTCGCAGCTCTTGATTGCGCCCATTCAAGCTGATTGACGAGCTCGTCCTCCTCAGGTGCCATTACATCTCCAGACCACCTGGCTGTCTCTTTGTTCCTCCCTTCACGGCCCATTGCAGCTAGGAACTCAATTAGTTTGTCGGGGACCAGCTTTGCAAGCTGGGAGAATGCCTGCGCGCATGGCTGTTATGAATAAGTTATCGACAGATAAGTTATGCGAGCTATCTGTGTGGGTGCAATGCAGTACATACGGCCTAGTTGTCGTGTATGCAAGGAGAGACTTATAGGGAGCTACAAGGGATCGAATTATATGTATTTTGGTATGTTTGTGGACGACAGTCATAACACTTTGCGTACACTTGCATGGACGAGTCTGACCGACGCTACTTCTTCGGACGATATTTATACCGCATGCTTCAATCGTTTGCTATTCTTCCTTTCCTTTATACATCTAATTGATCATCTCGCAATGTAACAAACTGTAGTAGTTGATTGCCGCAAAGGCCTCTCGAGATGTTGACACCCTGCCTTGCTGGCACCTTATAGTGATAGTGTGTGTCGTACGTCTACGAACACTTCCTCGTTAGAATAGGTAATTGATTCTTAGAAGGTTGTGCCTGTAACAGACTACATCACTACTTGTAATATTTTTGTAACGACATTTCTCTCTAACATATATACATATATATAGCCGATTAATGACGTCATTAATAATAAATATATATGAGCCTAGACAAAGGTTGGCAGGGCATTCACGAGACCAAGAACACCTTCATAACCAGCACATATGTACTTATTACCTTCCGAGCTGCCAATCGCATCTGTGGCGGCCTTTCAAGCTCATTGGAAAGGAACAGCTCAACGATCTTTGCACGGTTCTTATCCTCCAGGGCGGGGTCGTCCCGGTTAATCCCCAGCAGAGCGATGTCAAGGGGTGTTATGCCCTCGTTGTTTGCCGGCAGTGGCGCTGAAACGATGGTGGAGTGATTGGCTTCCAGTAGCTCCCGCAAAACCTTCACGTTACACTCCAGAGCCGCCCTGAATATGTATTGAAATGAATGAAGCAGTTCAATGAATTGGATCGTGTGCACACATACACCAGCAGCAACAGGCGTGAAACGCAGGCAACGTTTACTTTCTCAAGAAACATATGTAATTGAAGATAGGAAGTAGATAGATCGCGCGAGTGAGGCCATGGTGATACGTGGACATGCATGCAGCTAATAAATTACTTCGCTCGGTTGATTGTCGCAAGGAAGAGTAGGTATCAACTCCGTCTTTAATTATATATTTTGAAACTCACATGTGCAAATATGTAATCCCGTTGTTCCAACGACCAGAAAGATAAGCTGGCGCAACCGCCAATCCAGGAAATGCCTTGGCCAGAGTCAATATAATGTTGCCTGTAAGCCCCACATCCTACGTAACCCGTCCATGTGTAACATAACGGGTTCATTCGATTCGGCACGACGTGGACCACTGGTATGAATTTTAAAAAATTAGATAGAAACGTCGACAGGCAGGCCAGCATGCATGAAGACATGATGTCAGGAAGCAAGGCAGGTAGATAGAATGGTATGTAGATGTGCTGGATGGATGGGGGAATGGATGATGGGATGCATGCGTGCACGTATACGTGTAGCACACAGCAGATGAAGTCCCAACGAAACCCATGTCCATTGATAAGCACTTGTACCCTTAAGCCCTTCAAGAAGTTTGATAAAAAGAAGTTAAGCGAGATAATTTATAATGATGATAACCAAGGGCGGAAACTTGAGCACTTCAACCAAATGGATTTTTCTGTAGATGTTGACAGGAAAGTTATTCTTGATCAAATAACAGACCCGCAGAATATTGCAATAGGTCTCATCTTGTTTCATTTGCAATACAAACACAAATGGATATCAATGAATATTTGCACATACGTTACTACGTACATACCATCTGCGGTAGTAGCTGCCGTATTAATAGAGCGTGGAGGTGCAGCACGTTGATAATGTGGGAAAATCTGCGATTGACCGTAAACACCAGCGGAGGCTGGCCTGTCTCCGATGACGGCATGGGACGTAGCTTCATTATCTCGCAATCCACCACAGCATTGCCTTGGAAGATCAGTGGTAAGGATGTGCCAGTCTGAGGTGAGACACAAAGAAATTAACATGTGGAAATTAACATGTTTGTATTTGTTGATGCACACTGTTGGAAACCACCACAGCACCAAAATAAGGGGGAAGACTAACACTAAATACATTATCCGCTCAATGGCAGTCATCAATATGAGCGGTGAGAAGGATGTGCCAGTCTGAGGTGAGACACAGAGAAATTAATATGTGGCGGACAGCGGCGGGAAGAGTTGTGTGTATTTGTGAATGCACTCTGTTGGATGGAAACCACCAAGACGCGTTAATAATGGATCGGATGGGGAAGACTTGTGTGTAAACATTATCCGCTCAACCAAGCTACCATGCATACATCTTAAAAAGGCATATATAAGGTAATAAGATGCAGCTTTCACGCACTAGCAAATAAAGGCTGATTACTTCAGTCAATAACCTGCTATAGCTAGCTTACGACTAGCGTAATGTAATATGCTTGTTAGAGCTTACTTGGAGGATGATAAGGAACAGGCTAAGGAAGCCCAGGGATTTTTAAAAATGCAACTAAAGAAAAATCCCTTTTTATTTCATCTTATGCAATTTTAGAATTTGTCTGGGTTCTAAAAGTCAAAGGTTACGACAGCAAAGAAATATACAAAGCAGTGATATCTTTAACTGATTCATACGGTGTTATTATTAGCCAGCAGGATATTGTATTGGAAGCAATTACAAAATATCTGAATGGTAAAGCCGATTTTGGCAAAACCTTTGCCGCTATTATAGCATCTTCGTAGAATAATTCATAAAAATCCCCCATCCGAAATAACAAAAGACATTCAAGATTGGCATATTTTATATTTGTCCTTTATATATCTCAAAAAGTCCTATTTCAGCTTCGCCTCTACAAAGGCGCATCAGGGGCGCAAAGTTGTTGCAGTTAAATTCTTTTTTAACAAAACCTTAGTTCATAAAGTTAAATACCCCCATTTCTACCTAGCTTACATCCATACGTTCTCAAAGCAAGCGGCTTATTAAATCTTAACTGTATCGAAGCCAAGCAATGACGTAGCCTTGTCTGTCGATTGTAATGATCCATCTCGAGGACTGCTGGAAATGGATACGGGAAATTTGTCTGACGTACTGAATGACGTGCAGCTCGCATCCAGTGTCCACGTCCCATATCCGTACGGTTTCGTCCTGTGAGGCAGTGGCTAGGATGTCCTCATTCGGTGACAGGGCCGCGAAAGTAACACAGTCCTCATGGCCCACAAAGCGCATGATAACTTCTCCTGCGTGCGGGATAGCGAGCATGCAAGGAGATGAATACATGTATGTACCAATAAAAAAACAAGAAAGGTGACACTACGTTTATGATACAAAATATCAAGCAAGATAGCCATTCAGCAGCCCCTATCACCCTGTCCGTAGCCTCATCATGTTCATCAGCTTATGCCTCCCTTGCTAGCCGGCGGGAGATTCGAGGTAGCGACGACATAATTAACTACACATGCTCTGTGTATGAAACGTCCTCAGACGTCCCTGACTGGCACGTAAGTAGTGCAAGGCCGCGGCGCCATCAAAATGACTTGACTGCATGGAGTCATACACATACTCACACATGGTATATTTCAAATTGTGATCTGAATTGTTGACGTGGGCGACTGTCACCAACCGAGATCCATCCGTCTAGCTGCATATAAGCTGCACATTAAAGCCAACTAAACATGAAGACATGTAAAAACTATAAAAACGGATCTGCGCATTCAAGTCGCATTAGTTCGCGTATGTGTGTGTTTCCCGCGTTAGGCTCTGCGTGGGCCCAACGTGCGCACGTTTAACGCAAGCAGGTAAGAACTCGACGGAACATCTGTAAACGTAGGTCGGTTTCAAATCTGTTTAAATGAAATAATATTCACAAGGAATGTGACATTATTTGTCATTTTTATTGTGTTTTGCAATCCTCGAAAATTCCGACGTTGCGTATCTCCTAACTTGGACTGTACGCACTCCAATCGCATTTCTTAAGCAAGCGTTAAGAAAATGCAATGGTCGTGCGTATAGCTTGCGTACAGTGCGTAACCAATTGCGACGTAACACACTCAACGTGCTCAAAGTATATGTAGTGTGTGCGCATGTCCCCCTGATGCTTTGGACGCACGGGATAGATTTCTTTATTTGTGAGAAGTTTGCTTGCTATGAAACATCCATGCAAATCTATAGATAGAGGAGCTATGAGCGGGTCCCCATAAGGCCACTTTACTCCAGTATGCATGGGGATGTGGCTTCCGGACACGTTCCCTAAGTATGGGGCCCAACACCTCGCCCCATGAATAATAATTCCCCCAGTGCGTATAAACGAATTGGTCACAAAGCACATATGTAGATACGCACCAGTGTCATCAAGCTGGAAGAGTGCCGCCGTGTTGTCTTTGGACACCGAAACACAGCGTGATCTGTCGGCCGTGAACCATGCGCCAAGTATTCCATCCCTGTGGATTTTGTCGTACTTCCTTATCAATTCTCCCGTCTCCAGGCTCCAGAGACACACCCAGGCGTCAGAGCCATAAGTGGTCGTCGTGAGCATCCAGTTTTGCTGTGACTCCCAATGGACTTGAGGGTACACGTAATCATACGTTAACGAATGATGTTGTTGTGTGTCGATGACCTGCATAACGGTTATCAACGGAATGGATACCACCTACCAACCCATTGTTTGTATGTTTAGTACGCCACTTTGCGTCTAGTAAGCGCCATTGTACAATACAGCAGGCGTCTCATCCGTGAGACCATTTTATTTCTCGGTAATAATGACTTGTGAATGGCCACGTAGGCCACATTTTAAACAGGTGGATTAACTTACCCTGATTTCCTCGCGCTTGGATAGATCGATTAATTGGACTTGCCCGTTGCCATCCGACCAAACAACCTTGCCCTGCATCTTGCACTGCTGCACCTGTCGGCTGCTTAGGGTTTCGTACGACACCAATCGGGAATCTCCACTTGATATCACGTGCTGCGTGTTGGCAGATATCACGTGCTGTGTGTTGGCAATCTGATTCGCCATCGTAAACTGGCAGATTGAGTTGCCGCTGTCGATGTCGTACACACGAAGTTCTGTGGCCAAGGATATCAATACGTCGGCTGATACGGAACTAAAGTCGTACATACACGCATGACATAAATGACGTACATGGTCGGTGATTGGGATTTGTGATTGTTGGGCGCTGCGACAAGTGCAGCAGGCCTGCGCTCCCTAGGTGAAATGACCTGCTGCCATCGAGAAGGTCTCCTCGATACGGTGAAGCTATAGGTAGCTGGCTGCTGAAGTCAGGGTAGTGGCATCTTTTAATAATCAGCAATCTCTTGTTTCTAATCACCTCAGCATCGCACACATATACTTATTTAGCAAACAAACACCCGTACATAACACACTCACGCATGGGTCCCTGCATACCTGCTCTGTCCTCTCCTTCCCTTCTGAGGATAACAAACAGCAGTTTGCCGTCCCCTGATACGTCGATATCTATTATGTCCTCTACGTTATTATGTTGCTTTTTCATGTCCAACTGACGTGACTCGGTGTAACTGACGCCCTTCATGTCGAAGATCCGGATGCTTCCGTCGGAGCACACCGCCCCGAAGCGAGTTGGAAACGTTATATGTAATGACGATGAGGGCTTTTCCACCACCCCTTCACGTGTGAATTGGATGTAGCGCTTTTGGAACCCCGAATAATCATCATCCTTATATGGACGTTCATGACTGCCGCCATCAGCAGTAACCGTTACAACAACTTGGTCACCTGCGCACGAGTTAATTGCCACAAGCATGAAATAATGTTGTCAACGTACATTCCAGTTGTTTCTTCGTACGACGACACAGACACACATATATATAGAGAGAAACACACGATCCACCTCAGCTTGCTTGCATCATACGCGCTTGCTCCCGTACAGGTGTATGTACGTACGTGCAGGCAGCATGTGGCTCCCTGCACTTGAAGCTGCGATATATAAGATCTCAAAGATGTGATAGGATTCGCGCGCTTTCACATGTGTGTATATGCATGTACAAATTATATATCGCAAGCAATTTATGTACAACACAATTTGCCATACAGCCATGCCGCCGTAGATAATATACCTGATGATGATGACGACAATGATGACGGCATCCGGAAGAAACAGCCTGTTGCTGTCATGGTCGTAAAGCTCCCCTGCGTCCGTACATATGAATAAATGTCAAGAGGCAAACCACAGCGTATAGTAGGCGGACGGAGGAGCGCCTTGCTTGCTATGTAGACTTCCGCGCTCTATATACTCCACCTTCGTTCATCGCCCGCATTTTGCTTCATTCATCTACATCATCTTATTGAAGTCCTTGAAAACAAATATTATAAAAAATCTTTAAATATCTGTGGCAAGCATTTTCACCAGATTGTGTACGACATTGTTTCGGGTTCTGCTGTCGTCATTTCCATCATTCCCCATCCACAGGTGGCTAGTTGTCCTTTTGTCCGGCCGTCCATTTTTTTCTACAAGCAAATCCGCCTTCATGATTTCGGCAATGATTTCGTCCCTCCATTTTTCTTGTGGGGCCCCTGCTGTGCTCACTTGCTGCCAATTAATTCCTGTACGGATGCGACCTAGCTGCGGGCCTTAGTATGATGGGGCTGTGCTGCAGCATACCTCCTCATATATCACTTCATTTGTTATTCGGCTCCTAAACCGTGTACGAATGAAACCGCATACTTGCAAGGCCTTTGGATATGTAAAAACGCTGAGAAGGTTCTCAAGAGGGTTTGGAGCAGGTGGGTAGGTACGGCATCTGGGACAATAGCTAGATGTGCCGTTACGTTGACAATGCTGCATGCGCCTACTGAACTAAACTAACACATCAGAAACACACATACAGAAAATCGGCATGGCCAAGGTATGTTATGTATGTAGATGAAACAGTCGCATATATTGGGGTGTTACACTGTGGGCGACTCGCCCTACAAGGGCGAGCACCAAGGGGCCTGACCGGACCGAGCCACAGCGCAGGGGAGGGGCACGTGGCTTTGTCTGTCTGTCCTGCCACGTGCTCCCCCTCTCACTAAGACCAGCTAGAGCAAAGAAAGACTCAGAGGCTCTAGCCTGGCCACTAACAGAGCACTGAGGAGCACCACGAAAACGAGGAGGGAACAAAAGAAAACAGGGGGCGACTAACTGCACAAAGAAAGGGACTACTCTCCTCCAACACAAAACTGAACTAGCAAGAGCCTGAAAAAGACGCACAGAAGCCCTCAGAGGAGAGACGCCAACAGGAGAGCACACTCAAACACAGCCAAGGAGGAAGAACCCAGCTAAAGACAGAGGGGGGGATGACGAGCCAAATTGGCGCCCCCCTAGAAAGCCTCCCGGCCCCACCCACAGCTGGCCCCTCAAACACCTGCACTGCACAAGAGGGAAAGACCTCTCTCACTGCCTCCCCCAAAACCCTCAGAACCCAGTGCCTGGACACAGGCTCCTCCAGCCACGAGACCCTCCACTCTCTCCCTGCCCCTCCTCAAACACCAGGCTGCCTGCCCGTTCTCTCCAACTCTCCTCCTCTCTCCCCCTACTTCTCCCTCAAACCTCCTCAAAACCCCACCCTAAGGACCCTGCTCTGCTCTCTCTGCTCCACGGTCGGTGATTTCCATAGGAGAATCACATCTCAACTGAGCTCCAACTATGGCTAGGATGGGATGGTGCGGTCCCACCCGATCCCAGCCATATCTAGGGATACCCAGCGCTGCAAAAGAGTGCAAGCGAGTCCAGAAGTCAGCAACTGTACGGGCCTGTGCTTGGTCCAGGGGAGAAGCTGTTGTTTGTACTGCATTGTCCAAAGTTGGCTGTGTCGTGTAGATGCTTGGATGTGTGTTGGCAGCTTCATCCTCCTCTTGCGTAAAGCCCCCTAACCGGTTGAAGAAGTCAGTAATAGCCCGTTGACGGGGTCCCTGCTCTGCTGTCCGGGTCTGTGGTTGTTGCTGCCGTCCGTGGGTAGAAGCCCCCTGTTGCCTTTGTTCCCGGGTTGCAGCCCGGAGACAGTACCTGCCATATTCCATAGAAGACAAAGCAGCCATGGCTATCACGTCCCAAGGTGCCTGTTCGCACCCGGTTGGCGCTTGGACGAGCCACAGCTGTTGCCTGGTTATGCCCCCCTGTATGGTGGCTGGTGACAGCAGTCGCAGATGCCTGTCAATCTGCTCTCGCACCGCCTTGGCTATTGGACATTCCCAGAAGTGATGCATGCGTGGGGAGTAAGGCTGATCAGTATCTCCTCCATAGCTCCCACACTCACAGGGTTTGATGGGCACCCTGGAAAGGTGTGTGTTGCCCGGCAAGGGTATCCCATCAACCACCAAACGCCACAGCGTCTCTTTGTTTTTGTTCTCCCAATGAACTGCTGTCCATAGCCGAGCTAGGGTTGCCTGAAAGTGCTGGAGGTTGGTGGCAAGGTAGGGAGGAGTTGGGCTATCGGTTGACACCCCTAGAGCCTCCCTCACAAAGGCTGTCAGCAGCTCCAAACGCTCCTCCGTAGTTGAACCTCCTTGCAGCTGGGTAGCTTGGCTGACCGTAAGATGGTAGAAAGGCACTATACCCGAGTCTCCTGGCAATCTCCAGCCCAACCGCCTGACTATCATGGCCATCACTGTGGTACAGTCTGGTGGTGCTTGCAACTGCTGCTGCATTCTGTCCTCCATCCTGATCTGTTGTTGGGGTTGTAAGCGATGAATGACCTCCCGTGCTGCTGCTAGCCATGATGGGCTGATATCATTGCATAAGGCTGAAAGAGCCCTATGGGTAGACTCCTTGTCTCGCAGTTGGGTGGGGTTAGCTATGGGGTCTAGATACTGGAGGGTCCAATCCAGCCAGTTAGTTGTTCGAGGGAGGGGTGTTTGGCTGTGCTCCAGCATGTCATACACCCTTACCAGGTCGCCTACTGTAAGTAGTTTTCTGCAAGAAGCCAGCAGCGGGTGTCGTGCTTCCAGGCCTGGGCGGAAGTTGTGCCCATTGGTACTTCTCCCAGCATCCACATTGTTGGGCAACAATGGATTACCCCACAGGGCAGCTGCCCAGCACCAGTCTCCGGGGGCTAAAGGGGGGTTGCTGACATCTTCTAATGGTGGTAGATGTGCCAAGGCCCCTACAATCCGGCTGATATCCTCAGGCAAGGTCTCTCCACCCAGCCAAGGCCCAGTTGCGTGGGCAGTGGTAAGGGCCCAAGGCTTAAAAGCTGGATGAGTGATCTCCAGGTAGGTGGCCAGGGTCCGGATCCACGGGTGGATACTATGATCATTACCATAAGTAGCCAGCTGTTCCTCCTCTTCCTCAGCTATTGTAGCCATCGTAGATCCCACGGGTGTTACCCTCTCTTCCGCACTCCTGGCCATCAGAGTCCCTCGGATGAAGCGCACTGCCCACACTGCTTGCCTTGCCCGGATGTGTTGCCTGAGTGGCAGTAGGCCGAAACCACCAATAGAGGGATGTCCTACTAAGAGTCTGCTAGGCACTCCAGTGAAGCGTTGGCCCTGATCTTCGGGGCCCTGTTGCCGATCAACAAGGCGAGCAGCTAGACACTCAATGTTGCTCAGGGTGGTATCTGGAGGTGGTCCACCATGCTCCATATGCCAAGTGACTGTTTGCAGACAATAAGCTGATACTGCTGCAGCCCGGCCAAAGGCAGAGAGCGGATAATGGGCTAGACGTTGCATCCTCTTGTAGGCCAGAGCAAGCATCTTAGGCCAGTCCGGTTGAGGTGGCTGCAGTTGGTGTCTTGATTGCACATATGTCTTGTTCCCACGTCTTTACAAGCGCAAGTACATACTCAGATTATCCACACACTCACTTACCTGTGCGGGTGGGTACGCCCGCAACAGCTCCTGGCCGTACTTGGACTCGAGCAGTACGAGCTCCCCAACATTGCGACCGCCCACCTGATCATGTAGGAAGTTTATGACGCAATACAAGCTCATTCACAACATGAGGGCGCATGCGCGAACCGCCACCACAGCCATCCATGCACAAGTTGCACATCCATCCATAATGTTATCTGTGTGATGCCCGCATCTTTGTATCTATGCATGTATCTTTGCATGTTATAATGATGACGTTAATCATCGAGACCGAGGTATTATATATCAAACGTTAGATGCTGTTAGGTTTCAAAAGTTATAATTGCTACCGCTTTTATTAGCTAGCCTAGTCATTTTTAGTTGCTTGTAGTTTATTTAGTTTATTCGTTGCTTGTAGTTTGTTTTTAGTTTTAGTTATTATATTGTTTTAGTTCTAGTTATTTAGTTTTCATGTCGTACATTCAGCCGCCCCTGTAAGGAGTGCTAGTCATGTAAGGCCCCTGGGAATTTTTACAGTCGTCCGCCCCTGAAAGGAGTGCTAGTCATGTAAGGCCCTCGGGAATTTATGCAGTCGCGAGGTAAGTGCACTTTTTTGTTAGGCAATTTCTAGGCTATTAAAAGCATTTTCTGACCTCTTTACCTAGCTTTTTTTGTCTCTTGTTTCATGTAGTACCAATGTATCCTGCAGGGCACTGGCCAGCCCTGCAGGATTCATGCTCTAAGGCTTTATTATGCTCTAGATAATATTTTTTAGAGAACGGATTGCTAACATATCAAACAATAAAAATCTTGACAATGTTTAGTTAACTGTTAATCTGTATCGTACAGCAATGATTTTCACCTGTTATAGCTACCGCTTTATTTCTACCTTGTAATTTCTATAGATTAATATTCCTTTGGAGCTTCAGCAATTTTATGGAGCTTCATAGAGGATTCTCAACAATGCCTTTGCCATCCTGATAATCATTACTTGCCAAAGTCTGTCACCAAATAATTTCGGAATGCACACACTCTAAGAGTGTAATTTTTTGAATGCCATAGCTGCAGCGCAGTGCAGCTGCCACATGGTGCCGCTGCCATGCGGTGCCGCTGCCACGTGGTGCAGCTGCTGTGTGGTGCAGCTGCCGTGCGGTGCCGCCGCCACGCGGTGCCACTGCCACACAGTGCCGCTGCCACGCGGTGCAGCTGCCACGCGGTGCAGCTGCCATGCCATGCACAGCTGCCACACGGTGCAGCTGCTGTGCAGTGCAGCTGCCACGCAGTGCAGCTGCCACACTGTGCTGGAGTCATGTATGTGGTGGTGCTGCTGCATGGTGCGGCAGCTGCACGGTGCCACTGCCTCATAATGCTGCTGCACGGTGCCGCTGCCATGCAGTGCTGCTGGCATGTGGTGCCACTGCCATGTGGTGCCACTGGCATGCAGTGCCACTGCCATGTGGTGCCGCTGGCATGTGGTGCCGCTGGCACGTGGTGCCGCTGGCATGTGGTGCCGCTGGCATGTGGTGCCACTGCCATGCGGTACCGCTGCTGCCATGTGGTGCCGCTGGCATGCGGTGCCGCTGCCATGTGGTGCCACTGCCATGCAGTGCCACTGGCATGTGGTATCCGATGATTAATTTTAAAGCTTCATTGCTTGATGGTTCTTATCACGATGTGCCGCAGGCATGTGGTGCCGCTGGCATGATGAAGGAAAGGGGAGGGGGCCCTGGATGGCACCCCCTGGACTACAATGTGGAAAAACGTTTCCCAGAATATTAGCTACATATAGACCACCACAAATATGTAAGAGAATAATCAGGGGAATACCTACGGTGAAACATCTAGGGCAAAATTAACAATATGGACTATATTACTCTGCTCTCTTACAATATTGCCTTTTAAACCTTATGATGCAAGAAATAATACTATTCAATAAGAATGTACTTTGGATCCCAGTATACCAAGACGCTGGAAGTGCGGGGAACTGGGGCAATGAATGTACTTTGGAACCCAGTACACCAAGACGGTGGAAGTTGTTGTATCACGGTTCACCTCATGCCCATGCACCGGACCATGTGACCCGGTAAGGCGCCTGGCAACCCGCAACTAAGTGCATTGTCATGTTGGCATCACGCTCTATGCTTATGCACCAATAGGTCGGTCTTACGCATGCGTTCTGGCAATGTGACCAACAATGCGACAACCAACATTGTGCGAGCGACGCGAGCACATGAGGGATTTAGCATTCTAATTGCATAATATAATAAACATTAATATTCCTATTATTATTGCACAAATGGCTCGACTGTGCGATTCACAAGTGTGAGAATGCGGCCCGGAGCGCGCGTCATACGACCAGAGCAAGTCCGCGCCCACGCACTAGAATAATTGTCTAAGAGCATGCATTAACATATACCGATTTATAATGCAATATCCACTACACATGCACGTGCGGAACGCGACTGAGTGAGTGATATCTGCATCGACTCACATGGCAGTTAGGCAGCATAACGAACAATGCCAATTGCCGCAAATGCACTGCTTTAATACTGTGAGGGCTTAAGTACGATAAGATATCGTCTGCGCCACAATTACGAACATGTCACACATGCGGGTCAGGGATCTGTGTGATATGTACCGCAGACCGACGTCGCGAGTATAAGACGTGCGATGACGGCCTTGTTTGTATCGAACACAACTTGCCTTCGATCTCCTTTGATCGGACTATCCTCAACATTGATATTCTGAGCCCGGATGCGCTCTATCTGGCCTGAGCTAAGCCTACGTATTGCTAGGAGCGTGTAGATGATGAAGGACCATCTTCGACTCTGATAGCCTGCATTGGTATTCTGCAATCTGGATCGTACATTGTAACCCCTGGCCTCTGAAGACTTCCGCTGTCCCTGACTCTCACGGTACGCTTGGCTTGCTGTGCTTGTCCCTTAGCACTTAACGCCAACGCGTGCAGAAACATGCTCGAAAGGCAGGAGGGGTACAACAGAAGTGCGGGGAACTGGGGCGGCAGGCCCCAGTCCCCGCACAACCACCGTACACTTCTGGGTGTTAAATAAAAGCATGATAAGTGTGAACACTTATTTTTGAGGACTTTCTCAATAAAATTTACACACAGATGCCAAGTTGATTCGTTGTTCCCGTCGTTACTGCCATAGGTATCCACACGTATGTCCCCGCTCACTATTTAATAACGTACAAGCAACGGACCTAACTGACCTACCAGAATAAATCGACCGCAGGGACTGAAGCGGCAGCAGCTGCGGGCGCCATGATTGAATTTAGTCTTGTACCGCAAGTGCCTCCTTTCCTGCATGGTCCTGTACCGCAAATGTGCCTTTCGTTTCTTCTCCACATCCCAAACACATAGACTGCCATCCTCGTTAGCTGCCGCCACCAACTTAGCGGGCCAACTGATGTCCCAGACGTCCAGTCGACCAGTATCGGGGCCCTCCAAAAGCTGTTCTTCAAAAGTATCATTCGTTATGTCCCAAAGGTAGATGGTACTGTTATTTGACTGATACCACCGTGACACCACGATGGCTTTGTTGCCATCCTCGGAAAGAGCGGAACACATTATTACCTGCATGCATAAGGTGCAAGAACACCACTTTTATCATGCATATAAGCTTGTGCATCGTTCCATTGATGATATTGACCATGGAAATGTTTAATTGCTGGCATTCTAACGAACGAACCGTGCATGGTCTGCTGTCCGCTGCCTGATCGATCGTCCGTTCTAAACAACTGCAATGGATCCAGGCCCTACCAACTTATAGGGGGTTTAACTGGTGCCAAACAGCACCAAACAGCACCAAACAGCCGCTAGCTGGCTGTTATGCAATGTTAACAGCTGTTATACCCCCTATAAGTTGGTAGGGAGGAGTGCTGTCTGAAGCGGCGCAAAGCCGATCACTGCTCATCAAGCAAAGCACGATATGCATACACCTACCTACCCACCTACCTACCTTCCCATACAAACACACACATTCCCTAACTAGCGTGCACTGAGAGATGTGGTTTAGGGTATAGATAGCCCGCATGCATGCATGCATGCATGATGCCGCCAGCAGTGCCACGTACGCTGTATGTATGTGGTACCAGCAGGTGCGTGCCAGTAGTAGCAGTAGGACGTACAGGTAGCTCACGTGCTTTCTATTGTCCTTCATGCATAACCAGCAATAGCCTGTGCCGTACTTACTTGGTCACATGGGTATTGCTGAACCTTCTCCATGTCGCTGGTGTTCCAGCAGACAACCGTATTCACCTCATACGCGTGTGTCAGGATCCGCTCCCCATAACGGGATACAGCAATTCGGATATCGCAGAACTTCCTCGGATCGCCAGAGGGTTGCCTAACGGTGCGATTGCAGGTCACCTCCAGTGTGCAGAGGCTGCAGAGGCGGCGGTCGTCACCATTACTAATGCTGCTGGGTTGTTGCCCCTCATGTACGGCGGCCTCCGTAATCCCCTGCAGATAGACATGCAATAATCAAAGCGCACAGGAAAAGCAGTCATATGGCTTGTATGTGCATGTCCATGGGTTCTTCATTATCCAAGAAAGTGGCTGCGTGGGCATTCCGTTACATATGTCGCAGTTGAGCATCATATACATCTGCGTGCAAGAGGCCACACTAATGCCATCCAGGATGCTTAATAATGACCGCACTGCTGCCGCCAAATATAGCTAAGAATGATGGTACTGCAACGATGAAAATGAAACTCACGGGAAGGGAGGCAGGAGCGCAGCTGGTGGAGGTGGAGGAAAAGGTGGTGGCGGCGGTCGAGATAGGGTGGGAAACGGGGTTGGTGATGAAGGGGGGACCGGCCTGCAGGAAGAGCGAGCGAGGAGGACGCAAAAAGCACAGATTATTACTATGCCAGCAGAAGATAACAGTGTAGCACGAAGGGACCGTTTAGCGGGCCTCGACAAGCAAGGTGATTAGGGTTATAACCCCATCTGACAAACGACCCTCTATCTGTATCAGACTACATCAACAAGACTTATAATATTGTATAAAAGACATTTCCCTTAACATTTTATTTAATATAAAGGCGCATACCGTACAGTGGTATGTACATATACAATTATTCGGTACAGAGCAGTACATAGTTACGTCTATGACAGTACAATCCCGTACACAGTATCCGTACGCGACCAGATCTTCGTCGCCGATCATCCAGATGATTCTTCTAATGTAGGAGCTTTCCTCTAATGGTACAACACTCCTTCATCTGCTCCTATACATGTCGTACTGCAAGCGAGTATATGTATAATCCCCGGGAAGACCCCGGTGTTTATTAACACCTCCATCGATCTCGGGCAAGTCGTCTCATCCTAAGGCACCAGGTAGGCTGTTACACCCTCTATCTGCTGTTACATACCCGTGACGCCGGTGGCGACTGTGCCGACTGTGTCGACTCTGCCGACAGTGGTGGAAGTGCTGACTGTCGCAACTGTGGCGATGGTGGCGACGGTGCCGAATGCTGTGCCGAATGCTGTGCCGAATGCTGTGCCGAATGCTGTCCCGCCTGTGTCGACTGCTGTGCTGACTGCTGTGCCGACTGCTGCGATTGTGGTGAGCAAGGGATCACTTGGAGGTCAGGTTGTGCGCGGATAGGTAGATAGAGGTGAGGAACGGGTCATCGCTATCTGTTATTACTATCGGTTTTGACATCCATCCATCCATGACATCCTCTCCCCTCAGCGTATCATATATGCAGTTGGGTGTATGTATGTGGTTGATCGCTTGCCGACCTGATGATGCCCCAGGAACCCTAAACTACTGCCTATGAAGTAGTTTTAGAAGCTAATTAATTATTTGCTAAATAAATTAATAGAATAAAGAAAGCCAATGCGAGTATTCCATCTGATTACGAATATTTCGGCTCAACAGGTTCGGTTGCGCTGGGCAGGCAGGGGTGCTTATATACCTTGAAAACACCCCCCTTGCGCGTGTGGATGGATGGAGTAGCTTGCGCTTGGGCGGTTGGAAAACTAAACGGCGGATGTAGATATGTGCATCCGGCATTTTCGGCATTATATATAAATGTTAAAGAGATGCACTCCCCCCCTGTCGCAACATGCATCGTGATTGAGACCTTCGTTCAAATACACTACTGCCAACTAATACTTTGATTGCGACAGGAGGGTCGGCGGGGTGCCGGGCGCAGATAGATGCATGGGTAGCTAGGGTTTAAGTTCCCTTATCACATGTACGGCACATACACATGCAGCTCATCACAATAAACCGGTTGAGTACGTAAACGATAGCACACTACTCACACCCACATAATAAATATTCGACAAGCCGTAAAGGCCTATCTAGGTCGTACACACCTTGATATCCCATTTCTTGATGCTCCCATCACGGTGACCCGTAACGAAGGCTCTTCCACCACTTATGGCCTTGCACGCAGTGGTTGGTGACGTCGACCGCTGTTCCGTAGAAAGACAACGGCTGGTCCAAAGCAATTCACGGCTGGCGATTCTCCATAGCGAAATGTGGCCCTCCTCGTCTCCGACGAGAAGAACCTCTCCGGCGTCCGGGTGCCAAAACACGTCGCAGCATGTTGGGCGTATGTTGGGCTCGTTAATCCATTCCTGATAGTAACAATCATCGTGAGCCTTCCGTTGCGAGGGCCCGATGCTATTACCGGTTCCGGCGGCGGAGACGAAGATGGATGACATTCTACTACGATGACGCAAGTAAGGGGACTAAACTTATACTCCGCATGGTGCGCTCACAAGCAACCAAAGCAAGCTATCCCCCGCGAACTATCGTTAGTTACAATCGCGTGCCTTTCAAAGGCATGTGGGGCGCACAGGTCTATACATCTGATTGAGTTGGGAGCAAGGTGTGCGACTGAGTTGCTGGATGGCGAGGAAAGCGATGGATGTAAAAGATTGTAGAAACGTGCATCGCGATGCAGAGATAAAAAGTAATGCAGTACTTAGGTAACCGATTGATTGATTGATTACAAGTTACTCTGAACTCGTAAGGCCCGGTACGAAAGGAGGCTCACGGACCGCGGAGCAAAAAAGACAAAAGACAAAGAAGATATATAAATAAATATATATAACGAACATCAGAAAAAGTAGGTAATAAAGAAAAGAGAAAAAGAACGAACGGAAAAGAAAGTAAAGGAACTGTTAAAGTACACTATATTAATTCGCCTGCCCAAGATCTTCTCATACAACGAATCTCATAAAGCGCTCTGGCCAGAATGCGCTGGTTATCCAAGCTCATAATAGCGATCATGTTCCCTCCCAAAACGTCCCCAGCTTGCAACAACTCTAGCCTTATGCTCTCATAAGCTGGACATTACATGAGGACATGATATTCATCCTCAACCACCCCACTCTCACACATAGGATTTAGGTAACCAGATAACAGAGATAAAAAGTAATGCAGTACTTAGTGTACAACAGACACGTACCGCTTTGATGTTGTGCCGAAACCGAAACATGCTCCAGAGATGCATTCTCTGATCCTCACTAGGAATGTAAGGATCGAAATACGAAATGATTGCAAAATGTTTCAGCAAAGCAATGTGTCGGCGAACCCAGCAGCATTGTAGCGTCTTCTTGTTGCAATTACCGTGGCCAACACTATTCTGAAAGTCTATTAGTGCAAATTTCCCAAAAGAAATAAAGAAATCACAAACAGCGCGGTCAATTGTCGTCGACCGCCACTTGCGTGTTGCCATACGCATGAAAAATACCGTGGGCATGACATTGAAAGGCATTCCTAGCTCACAATTTTTATAACTTTTACATTTATCTAAGTGTACAAAAATTGGTTTTCTAGCTGGTCAAAGAAGGGACTGTGAAGTTCTAGGGTCGCTCAACGCTGCTTGGGTCGCCCGCTGCTTGGGTCACAGAAAAGCACAATTTTCAGAGAACATACACGTATTGTTAACCAGGGTAATTTCTGCCAAAAATGTATGTTTTTTTCCATGGGCGCTGGCGGACCCGGCGCCGGTCCGCCATACTTGTACGGCCGGTCCGCCTGATATATGATTCTTTTTCATTATCGCCAAGAAACTGGTGGCCGGCATTCAGTCCGTACATACGCATGTACATGCAATTCGACATTCTGCTGCCAGTCATTTCCACAACGCACTTAGCTCTACATGAGCCTTTGCCTAGCGATGCGAAACCATAGAATTGAAACAAACAAATACATATTGAAACAAGCTAAGAGGATTAACGAGCCGGGGTGTGGGAAGTTAGATGCGATGCGCGGTGGACTTCAGTCTCACGCTTGACGCGAGAAGGACCGGACGGCCCTAATGATGATAGGAATGTGCCAAGACGAAAGAGGAAGCGAGAGCGAGAGCACACTGCTCGAGGCGTGGTGTTATATAACGGTCGCTTCTGTTTGTGTACTTAGCTAGTCGAATTCGCAATAATATATAGAAAGATGTTCTCCGCAATTTTCAGTTGTCAACATAGCTTGGCCGGCCGGAGCTTAGATTAAGCAAGCCACCGCTCGTTGAACACATTTTCCGAAGCAATTCCGAAATGCAAAGGATACTAAGCTATCATTTTTAACGGCTCGATCTTTTTGTCTGTAAATAAAGTTTTGATTCTGTTGTTATGCGGTTGACCGTTGTTTCCGCTATTGTACCAAATAAAATGGCTGGTCGACCCGGTCGATCAAGCAACGAGTGGATTATGAATAGGCATTTTGCCACTGGGCCTGTATGTATGTAGTGCTATATATAGGAGACCCTTCTTTTGGGAAGCGTACGGAGCAGCGCGCTAGCGCTTGCAAGGCGGAGATGTTCTCTCATCTCGGCTGCAGAGGTCGCAACCCAAACCCACACAGGAGTGCTCCCCACCCCACCAGGCCCCTCAGTACGCTGTGTGTGTACGACTACATACTCCAGGTTAATGGAATTGGTGTATCTCACAAGTAACGTTATCGCTCCCTAATGTCTCCATCTTCGTATCCCACTCTTTCCCACTCTTTCCCGCCCGCGTCCCACCGCTTTGTCATCCTTCAATCATTGGCGCTGATGACAAAATGGAGGGGGACCTGGCTTGCACTGCCGGGGGCTGCGAGAACGTAGATATCGCCTGGGGACCATGCCGTACATACACACGAAGGTTGTACTCTCCCCTGATATTGTTCGTAAACGCGTCCAGATGGCAGCAGTGAGAATGAGCAGCGAATGCATGTTGTACGACACCATGCCTTGAGCGGTGATTGGTAATGTGTGTGCCTTGGGGGGCCCCCATGGGCCACGTGAGCGGACACGCAAGAGGAGTGGACGCGTAAGGGCAATCGCTCGATTCGGCCCTCAGCACAAATTATTTTATGGCGCGGTGGTTAAAAGGTGACTGTTCGTACAGGCGTTTCCAGAACCCACACGAGGTTATGGTTCGTAGAAGAACCTTACTGCATGAGGTTGCATGGCACGTATTTGGCTCTTTCGACCT
Source organism: Volvox reticuliferus (assembly GCA_019650235.1). Lineage (NCBI taxonomy): Eukaryota > Viridiplantae > Chlorophyta > Chlorophyceae > Chlamydomonadales > Volvocaceae > Volvox > Volvox reticuliferus. Next base: position 114,550 of record BNCP01000070.1, on the reverse strand, counting down.
CTGTCCTTATATGCATTGCGACAAGTTCCGTACGGCATGATGTTAAACGATTGCAGCGTTTATCGCTTTCCATGTAACCAAAAGATTGCTTGGAAAGCTTGTGGGCCGTGTCCTGCATATGTCGTACTAGTGGTCAGTTAACTGAGTGCCTGCTAATTCTGTGACTTCCGCGGCTGTGGTCTCTTCTCTCAGTGGCAAATTGCGGCTGGGCTGTAGGCGGCTGCGCGGGCAGCAGCAGACTTAATTCTGTCACTGGTGTTAATGAAGACAGGCGGGGGAAGTGTGTGTGTGTGTGTGTGTGTGTGTGTCTGTCCGTGTCTGTGTGTGTCTGTCCGTGTGTGTGTGTGGCGTTTTTTTATGTATGCTAAAATGATGGAGGCGAAGAGTGAACGGGTAATAGTTGGTTAGTCGGGTGGTTGTACGGGAGGGATTTGATCCGCGGCACATGCTAAGGTCCATTGCAACGATCATTACGATCACGATCCAACAAATGGAAAATCAATAAACGATGAGCTTCAAACAAAGCGCACCTTTGAATCCAGACTTGTCGTACTCGTTACGTTTCTTGTAGAAAGCAAAACAAGAGGAATTTGCCGATATACAAAGTAAAGTGCAAACGTCTTGGTGTCTCCTGCAGCCGCTGCCGTACATCTCCGCCTATGCTTCATGGCCCCTTACCGTGCCTCTACAGAACCTTCTTTTTCAGTTCAACGGCTTCAAAACAGCACTCCGACCTGCTGGGCCCTATGCGTACTTGAGCCATGTTTTGCTCGCCACATTCCACCGTGATGCTACCCAGTGCCACTCGCTCAGCTTTCATTCACCGTGGGCAACACCCGTACACCTCAGGCTGTACAACTCTCCGCATGCACCCTTTAGCAAGCGCCATCAGCTGCTTATAATTGTACGAAATAGCCGACCGGCCGCTACACCATGTACCAACCAACGGGTTGCAATAGAGGCTGAAGCCCCGGCAGGAGGAGACGCACCCTTACTAACACCGCTCGGTGACCAGGTCCTCGTCGTTATCCGGAGGCCGTCGGGGCAGATCCCGTTTAACGATGAACGTTTGTTCCCATGCATAGATGTCATCCCGGGCCTTATAACACTGGACGGCGGAGCGGCAGCTACCCCGCCTTGCTCCTTGTTCCTCATGATCATCATCATCAGGGTGGTGTGCGGCGGTGAGAGAAGCCGCAGAGGAAGCTCACTCCACATCTCAGTATTTGCGGTGGGGCGCCATCCGGTAAATACCGTTAGATGCGTTATCCGTCATGGCAAGAACAACACAACAAACCAACACAACCGCCAACATAAGCCCCTTCTTGGCGTTATGATTGCAGGTGAACAGTGGGGGCCGGGACCCAACCCCGCGGAGTGGAGGATCCCTGAGGCGCTGTGGCTGGCGGACTGCGAGCCCGACGTGTACGGCGCCGTGAAGACCGTGTGCGAGTACCAGGACTACGTCCAGCTCCGCCGTACGGGTCGGCGGTGCACGGTCTACCCATGATGGTTGCCATCCTCTGTGTTCGGTGTTCGGAGGCTGCAGGTAAAGGCCATGGTTGCCGTTGAGCGTGAGGTGATACCCACCCTGGAGTCAACAGTCGCCCGCCAACAACCCCCCTTCCGGTACGCCCCCCTCTACCCGCGCTGACACCCATTTTCCACGAAACGCTCGGCATGTGCTACGGCAGCGCTCCGAGCCGCACGGAGACATGCCGAGCCTTATGTGCGCCATGTCCGCAGCGGTCCTCACCTAATGCGGGTAGTTTGCAGGGTGCTGGTTAGACTGGGTGCATGTGCATGTGTTTGGCGGCAGTTGGGATCGGTGCCCCAACTTCACCATCGGGCCACCCGTGGTTTCGGCGCTACGGAGGGCTGCTCAGCTGCCCCTGGACTTCCACCCGGAGGTTCAGGTGCGCGCAACAGTGGACTGGAGACGGGGCAGGGGGTAAGGATGAGGGCAGAGGGGCGGGGGCCGGAGCAAGGGAGGAGATAGAGAAGATGCTTTGTCCGATGGGCGAACCAAAGAAAGCGATACACCACGCAACCTCATGCCTTTTGTAGCGCAACTGACGGATGTTGCAGCTGGCCCCGCTGCATTGTGAGGCGTCACGAAGCGCTGAATACCCGGATGATCGCTCCCACAGACAGACCCACACTCGCTCCGGAACCCCCTGCCTCGCAGCTTCCCTATCCACATCCCCATTTCCCGCTTCCTTTGCCAATCAGTTACATAATCGGTTGTCGGTTGTGGATTATCTGTTATTATACAGTTTATTGCTTGGGTGGAGTCGCCGACGACTCCGTGTCTCCTCAACTCCCTAGGGTCTGCATGGCGACCCGTGCAGCGCTGTCGCGACACATACAGTACGGGAGCGACATAGTTACTTTGTACTATGAACTGGATAAAGACGGCGTAATGAGACGCACTGAGGAGGCGGCAATGATTTATTTGTATTAAGAAGAATAATTGGCGCGAGGCCAAAGCGACGCGACGAGTTGTGGATCGCATGGTGAAATTCGCTATAGGTCGTTGAATTACTGACGGATGGTTTCGGAGCCGAGGACCTAACCAATGACGTACGTATCATACGGTGTTAGAGAAAGGGCCCTCACCGGAACTTTATCGATTGAAGCAATGCGCAGTTAGAGAGCCGGTGAGCTCGTGCCACTACTTGGCTCCCGAAGCTATTCCTCGTGAGCGGAACGGACCACAGTAAGAACCAACCTTCTCTCACAACTTGTAATCTATCTGTTCCTTATCGATGAGTAGATAGATCCGGATCGTGTCTCTGAGCTCGTTCTGGGTCTCACTCCCCAACACCCACATCTGCTTCACCGAGTGCGTGAGCTCGTCTGCTGGAGGTCCATTCTCCGCCCGGGGGCAGTAGTGTGATTATCGGTGCCGGCGTCTCAGTAGCTCATGCCACACTACCGGCGTGGGGGCGACCAGGGTTAGTTGCGACAAGTCCACCGGCAGTCGGTGCGTTCAGCCCCCCGCCAAGTGACGAGCCAGGCACTTAGTGGTACGATGGAGCTACGCTGTGTTACGATTTGATGCGGTGCAAGCTTGTCCAAGATGGCTGTCCGGGATGTTTCTATCTCATTGCCAGTACGGGCTGTCTCACATATCCGTACTAAAGCTACCCGCGTGTGAGCGTGTTGGGAAATGGAACCCTAAGTCGCCCACCTCTTTAACTCATCACCAGGAGGAGGTGGAGGTGGAGGAGGTGCTGACGGCGGAGTGCGACGCCGCTGACGTCCTGGTCCTCGACCCCCCCAACTGCACCTGGCGGCGGGAGCAGCCCTCGGAAGCAGCCCTCGGCCCTAGTGCGGCGGTGGGCGGTGGGCGGCGGCGGCGGAGGTGGTGCCGCTGCCGCACGTGCTATCCTGGCCAGTGTGCGCGGCGCCGAAGGGCGAGCGCTCGGGACTGCCGCTGCCGCTGCCACCCCCGCCAGTGGCAGCGCCGCCTGCCGGTCCCGCAACCCGCAAATCGCGGCATCCCCCACACGACCACGAGGCAGCGAACAGATTGGTTTGACTGCCGCAGAAACCGGTTCTAACAGCAGCACTGGCGACGGCGGGGGTGGCGTTAGTGGCTCCAGGCGGCAGCTGCTACCGGCACTGGCGCCGCCAGGCTTCACAGCGAGGCCGCTGACGCTGCCCGTGAAGTCACCTTCGCCGTCGTCACCGTCATGGCTGCCCCGCACCGTCATGGCTACCACCGACATACAGCTAGCATGTGTCCTTACGTAAGGCAACACTTGATCCGCGTCGATCGAAAACACATCAGCATTCGCCCATCAAGTACGTCATCACGTAATCAAAACCTCTCCCAACTTGTACGTGCGTTCTGCACGTCGTTTTATACCAATTATGCAAATGAACGGAAATCCCGCGCATGTATGAACTATATGGATGCTCATGAAACCAAAGCTCTCATCCAGGCTGCTCATATAGCACGATCCTATCTCCAAGGGTGCTTCTCGAACTTCGCGAACTGCTTGTCTCAACTGCTCGTCCAAACATATCTAGACCAGACCTTCCAACCACGTTTGGCTCCCATCCTGCATTCATTTCCGTACGGAAATATAGCTAGATAGGTAGCAGGTATCTATCTACTTGTTTTCCGTCGCCACCGCCATCTGTAGGTCGCCAGCAGTGGTGGGCTCATCTCCCGGTGGCAGCCCACCGCCGCCATTTCTGTTGGCCTGTATGTTGCAGGTCATTGATTCAAGAATGAAGCAAGCGCGGGTGGGTGGGGGGCTACATACGTAGCTTAGTTGATAGATACTGCGATGCGCTTATTATTTGATTACTTGTATTATCGCCCTCAATCCATGATCAGCAGACAGCAGGTAATTATTCGATTTATGGAGCACAGCAATGGTCTGGTGGACGGACGGATGGGTAAATGCTGTTGATTAACTATGATATAAATAACAACCTATAACTACTGTAATAGTTAGATTATCAACAGCAGAGTCACACACATGTTGATAACAGGCAGGCCATATATGCTAACGCACATAGGTAAAGCTGTATATATGTTGCCCGTTTAAATCAATTGTATAACATGCGTTGTATCTCTGTTATATCCGCCAACAAGGGCCCAATTGATCGGAAGATGACCCGGACTCAGTCATTTCATAATACTACCCGTATAGAGCCCAGGTGCTACAATGTGCATATTATTATTATCACGCATAAATACATATCGCATCCCATTCCATCCCTTCCAAATATTCACCCCTTCCACCTCATGGTTTGCTTCATTGTCTACGTATGGGAGTGCAAACACACGCACATATATAGATATAGATATAGATACATAATTTGGGACTACAGCTGCCACTAGCTGTAGCCACCCATACAACCTTGGTTGATAGGTGGTGAATGTGAGGTGCTATTACGGTCGTTGTGGATTACCTTTCTTGCACATGTATTTGGGGTGTTACATGTTACATGTATGTATATGTTATTTTCATGCATATATACAAAGAAATATACACATGATGACCTGGGAAGAAATTCTTCATTCGTTGTTTCTCCACCCCCCCCCCACATACATACCAGCAGCACGGAAGTCAGATCCCGTATGTCCTGCTGCAGCGACAAGATCTGCTGCTTGATATCAGCAACTTGCTCCTTGGTTTCAGAAACCTGCGCCTTGATGTTGTTGATATCGGTGTCCCGAGCCTACATGCATTACAATGAAGAACTAGAATAAATAGGCCATAGCGCAAGGCATGGTGTGATCGAGGAATGAATTAATATGTACACAGCACAGCAGTCGAGGGCCAGATAGATCCACGCGCATGCTCATATGTGCATGCATGCGTACCTCGTGGAGCTGATCCTTACGCAGTTTTTGGCCATGTTCATCCATCCAGACTTGGCTTAATGGAATCCACTTAGGGCCGAGCCTGCAACAAGCCCGGGTTGACAGGCAGGAGTCGGGCATGAAGTTGTTATACATGAAGTGTGTTTGAATAATAAGTGTCACGTAATTGTTTTGGGATTTTTAAATGTGCATGTAAGGATTGATAACCCCCGACTATGTAAGAACTTAATCAAGTAGCTCGTACGAGTTGTACTTACATATTATCCTAGCTGTATGTTATTGGTTACCTTCCGAGTAGCCCATCGAAGTAGGAGGATGGCGCACTGGAATCGATCTCAACCACATCTCTTGCAATGAGTAGCCGCCACTCCTTCTCTGCGCTCTTCTTCACTTCCGCGTACGTACCCGACATGATCGAAATCAGCAGGTTTAAAAGGATGATGGACACGATGAAGGAGAAGCTGATCAGCATAGCCTGCATGTAGAACGGAAATTTGCATGAGATAGAGCACTGGCAACAAAATCAAATATATCCAGGCAGGCTCAGGTGCCTGAATGGACCTGCGTGTCAGCACGAATGCAGTGAGTCACTTGCACCACCGCCACCACAGTCCTCATCCACCGCAAGTTCTTTTTCTCTTATTGAAGTCTTGGAAATCATTACACTTACGTGGAGGTACCAAACGTATTTCGCCACGTCCCCCGTATCCGTTTTGACACCACCTGACGTCTGTACATGGACCGATTGATGATGAGCCGCCGGCAGTGATACATAATCACGACGTGTCGTACATGCAATACAGTGATCAGGGGGGTGGATGTAATAGTTAATGATCATGTTGATACTGCTTGCCGCCCCAGGTTATGAACAAGCAATAAAAAAAATACAAAACACACAAACACACACAAACTTTTGGAGGGTTCTGTTTGTTGTATATATAGTAACTTTTAATTTGCTTTGCAATGCGATATGGTGTAGGAATGAATATATATCTTAATGGCGAACATAGTAAACACCGAGATTCTCAATATGTCAATTTGAATTATATATATTATATCGTGCACCAACATCTGCATAAGCACCGCATTTTCCCTATTCCGGGTAGGTCTTATTTAGCTCTATATGCCACTCAATGATCATTATCGCGTTGGGGGACTCCCGATCCAAGGCATATGTGGGCGGGTGTGTTCCTATGGATGTAACATGAGCGCCATATCATCATCCAGCCAGCCACCCATCGTCCTTTGGCCACGAACTCCTCGTTCTTCCCTCCAGCCCCACTAGCTGTACGAAGATCTTGATTGTGGTTTTAAATAAAATATGCCTCCACTTTATGCAGGATAGGGGGTTTTGCTTCACCCTTGGCCTCTACCTGGCAGTCCCTACCTTCCCCAGGATTTCGGGCATCCTCATATCCATTCACCCTCATCTGCTGACTTCTCCTAAATCAGTGATTTTCCCCACCGGGTTAAGTACCCACCACCAGCATCCAATGGAATCTGCCGGATGGATCAACGGTGCGTGGCATCAACTCCATTCCTGGTCAGTTCGCAGGTCGCTATAGAATCGGGGTCTGTCACCGTCCCTCTTTGTGGGGGCACATCCACCCTCAACAGAAGGAGGCATTTTTATCCCGTTCAATGACGGGATCGATCCTGGAACCTGGAATATATATAATTCAATACTCCCTGACAACATTATATATACATATATATATGACATATATATATGACATATATATATATATATATGATGCGGCAAAAATTGCCTAGATGCATGCTTGGCATTGCACCGATAACGACCCACCTCCAATAGATTTAATCCCTGACAACAACCCGCCTCATCCCCGCCCTTGGCACTGCAAAAACGACAGGACGACTAACACGAACGTAGCATCCATCCCTGTGTTCATCGTACGTACCATGAAGTAGTAGACAAATAACATGCTCTTGGGAATGCTGTTGAAAATTTCAGTGAAGTCATTCGGGATCTCGTTGTTGGCCACCTACATTAGTAATAATGATAGCAACATAAATCAATCGTTCACAGAATTAAATACATATATTGTATGCATGAATGAGTGCAGTGCATTACGTGCGTGTATAGAATTCATCTGCTGCTCAGCAGAAAACCTCTGCTGTCAAACTTATAGCAACAAATAATGTAATTTCCTTCGCTTTCCTTGGGGTAAGGTTTAGATTGTATTTATAGTATTTAAATACTTATTACTTATTAATCTCTAATAATAATACTTGCACAGACACTACTGTATACTATTGACTTATCACAATTGCAGCAAATTAAGATGACGCTTGTAGTGCACAGCTATCGAACAAATTTACCTGGTTGTAGTAGATTACGATCTGTCGAAATGAGAACGCGTATGTCATCAAAATGACGAGCACGATGAGCAAAAAGTACCGGATTTCCGTGGTAATGCGGAAGATGATCCTCACGTAAATGCCCGTCTCCTTAAACACTGTGTGATTGGACGAACGAAGGCAGACAAGTAAGCACGCCGCAAAGCGTGGAAGCAAAGCGTGGAAGCAAAACATGTGTATGACCTGTAACACAACTTATATAAGAAAATACATAATAGTAATGCATGTACGCGTACGTACGTGTACGGCGTCCAACAAAATATACGCCATTTGTATATCATCGTGAACCCTATCTTGGCGTAAATGCACCAAACATTATTAATCTGGCCCAGCCACTTGATAAGATAATGCTCTGAGTTCTCATGATTACTGATCCATATATATCATACGTGTCCCTCCCCTGCGCTGTGGCTCGGTCCGGTCAGGACTTCCTGCGCTCATCTTTGCAGGCAGGGCGAGTCGCCAACAGTGTCGTGTAACACCCCGTAAATGTCATATTTGATAGTCGTGCAATCAAAGGCCTACACGCTCCTAGCCAGTCATCAGGCACACATATAAATGTTTAACATAACGCAAGCCGGATAACATAATCATCGGCGGCGCATCAACACACCAGAGAGGGCTTTCAGCACTCTTGCGCCCAGCAGAAGTGTACAAGCAGACATGACCCAGTAAGCCTCCTGGACATTCGTTATCTGCATGTGGGTGGTGATGTGTGTACGCAGTCTAGAATAAATACACCAGTGGAATAGAATTGGTAATGATAAGCGACAGATGGATAGCCATAGGACATTCTTTAGGGATAACATTGATCATCATATTAGCGTAGCTGATCACTCACTAATGTATGTTATTGTATAATGTGTTAGTATAATTTGAATGTTAGCAGGGCGTGCAAACCAACGTTCTGCCATAGACGCATACGTGCGGGTATCTGTATCCCTAAAGGCGCTTCACGGCGGAGCCATGTTGCCCAAACTAAATAATACGACATTGGAATTATCCATATGCTTAAAAGAGAACATGTCGAAGTGTCCGCTCTGTCTCGATCGAATGATCAGCAACCCGGCAACTACGGCGGGAAATGCGAGATCCAATCCTTTCTTTGCTGGTAAACGCGGCACAAACGCAGCACCACACTTCATTATGTTGTATCCTTATTAATAACGATATGGGCACATATATCATTAAACCATTCCCCTTGCCAGTATTGGCTCGCTGGGCTAAGCAAGCCTAGTTGAATCTTACTTATATGGTCCGACTGGCCTGTCAGGCCTAATAAGCCCAGGCCGTAGTTGACAGGTTCTCTGCATGCTGTGTATGTCAAGTACGTCTATATTACGGAAATAAATTGAGGGCCCTCGGCATAAATTCTCACTAAATATCTTCACATTCCTACATCTGTGTCTACCAGCAACCGGCCACATGTCACATCGCTGCTGGCAGGTAACACCGCCACAAAATAATAACACGGTTGTTGTATGTTGTATCTTTATTCACCCATCATCATCATCATCATCATCATCATCATCATCATCATCATCATCATCATCATCATCATCATCATCATCATCATCATCACCTATCGCTCACGCACCTGTAGCACCATCACCACGATGACCAGAATGCCGGAAATCAGCTCCATCCAATTCCACAGACTGCCGGGGCCTGCATGCAGTTGCCCAAGGCCCCCCCTTGGTTTGACGTCTTATTCACTGTCATGATATTATATATATATATATATATATATATATATGAGTGTGTATTATATAGCCTTCATGCTGAACGGCAGGTAGGTGGACGGTATGGTGTCTCGGCTCTGTGGAGTGTCCCATGCCTGCACAATACATATTAGATTGATGCCTTTGTATGCTTATACATGTACAGGAGCGTGCTGCAGTAGTTGTGAACTGCAAGAATAATGGTTCTGCTTAAGTACTGAAGCTTCAGCGGGTGCAGTACATACATAACCTAGGTAGGGTATGTACGGGGAACTAGTAATAATGGGTCTTTGATATCAGCAGTACGGGATCTTCCGAAGCAGGTACAGCATGGATGCAGCTGCAGTAGTCCTGTGACGTGACGGCCTCTCGACTTGCTAATTGTCTTTTGATGCCATCTTATGTGGGCATGTATTAACACAGCACATTGTACGACATTAGCAACAGCGGACGTTTCCACTAACGCACGTCGTACATCGCTAAATCAATCAATAGTGACGATTAAGCATACGACGTACGCATACACATATAAATAAATATATATATATGTGTGTGTGTGTGTATCTATACACGCACCAAATTTTGCAAAAATCTGACATGAAGCGCCAGGGGATACGGCGATTCCTCTTCCCAATGCGGGTGTTTCATTACTAAGGGTATCGAAGGCTGGGTCCCATTCATTAACACATCCTTAAGCCAGCCATGGAGCATTGATCCATCTCAGTCCCAACTAACATGACTTACCATTAAAATAATAGAGAACTCCGAGATGAATCAACTGGCTTAGCTCCGTCCACAGGTAATACATGTTGATACTTTGGACACAGACCAGCAAAATATATCGTGGGACGCTGTGTCCAAGTTTTGTATTCTTGCCGTACATTGACGCCCGGTCGACCTTCGGGTTCCAGCTTACGTCCAAAGTCGTGCTCGTGATGTACAGCGTGATGAAGAAGACGTAATATACGGCCCTCCATTTAAAAATACGGCCTAGATCAATTTGCAGACGTGACCGTTATTGGGTACATCATAAACATTTGCATCATTTCCATAGCAATGCAAACTCTTACTATCCTACCACCCAGATCTCACAGAAGTCGTAATGCACAACACATGCGCACCTACAACGCGCACAAATAAGAAGTTTCTAATAATGAACACGCACGAGCTGTTATCTGTCCGACTGACGGCGCCACAACACCTACCCGGATGGTCCATGCAAATATAACCCATATCAGACGGTGTGAGAAGTTCAATAATTGACAATACGAGGGACTAGTGTGGAGTTCTACATATATGTACTGTGCAGTACAGACCGCTAGCCATATTTGCTCAGTGCTGTAATATTGCATGGGTACCTCGATCGGGGCCTGCCATTGGAGTAAATAAACCCGTCAGTCATCAGTAATCCACTCAAATATTGAATGTGCACTTTAGTCTGTCTGCAAGCAGGGTACGGCCCTCGGCTGCCGAACTCACTCACTCACCCACCCGCTCGTCCAGAAGCCGAAGGCCGTAACCTGCTGTCTCACGCTTGGCATTACACGTCCCACATAATATACTGACCATATATATATATATATATACGCTCCTCACATGCTGTATGATGCCATCATCCATGCATCGAACAATATCAATGAAGCACTGCAACATTTAATTTATAAAAGCTACATACCTGCGTATGCGTTCCACTTGTACATGAGTATTGCGGTCCCAATGTCTGTGCTCAGTAGTGCCTCGTTGAGGTCGTTATCCACCAGTGCCCCCAGCGGTGAATCTGTTGGATCCCGTGTCGCTGTCGCCAAGTACGGCAGTCCACATCCATCACCAGGTTGAACGTTTTCTTTGGCCTTCATCCACGGCAAGCCCGCCTATGCACGCCATGGACCACCCACACATAGAGCATGCATGCGTGCATCAACGGCAGCAATAACAAAGAATCCGAAACACGGTATTATTTGTTACTCTTTAAATTTTACAATACAAGCAATAGTTATGGTATCATGTGAGTAAGGTGTGCTCATCCAGAAATGGCTGGCAAACTAACACCAAGGAGCTGAACCTGGCATCCCGAGATCTATGCCTTCACTTTCAGAGCTTTGTCACGGTCATATCGGCCCCACCCATAAATGATAATAATAAAAAGAACTAAGGGCATGATGAATTCGGACCATTTATCTTCACTATGTTTGCTAACTTGAGTAATCTTAACCTAGGATTAATGCTTTTTCACTGATGATGGTTACCGGGGCCAGGTGCAGTTAGTGACGACACAAGCCAAGCCAGATGACGTTTTGATGTATCCAACATATGTTGTTTACGTGCTGTACGCGCTTATCTACCCACTGCTGACTGCGGGGTGGTGAGTTAGTAAGCTTGTTTGAGGATTTCTATCTAACTGACATTTCATTGGCAGATGCCTCAGAGCTGCTGTATATATGTGCGCGGCCTTGGTCACCTAAATGACCAGGTAGGCGGAACCTACAACGGGTCCCTGGCTCACTCACAGCCAGCTTGCTGGAATGAGGAGTCACTCATATACTGCCGTGCTGTTTCGTGATGACTTAGGCGCTCAATATCCTTCAAGTTCGTGACCAGTGTGTGCACGCATACCAGGACGGCATCAGCGCAAGCTTGTTTCCTTTTTCCTCTGTTGTTTCCGGCAGGATGGCTAGCTGTCACGAACGGAGAACTTACCGCATGCACATGCTGGGTGTCGTGGTTTCCTGCATCAGTGTGTGAGCTCAACTACTAGGCATAGGTGCTGAATAATAACACTGGGACCAACCATTAGGACCGATCATATGTGTCGAGGTAGTGGATACTTGTGCTCGGGCCATGTCGATTCAGGTCTTTTATACCTCTTTGGTTGTACGGCAAGATATTGTAGGAGGTAGGAGATAGTCGTTGCACTTGTACGGCAAGATGCACCCTGTCAACATATCGAAAGGCCTTTGTGCCACGCAACTACTACATAGGATAGATCGCTGTACCTAAACCCTAAGTACTTACCATGCGCCTGTCAGTTAACTCCGATGTATTCAGTTCTTTATCTTTTAATTAGTAAATAACGAACCTAATCTTTTCCATGTTTTCTGATGGCTTTCGACCATGTCATGACAAGGTGTACGACTTCGGAGCTAAACCGGTATTTAAACGATCATCATGAAGCAAGTGAGCTTTTTCACTTGACTCTAAAGCGTTTTGTATTTCATGGGCGTAAACGACCATCTAATATTTGATCTCTTTTCTCTTTATGAACTTGTAATGGATACGTCCTACAAACACTTTTGACAGGCCGTACCAAGAGCTTACATCAGCACATGAACCTTCCGGTCGCAAAACACTGAGACGAATAATAGACAGACAGACGTCCAGGCAGCAGGCAGGCAGGCAGGTAAGCAGGCAGACAGGCAGACAGATAGACTGGCAGATGGACAGACGTGCAGGCAGGCAGACACAAAGGTTTCCAAGTATTATCATAATCATCTTTATAGTATCTCTGTAAGGGGGGAATTCGTACCCCAGTATCACGCGCTATTGCACCAGTGTTACAATCTCACTGCCAAGGCCCTCTGTCTGTTGCTGGGTTAGGGTTTAAAATGGGTTTCCTCATTTCCCTGGTATAACACCATGTGTCGCTCATTGTCAACACATCCCCGTGAGCGATACACGCTCCACGGTCAGCCGTTACTGAGAGGACTCTACTTCATCGGCACTTGAAGGACCCCTCCTGGGCTTCCCAATGCTGGACAACAGCCAGCCCAGCCCAACATCCCGATCAGCAGGACTCGACCCCCCGACATCAGACCTGCCGCGCCCAGCGCGTTACCATTGGCCTCTATACCATGTAAGAAAGAAAAGCGCCCAGCCCCGGCCGAATTATTCTTCCTCATTTCCCTATATATCACCGTGTGTCGCTCATTTTCAACATAAGCGTTCAGTTCAGCCCCTTTCTTCTTTGTGCTAACTGTCTTTTGCACTGCAGTAGTTGCATACAGCTGTGACCCTGTTGCACCTACCATTTTTGCACGCATTCGAGCGAATGGTAAGCCAGTAAGGGTTTTGTTTATTGAGAAATATCGCGTATGATTATGTTAACTTAAACCTGATGTGCATACAGCGTTTAAACATACTTATTTCGTCACTTATGTGCTTCAAGGCGTCACATTAATGTGAGCGAGAAGCATCACAGAATTGACTGACGAACTGGCTCGCTGGCTGGAGTAAAAGATATATTATATATACTGTAAGATATACGTGGTTAGTGAAACAGACATCCACAGACAGATACAGACACAGGTAGATATATAGAAAGGTAATCTGGCTTTAAAGCAAAACCACGCACGTGCATTATTTATCGCCACATATACGATTTTACCTTTCTCGCAGCTAATAGTAGTGTATATGGAGGTGGACCAGCAGAAATTGGCCGCCTGTCTGTCGTAAGGTTGATGATCACCTGTGCAGCCTGGGAGAAAGCACATTGAGCAGGAAGGCAGTTTTAATTATTGAAAATTGAAATCATTTGTGGAACATTCCAATAACAGATAAGGTTATATGTATGGATGTATAATGATAAAGTAAAATGTATGTATGCCATGGATGCACGTGCGTACATACTTACTGCAAACCGTACTGCAACAGCAATGAAATGCTAAATAAATAATATGCCATCAGCATAAATTGCGCCAGGAGCCCTCTTTCCTCCTGGATTTGAGTATGGTCAGCAGTCCGTCAATCTGTAACGATGAAACAAAAGCTTTTACACGCACAGCACATGAAGAGTTTGGGGTGTTACACTGTGGGCGACTCGCCCTACAAGGGCGAGCACCAAGGGGCCTGACCGGACCGAGCCACAGCGCAGGGGAGGGGCACGTGGCTTTGTCTGTCTGTCCTGCCACGTGCTCCCCCTCTCACTAAGACCAGCTAGAGCAAAGAAAGACTCAGAGGCTCTAGCCTGGCCACTAACAGAGCACTGAGGAGCACCACGAAAACAAGGAGGGAACAAAAGAAAACAGGGGGCGACTAATTGCACAAAGAAGGGGACCACTCTCCTCCAACACAAAACTGAACTAGCAAGAGCCTGAAAAAGACACACAGAAGCCCTCAGATGAGAGATGCCAACAGGAGAGCACACTCAAAACACAGCCAAGAAGGAAGAACCCAGCTAAAGACAGAGGGGGGGATGACGAGCCAAGCTGGCGCCCCCCTAGAAAGCCTCCCGGCCCCATCCACAGCTGGCCCCTCAAACACCTGCACTGCACAAGAGGGAAAGACCTCTCTCACTGCCTCCCTCAAAACCCTCAGAACCTAGTGCCTGGACACAGGCTCCTCCAGCCACGAGACCCTCCACCCTCTCCCTGCCCCTCCTCAAACACCAGGCTGCCTACCCGTTCTCTCCAACTCTCCTCCTCTCTCCCCCTACTTCTCCCTCAAACCTCCCCCTTGAAACCCCGCCCTAAGAACCCTGCTCTGCTCTCTCTGCTCCACGGCTGGTGATTTCCATAGGAGAATCACATCCAATCTGAGCTCCAACTATGGCTAGGATGGGATGTTGCGGTCCCACCCGATCCCAGCCATATTTAAGGATACCCAGCGCTGCAAAAGATTGCAAGCGAGTCCAGAAGTCAGCAACTGTACGGGCCCGTGCTTGGTCCAGGGGAGAAGCTGTTGTTAGTGCTGCATTGTCCAAAGTTGGCTGTGTCGTGTAGATGATTGGCCGTGTGTTGACAGCTTCATCCTCCTCTTGCGTAAAGCCCCGTGAGTGGTTGAAGAAGTCAGTAATAGCCCGTTGACGAGGTCCCTGCTCTGCTGTATGGGTCTGTTGTTGTTGCTGCCGTCCGTGGGTAGATGTCCCCTGTTGCCTTTGTTCCCGGGTTGCAGCCCGGAGACAGTACCTGCCATACTCCATAGAAGACAAAGCAGCCATGGCTATCACGTCCCAAGGTGCCTGTTTGCACCCGGGTGGCGCTTGGACGAGCCACAGCTGTTGCCTGGTTATGCCCCCCTCTATGGTGGCTGGTGACGGCAGTCGCAGATGCCTGTCAATCTGCTCTCGCACCGCCTTGGCTATTGGACATTCCCAGAAATGATGCAGGCGTGGGGAGTAAGGCCGATAAGTATCTCCTCCATAGCTCCCACACTCTCAGGGTTTGATGGGCACCCTGGAAAGGTGTGTGTTGCCCGGCAAGGGTATCCTATCAACCACCAAGCACCACAGCGTCTCTTTCTTTTTATTCTCCCAACGAACTGCTGTCCACAGCCGAGCTAGGGTTGCCTGAAAGTGCTGGAGGTTGGTGGCAAGGTAGGGAGGAGTTGGGCCATCTGATGACACCCCTAGAGCCTCCCTCACGAAAGCTGTCAACAGCTCCAAACGCTCCCAAGTAGTTGAACCTCCTTGCAGCTGGGTAGCTTGGCTGACTGTAAGATGGTAAAAAGGCACTATACCCGAGTCTCCTGGCAATCTCCAGCCCAACCGCCTGACTATCATGGCCATCACTGTGGTTCAGTCTGGTGGTGCTGGCAACTGCTGCTGCATTCTGTCCTCCACCCTGATCTGCTGTTGGGGTTGTAAGCGATTAACAACCTCCCGTGCTGCTGCTAGCCATGCTGGGCTGATATCATTGCAAAGGGCTGAAAGAGCCCTATGGGTAGACTCCTTGTCTCGCAGTTGGGTGGGGTTAGCTATGCGGTCTAGATATTGGAGGTTCCAATCCAGCCAGTTAGTTGTCTGATGGATGGGTGTTTGGCTGTGCTCCAGCATGACATACACTCTTACCAGGTCGCCAACTGTAAGCAGTTTTCTGCAAGAAGCCAGCAGCGGGTGTCGTGTTTCCAGGCCTGGGCGGAAGTTGTTCCCATTGGTACTTCTCCCAGCATCCACATTGTTGGGCAACAAGGGATTACCCCACAGGGCAGCTGCCCAGCACCAGTCTCCGGGGGCTAAAGGGGGGTTGCTGACATCTTCTAGTGGTGGGAAATGTCCCAAGGCCCCTACAATCCGGCTGATATCCTCAGGCAGGGTCTCTCCACCCAGCCAAGGCCCAGTTGCATGGGCAGTGGTAAGGGCCCAAGGCTTAAAAGCTGGATGAGTGATCTCCAGGTAGGTGGCCAGGGTCCGGATCCAAGGGTGGATACTATTATCATTACCACGAGTGGCCGGCTCTTCCTCCTCTTCCTCAGCTATTGTAGCCATCGTAGAGTCCATGGGTGTTACCCTCTCTCCACCGCTCCTGGCCATCAGAGTCCCCCGGATGAACCGCACAGCCCACACTGCCCTACCAACTTATAGGGGGGATAACAGCCCCTAACTGGCTTGCCTGTTAGAAAATGTTAGTGTAACAGAGGTCTCTAACAAATCGGGAGCTGTCTGATGGTGTTTGGGCTAGGTGCAGGTCCACCTGGCTGTCAACAACAATGTTGACAAAGTAGAACAGGAATTCACGTTGTTGATTGCTATAAATGACTGTCTGATGGTGTTATGGCGTGTTTTAGGCTGTTTGGTGGTGTTAATGAATATTGGTTGGGACTTGAATCCTGTAACAGCCTGTAACTGCTCTATCTGCTATGTTATTAGGTCAACGTCTCTGTTACATACACCAGGTGCAGGTCCATCTGGCTGTCAACAACAATGTTGACAAAGTAGAACAAGAATTCACGTTGTTGGTCTCTATATATGACTGTCTGATGGTGTTTTGGCATTTTTTAGGCTGTTTTGTGGTGTTAATGAATGTTGGATGGGACTTAAATCCTGCTGTAACAGACTGCAACTGTTCTACCTGCTGTGTTATTAGGTCAACTGTTACATACACCATCAATCATGCTACTGCAATATCAGTCAAGGCATTAAAAAGGTAAATGACAAGCCAAGCCATATGCACAAAGAACACTGCAGTGAAGTATAGCCCTAAACCATACTATGGCTCAAGGCATCCTCATGACCATAGACCAACACATGAGCAGTTCAACCCAATTATCTCCATATAGAGGTAGCCCATACAAAAGATCTGTATCACCCTGCCAATTTTCGCCCGTGTTGTGTGGCGATGTCAAAACATGGCCATGCAGTCCGCAGTCCAGAGAAACATACAATCTTTGCCTGCCCGCTAAACAAATGACCATAGCAAGGATTGAGCCCATGACCATTCAGATATTGTCATTGAGCGAATTATGACAGACCATACTCTTCCTCTAACACAGAATAACTACTTATCTAGAATCTCACAATAGGTTGCTGGTACTATGTTTGAGTTGTAACTACCGAATCCAGACTGCCTGGTCTGGATTCTACAGTTATAGCTTTCATTTCCACGACTTGCTAACTGTATGTAGGTTCCAGACTTGTTGGTCTAGATCTTACAGTTAAGATATGTTACTGCATTCAACTTTTAACTGTCAGTTCCAGACTTGCTGGTCGGAACTTACAGTTGATATCCGTTATCGCATCAACCTTTGAATTATGCAAGCCTGACAGGTGCGAATGCCACGCACTGCCCCTTGTTCCCTATTAACCAAAATCACTTGCGTGTCACGCCAAAGTACCGTAAATCGAACACAACTAGTGCCGTACCGTCACTCCCCCCCCAGCACCGTGCCTAGTATGTCTGGCGCTGGTGGTTTGGACAGGACTGATCTACACCTTGAGTACCTCAACGGTGTCTCCACTCTCTCTAAACAAGGCGTCTCTCCAAAACACCGTGGCAAAGATTACCACCCAAAGGCATCCGCTACTTCGGCACAACACCATTCTGCCCTCCTTCTGACGAGCAGAGAGCCATTTCATCCGGGCCTCATCACCCATGGTGATATACTCTATCAGGACCCGTGCTGCCGTGACTATACCGGTCTGATCCACCACGCTGGGTAGAACCAAATCTAACAATTCAGATGACAACCCAAAAACAACTGCCTCCGCGCACGGCATTCCGCTGCTAACCAGGGCACCGGGCCCCACTGACTCACGGATTCCCGTGCTAAGTAGCCGTCGCACACTGCACCCTGCTTCAAGCAGAATCACCCTTAGCTCATTGCTCCACTCGAAAGGTAAAAGCACCCTGCGCATCTTTTCCAGCATGAGGACGCTCAATAGGTTCCTCAGCTCCTGCGTGCTCGGCTGGTACTGGACCAGAACCGGGCGTGTTAGTGCTGTGTGCAGCGCCACCACCTTGGTTCGGCTATGCCAGCCCGGCATGCCCTGCCCCAGAGCTGCCTCCACTCCTCGTACTTCTCCCAGTGCCCACTCAGCTAAGGCTCCTTGCCGTACTGCCGTGCTCCTTGCATTTTTCTTGTCCGGCGCGCTGAAGGTCAGGCGTGCACGCAGCTCTGGCAAGCCAACTTCCTCGATCTCTCCGTCCTCATACACTATCTGGAACCTGTGTGCGCGTCCTTGCCTTCCTAGGTAAGATGACACACCTAACTTGCGTCCATCCCGCCTGCCACGTCCGCGCGGCTCACGCATAACGGCAGCGCCCACTAGCTCCTTCAGATGCTGGGGTACCGCCGCTGCGATCTTGGGCCCGGCGTCGACAGCCTGGGCTTGCTCACCCGGCACCCGTTGGGCCGTGCACCGTGGGCAGTACCATACCAGGCACCCTCCGGTACCTCAGTCAGCGGTGGCTTGAGGCAATAAGTGTGCCACCCAGGGTACCGGCGACGCAGTTCCACGCGGCGCTGGTACAGGTTCCACCGATTCTGCCAGGTAAGGTATGGCGTGTCGGGATGACCACGCTGCGGCTCTCTGACCGCGAAGATGTCCTCGAGGCGTTGCAGCTGTGGGACGGAGTCAGCGACCCGCTCCAAGGGCTGCTCGGTCCCACGGCTCGGATGTACTGAGGGATGGCAGGGGATGTGCTTTGGGTGCTCCTGTTCCCGGTGAGTGGTGAGCGCCAGGACCAGTTGCCGGTGCGCGCTCCGGGGTAGGGCGCGGCTCGTGGTGGGGCCGCGGTGATGGTACTCGCTCGCGTTCGGTGATCTCTTTGACCGCGGGAGCCGAAAGAGGAGAAGCGCGTGGTGGGGCCGAAGTAGCTTCCGCTACCCCTCTGGTCTCTTGAGCCGAAG
This sequence comes from Volvox reticuliferus, assembly GCA_019650235.1. NCBI lineage: Eukaryota > Viridiplantae > Chlorophyta > Chlorophyceae > Chlamydomonadales > Volvocaceae > Volvox > Volvox reticuliferus. Next base: position 95,041 of record BNCP01000070.1, on the reverse strand, counting down.
GGGTTTTCTTGGGGCTCGAAGGAGGTCACTGTTCAGCGGCCCCTGGCTCCCTCTCCGTTTGGTCGACGACTAATCCTGCAAGGCATTGCGCTTGTAGGGAAAGGGCGTCGTCCCACTGCGTTGCTTACCTGCACTGGCTGCGCCCGTGTGAGGAGGCTAGCCTAGCCAAAAATCGACAGCCAACAGTGGGGTGATTTGCGTTGGGTCCGTGGAGGTAGCAACCTGGTTGAGTTTGATTAGCCAGCAATCCGACGAGGTATGATCTGCGTTCCACCCGTGCAAGACGCACCCATAGATCGTCTCGCGATGCCTTCTGGGCGTCCATGGTCCTGCGCCTGAGGAAGGGTGACGCGGTCTTGTGTGGTGCGTGCCGGGAGAGCTACACGACCTGGGTCGTCGTGGGGGTGATGGGGAGCGTGAGTCCCGTCACCTCGATTCGTGACGATGCGGTGGGCTCCGAGAGCGCTCCTCGTGACGCGCGCGGTCCGATCGGCGCCGGGATTCCTGCACTTCGGACACTAAAGGTCCAGAAGGCGGTAATCAAGGTTAAAACGCGCCTGATCGTGACAGATTGTTCCGCTAAGGGATGACGAACTTGTGTGAACTGACGTTGGTCGATTTGACGGTTTCGTCCCGTTCGCTCAGAGATGAGAGTGGTGGGCTATGGAAGCTCAACCACATAAGAGTGATAAAAGTGTAGCGAGCTGCAGAAGCTCGACTACGTGTGTGCGATGAAAGTGTAGCGAGCCGCGGAAGCTCGACTACGTGTCTAGACGCGAAGCGCTCGCAGCCTGTCCAAGACTCGAGCAAAATTTCCAGTGAGGGAACTTCGCGTGCACAATGATTGCTCTACAATTGTTACTTAACGAACGCACTTACTGCAGGTCACAGCGTGCAGTTGTCAGTTGGCTGGGGATAACGCTTTGCCGCTCGCCTCTCCTCAACGCGAAGGTGTTGGACTCCTCAGGAAGTGAAGGATGTCCTCTTATCCACCGAACGGGTGGTGGATAAGGCCTTGGTGCGTTGCCCAGGGCACACTGATGTCGACCGATGATTGACGACTTCTTCGGGTTGGGGCAGCAGACTTGGTGGCTTGGCTTATTTGGGGTTTACAATCTTTAACTCGTATTTTGTAGGTCTTTTCCGCTCACAAAGAATAGCTTTGAGAGCCAACTGACGAACTCTTCAGTTGCTCTCGACGCTTTTATTCGCGGCAAACTTCTAGATGGGCCTTACGTCAATCGACGTGGCCTCGGAACAAACGAAACGCGCGCACGCCTGTTGTGCGTCCAAAGGTACCATGCGCGCGCAATTCATCCTACCAATTACGAAACCGTTCATGACTCGCTACGTTGCCAAAGTAGCGGCCCGTTAACCAACAAAAAGCCTACTTACACATAAACACATTATGTTGGACACACCATATGTCACGACATGCGCACGGTGTGATTCGAACCCCTGACACACAGATTCTTGATTAAGGTCTTAACACAATCAAATGCTAGATGTGATAATGTCGCCCACACAACTTAATATCATGGCGACTGCCGTATCGCGACTCCCTAGTCGCGATTGTGGGGATGAACGATTAGGATGCCACTACTAGATAGCTAGGCCTGACGGAATGAGCACATTTACATTGCAACGTCGGACAAGGATTCTCAAGCTCTGATTGCCTGACTGATTAAAAATACCTTGCCATTGTCCCATTGTTTCGACAATCAATTCAGACAGCCACCAAAACAGACCCTTTCAGACAATAGAAAATGTCTTATTTGTTTGCTTTTACAATCAAGAAGGCAGAACGCAAAGGAAAACAAATGGTGCACGTGACACCCACTGCATGCACTGCTTGACTATTTTCCTTTTTGATATAAGAATATCTTAATTGTCATAAAATTTTTAATCTACACAAAATGGCTAATGCTGTGTGGCTCCTACGACGGAGTTGTAAGGCCCTGCCAGCACCGGAACCACGGAGATGTTGTTAACAATGGCGGCCATGAATCAGAATAGCTTGATCGTTGTTCCATACTCATCTTCTTTCGAGTTTGAATAAGATTTCATGAATGCAGAAGTGAGTCATGAATAATTGAGTTTCACACACAGCAAAGTGCGCAATGCAGGGCAAGTCATCCTGATGTTGGTGCTCTTCCTTGTAGCTTTACAGTACACACTACATCATTTCGTTCATACAAGCTGCTTGGAAGAATTCCTGCTGACATGTTGCTTTTGTGTTGGAGTGAGCAAGCCATACAGCCATCTGTCTGGGAGATCTGCCACGTTCACTGGTAGTAGGCATCAGATCTTCGGAGTCCTCCTTTCAAATGCAATATTCTTTGGCATTTACCATGCGTTCAGTCAACTTGGGTGAGTAGATATCTGATTTGGGTAAGCCATGCACGCACGCAGCAGCAGCTAGGTGGCTAGTTCCTTACACCTACCATTTTCTTTTTGTTTAGCACACACTTAAATTTAGCTCGCATTTGATAATAGGCATCTAGGAGATGAATTACAATAGTAGTGTTTAGTTTGTAAGTCTTTAATTTTGCTGAGAGTGAGCGACACATGGTGATATATTATGGGATTTTAGTAGGTAAATCATGGTCAGGAGAATTGTTTGCTTTCCTTTCGGGCACCATGGGGGAAGCTGATAGTTTCTCGCCGGGAGCGCCTGACCTGAGGTCGGGGGTTCGAATCCTAGAAATTGGGAGTTTTGACTTGCTACATCTCAAAGCGTGTATTGGGGGTGATGAGAATGAGCAGCATGCGCACGATAATATACTAGGGGGATGAGAAAGAAGTAATATTGCTGAGTGCTATTATTTCTGGTGATTTTAAGTTTATTAAGTTTATTTTGAGAACTAGTGATGAACCTGCGTGCTCCTAATCAACTGCACTGTTAGATGTACCATAATTTAGGCGTCCATCCTTATCTGCTGGTGATATCCTCATTAATGATTTTAAAATAACTGCTTGCTGCTCCCATCTGCCTGCATGCAGGAGCCAGGCCAGGCTCACCAAATATGAACTGATTCGTAGTTGTCATCATGAGCAAGGGTGAGCATGTGTGTTTCTTATTGTGAGTCACTTGTTCATCAGCATCCACATGAAAAGTCGTGCATGCTTATCATGGGTCATGATGCATGTTGAAAATTCATGTCATTTGTTATGTGCGCCAAGCTTGCATGCATCCTTGTGCTTCACTCTTATAAATAGGCCATTTACCAAGTACCTGAGCAAAATTGCCCCCATAGCTGATTTCATTAAAAAATATTACTTCTTTCGTTTGGGGGATTTGGATTGCAGTTTTTTGGTTTACTAGGGCCTGGCAATCCTTCTTGCACCATCATGTGTAATGAAGGTAATAGTAGTCCTTGCCACTTGCTTTGACAAGTGATGGCCACTTGCCATCACTTGCCATCCATGCAGGTGATAGCATCGCTTGTCATCACTTGTAAGCATGCCAGTTGCATGCTTACATCACTTGTCACATGCCCCACATGCTTCAAACATCGCACATTTGCTCATTACTTGCATCATAAGTGCAGTCTTATGAGTTCATCAAATTATTTCATGTTGATTCATATGTCAGCTGCAATGTATGAACTGCAAGCACATTAGATATGGCATATGTGTGCTTGCCACTGCACTTGCCTGGATTATATATTGTGCTAGTGCTAATATGTATCATAGATAAGAACCCTGAATACCTTATGAATGTAGTATCCTGGGGTATCTACGGGTAGTATCTGAGGTGACAACTGGTCATCTTTCGATTGAGCCTTGGCTGTAGGCGGATACAACAGAGATACAACTAATAATATCGAGCCGGTTGAGACTGACCCGGGTTCTAATCCCCCTCCTGCCAGATGGAGTGGGCAGTCAGACTGGTTGGTGTGAGGTGGCAGCCCTCAGCTCCAGGCCGTGAGGAGTTGAATCCGGAGAAGGTCTTAGGGTGGTGATTCACTTTATCCCCTCTGATGCGGGGACGCACCTGCCTGAAGGGGGGATAATTGTAGTATCCTGGGGTATCTATGGGTAGTATCTGAGGTGGCACCTGGTCATCTTTCGATCGAGCCTTTGCTGTAGGCGGATATAACAGAGATACAACAATAAATCAAGAAACGTTATCAATTCTTGGCCGGTCTCTTTGATACCTTTTTTCAATATGTGTGCAGGAAAACGTTGTGCACGACACAGAAAAGGTTTCGGTCTTCATAATGCACAACATCAACAACAGCAAGAAGATGACCCTAACATTGCCCAGTGGGACCGTCAAGGCTGGAAAGGAGCTCAAGAAGCACACGGTAGTTGAGCTGCCAGTGGAGAGCCTACTTGCCAAGTACAACAAACAGAAAGAAGGTCAAGGAGTGGGCCTTCATCCATGGCTGCACCAATGATCTGTGGAAGGACTCAATGGTCCAGTACAAGGGCATGCTTGCTTTGGTTGAATGACTTGTGAGGTGTCATGAGCTGGCAAGCAAGTTGGTAATCGTGAGCTGCCTGTTTTGGTAGATGCTTATCAGGCTATAACACTACTGATGGATGAAATGTATGTGTGGACAGAAGTGGCGGTGATAACAAGGTGCGGTGTGAGATAGGGCCAAGATCAATGATTTGAGCATGTCTTTATTTGGCTGTAAATTATTATATGAATATGGATTCTTCCTGAAGATTATGGTTTGGGCCTGGATTCATTCATGCCCCTACATGCTTCCATGCTAATAGACACTGACATGGATGATGACAGACAGAATTAAACAGACATGACATATATAAACGACTAGGACAACTTGTAACAGCTGATAAAATTTACATTGTTCATATGTACCTACTTCTCAGCAGCATTTAAAATTCGTCAACAACAGATTGGGATCACAAACATTCGCTACAGATAGTAACAGCCTATCATTGCAATGTCATCATGTTACTTTTCATAACCGTTTTCAAGGTCTGTTAACAAATATCCCCTGTGGCCGCTCCTACCTACCAACTTTCTTTGACAACCATTCAAGGCTAGCACTCACTTCATCATTCCTTCATCCTAACAGCTTTCAACATATTTTATCTCTTGTGACAACACATTCCTTCACAGGTCCTTACAGCAACTGTCCTGTAGCCGCTCCTACCTACCAACTTTCTTTGACAACCATTAAAGGCTAGCACTCAGTTTATCATTCCTTCATCCTAACAGCTTTCAACTTTTTTTACCTCTTGTGACGACACATTCCTTCACAGGTCCTTACCGCTGCAAACAGTATCTAACAATAACCACTGTTAACAAGTTGGGTTCCAGGATCGGGTGTGTCACAACTCCAAACTGGCCCCAGACAGCCTCTAACTGGCCTCTAGCTGGCTGTTATGCATTGCTAACAACAATCGTCCAGAGCTGATAATGAGCTCATCTGACAGCCCCGCCTAAGAAGTTAGGCGCTGTTATCCCCCCTATAAGTTGGTAGGGCTGCTTGCCTTGCCTGGATGTGTTGCCTGAGTGGCAGTAGGCCGAAACCACCAGTTGAGGGATGTCCTACCAAGAGTCTGCTAGGCACTCCAGTGAAGTGCTGGCCCTGATCTTTGGGGCCCTGTTGCCGATCCACAAGGCGAGCCACTAGACGCTCAATGTAGCTCAGGGTGGTATCTGGAGGAGGTCCACCATGCTCCATATGCCATAAGTGACTGTTTGCAGACAATAGGCTGATACTGCTGCGGCCCGACCAAAGGCAGAGAGCGGATAATGGGCTAGATGTTGCATCCTCTTATAGGCCAGAGCAAGCATCTTAGACCAGTCTGGTTGAGGTGGCTGCAATTGGTTGTCCATAGGCAAGTTAAGGGCTGTTGCAGTAGTGACCACCTTAAGGCCGTTGATAGTGTGCCCCTGCCGTCGGTCATTCATAGCCCCTATAGGTAGAAGTTCCACTTTATCCAGGTTAAGGCGTTGACCAGACGCCCTGGCAAAGGTATCCATGGCTTCGAGGAAGGCTGGCACGGATTCCTCTCCTTCCAGAGCAACTTCTGCATCATCAGCAAACTGACAGGCTGTGACCCTGTCTTCATCCGAAGGCAAGAGGCGGAGGCCCAGCTCTTGGCTCTTTAGCCAGCAGAACAGGGCCTGGCCAACAAAGAGATACAGCAGGGGGGCTAGGGGGCATCCCTGTTGCACCCCCGCCTCCATCTTGACAAGCCTGGACTTGAAACCGTTCACCATGGCTCGTGCCCGTGTGTTGCTTAGCAACAGCCGGGTCCATCTGCAAAGCTGTGGTCCTACTCCCATAGCCTCCATAGCCCCCAGCAGGAAGTTGCGGTCCACTGTGTCGTAAGCTTTCGCAAAGTCCAGGAAAGCCAGCAGGCCTTGGCGGTTCAATTTACGTAAAAGATGAGGCAGATGGTGTAGAAAGAGAACACTGGCCCCAATGAGCCTCTTGGGCAGAAAGGCTGACTGTTCAGGGCTGATGATTCGCCCCAGGACCGGCCCTAGGCGATTTGCCAACACTTTGGCCAGCAGGCGGTAGTCTGAGCAAAGCAGGGTAAGTGGGCGGTAGTTGCCAGGCTGTTTGGGGTCTCCCTTTTTGTAAAGCACCTTAATGATACCATCCAGGAAGCCTGTTGGCACCTGCCCTGTTTTGACGATAGCAGTGAAGAGAGCTGCCATTGTATTGCCAATCTCTGGCCAGAACTTCCTGTATAGATCCGTAGGGATGCCATCCCAACCAGGTGCTTTGCCTGGCTGGCTTTTCTTCAGAGCAAACCCTAGCTCAGCCACCGTAATGGTGGGGGCCCCAACCACTTCATCAGCTTCCTCAGGAAGTCGGATGTTGGCTGCTGCTAACTGGGTTAACACTGACTGGCGGTCTTCAGGAGTGGTGAAGTCTGGGGCTCTGCACACCTCTGCCCAAAAGTCCGCTACGACCTGTGGTAGCTGAGCTGGGTTAGTGACCAGACGGCCTGAGCGTGCCTGGAGTGCCACTGGGGCTGCTTGTTGGTCCTGGCTTGGGGTTTGCAGGAAGGTTGTCAGGGCTGGGCCAGGACGCTCTCCTGCATGCAGCCAGTGGATCCGTGCTTTATATGCTGCCCTGAGGTTGTCCTCAATATGCATCCTACCAAGACTGGCTTGGGCATCTACTAGCTGCTGCAGGAGCTGTGGTGAGTGTGGCGTTGCGTCCAGGGCTTGTTGGGCCTGTTGGACCTCAAGGCGGGCCTCCTGGGTATGTGGGCTTGGCTGCTGCCTGCGCTGTTGTGCAACCTTGCTGAGCTGGTGAGCTAGGCTGGTTAATCTGCGCTTAAAACCTGGCCACCAAGCAATTAAATTGCCCGGGTTCTCTTCAGCTGACGGTGCCTCTTGGCATTGATTTCGGATCCATCCAGCCATGCTGGCAACCAAATCTTCATGCTCAGTTAAGGCCATGCATATACGCTTGATGCCAGGGCCCTTGATCTCATTTCTGCGTGGTAGAAGATGAAGCATGGCAAGACGGTGGTCTGAAGGCGTATGGAAGGAGATGGCTGTATGGCAAATGTATGGCAGCGTGGCTCCATTGATATGTCACGCCCGATTACCGCCCCACAAACACAATAGATGCGAAACACTTACTGACAGATATAGATGCAATACAGGCGTGAGCCTCCCAGGATAGGCGCATGGTACAGGTGAGTGAAGTCCCGGCGCCTGGGGTGGAGGTGTCGGTGGGTATCTACCATCGTTGGGCCTGCCCGATGCCTCATCTCTGTAATTGGTCTATCCGCCTGCAGCCCATCTCTTCCCTCTGGGTTTTCCACAAAGTTGAAATCTCCTGCCCAGATAAGAGTGGTGTCCCTATTGTGCTCCATGGCTGTTGCTGTGGTGACGGCCAGAGCATTCTCAAAGAGTTGTCGGCGGGTTTCCATAGCCATTGAGTTGGTGCCAGGAGGGAGGTAAACATTGCAGATGTGCAAGCAGTGTCCTCCCCAGTGGAGGATACAATCTGCAGATCGGCCACGCATACAAGGATGCTGGGGTGTGGCCGGTTTTGGTGCCAGAGCTGATGCTAGCCCCTGTCTGATGAGGATGAGCACTCCTGCTGTATACATTGAGCTAGACCAAGAGTAGGCTGCTACCTTCCAGTTTTGTGTGTGGATCTGTGTGGTGGCATAGCGCAGGTCCCGTTCAAATAGGCATTGATGCTGGATGGTAGTATGGTGGGTTTCCTGCAGACACACTACATCCAGCCGCAGCTCAGCCCATTGTCGAGCAGCTGCCTGAAGTCTACCGCCATGAGAAGCCAGAAGTCCTCGCATGTTGTGCGTGGCTATGCGCAGTGGGTGCCCTGAGATGGCTCCCTGTCGCTGATATCTCATGATTCCTCTGATCATTATTCGGCTTGGGGTTCCCGATTGGGGGGGTTGAACTCCTTCCCATCACAGTCCATGTCCTGGGATGGGTTGGGGTTGTTTTGGATTTGTCGGGATCGCCGAGTGGAAGTGCGCCGAGGTTGGGTTATCTCCTTGGATATGCCACCCGTAACTGTTGATTTCCTCTGCGTCCGCCGCATAGCCAGGTTGGCCTTCCGGGCTTGTCGGGCTCTCTCTGTTTGGGCCATGTGTCGCTGGGCTCGTACCTCCTCTGGCAGGTGGGTCAGTTGCTGCTTCCGTATTTTCTTTTGTTGAGTACTAGTGGGAGCATGACTGTTCGATGGACGCTGTGTCCGTGACCTGCTGGAATGGGGGTGTCCAGCTGGTGAGCTGACCTCTTTCACCACTCCCGGGTTGTTTGGCTTTGAAGCTGGTTGGGGGGGAGGTGGTGGAGTTGCGTGTTGGCCCGTCCCCACACTGGTTGTAGGCCTTACTGTAGCTGGCGCACCTGGTGTAGCAGGTGACATGCAGGGGGGCTCCTGCTGACCTGGCGGTGATATGGTCTGAGGCTGGGGCATCCTGAGTGTGGAATCCTGGGGGCTGGCATTCGCAGCTGTTGGGTTGGTCACCAGGGGCTGTGGAGTGGGAGGGGCTGATCCCCCAGTCAGTTGTACCCCTGCCAGGGCTCCCATCGGATCTGTGAGCATGTTGGAGGGAGTAGCAGAGGCTCTGGCCTTGCATGCAGCTGCTGCGGCTTTGGCTGCTGCTTTCCTGGCCACGGCTGCAGTTGCTGCTGCGGTGACGATCTCTTGGGGGAATGGTGGGGGTGATGGGGCCCCATGTTGGGGCACCCCTGGTGGGAATGGTGCCAGTGAGCTGGGTACAGGTGGCCATGGGCGCACCTGCGGGGGCTGCCTGAGAACATTCGCAAAGGATGGCACAGTGTTGGAATTTCTGGATGAGGGGTCCTGGCCACTCGGTGGAGCTATGGCTTGCGAGGGTCCTGGGCCAGCGGGCGGCGGCAGTTGTGCTTGCGAGGGTCCTGGGCCAGCGGGCGGCGGCCCGCCGTTATATTGGTTTTCGTGTCGTATATTCAGTATGTAAGGCCCCTGGGAATTTTTACAGTCGGGAGTCCCTGTAAGGAGTCCTAATAGTGGAAGGCCCTCAGGAATTTATGCCGTCAAGAGGTAAATGCACTGATTTTTGTAAGGCAATTTCTAGTCCATATTGTTAATTTCCCACTAGATAGATATTTCAGCCTAGCTAAATATTCCCCCTTATTTTCCTACTAGATATTTGCGGTCACCCCTAGCATCTCGTTCATCAGCTAGCAAGGAATGGGGTGTTACACTGTGGGGGACTTGCCCTGCAAAGACGAGCACGGGGGGTCCTGACCGGACCCCGGCACAGCACAGGGGAGAGGCACATGGCTTCGTCTGTCTGTCCTGCCACGTGCTCCCCCTCTCACTCGGACCAGCCAGAGCAAAGAAGGACTCAGAGGCTCTAGGGCACTGAGGAGCATCATGAAAACGTGGAAGGAACTAAAGAAAACAGAAAACAACTAGCTGCACAAAGAAGGGGACCAATCTCCTCCAAGACAAAACGGAATGTATAATGTGTATCCTATCAGTATATATAACATATTTATGTGATAATTGTTATATACAAACATACATGCATTGTCCTGATGAAGCATCAACCGAGGCATCCACCATAGTGCAATCATTTATATGTATGCTTTTAGTCAAGCAACCTGCAGGCAAAAATGTGATAGTCCAATGCTATCTGCAAATGATGGAGAAGATAGAAAAAATAATTATATAAGCTAATCATATGCGAAGGTATAATATAAGAGGTAGGGTGGCTGTAGTGGTCGTACACTCTAGCACAATATAGATGTGCAGATACACGCCATCAACATCTCGAGAGGCCTTTGCGGCTCTCAACTACTACAGTGGCTGTGCAACGTTTTTTCTACTTCATAATCCAAGGGAGGGAAATCCAGACCCCCCCTCCATCATATCCCTCGGCATTCATGGCTTGCACTGTCTGTATCTATGGTTACTTATTTTGGTTTGGTTTGTGTATGTCCATCCATGAGTTTGGAAATGTGACTTGGACTTGGAGTTGGAAAGTACTTGCTATGATCTGTGCATCAGCAATGAAGTGCTTTTGCTTTGAATGAATACTTATTCATGAAGTTCGCGAAGGCTTTACGTTCTTAAGTTGCTTGCCAGACGTAGACATTTGACAGCCAGAATATCTGCATCCGCAGCCGAAGTGCGTAGTTGAAATTATATGTGCTTGTAAAAACATTACCCCACGATAACATACTGTACAGTACATGGTTCTACCGCAGTACACAGTTCTGTGCGTGCAGCAGCTGCACCTCATGGCAGCAGGACTGCGCACCACACGGCAGCTGCACCGCACAGCAGCTGCACAGCACAGCAGCGGCACGATGCAGCAGCATCTGTATTTCTTTCTATCGACTATAGCACACATGATCGTCTATTTCACGATTGGAAATAATAGATGGACTATAGTGGACATGGACTAGTTGCAGAGTAATCGAGTCAGCTATAGTCGATGATCAAGTATACTCGGCATCAACTATAGTTGATTGTTGGCATCCAGGCACCATAGATTTGACCTCAAATCACTCTGGGAAAACCAGGGGGTCATTTTCCCGTAAAATGGGGTAGATGTTTTCCGTAAAATGACCCCATTTTACGGAAAATAAGTTTCCGTAAAATGACCCCATTTTACGGAAAATAAGTTTCCGTAAAATGATTCCATTATATGCCCACCGGGTTTATGGAAACTCTTTACGGAAGGAAAACAGCATTTCATGGAAAGTTTTCTGTATGAAATATGTCTGGATTTGTATGGTTTTCCAGGATTATAACATCAGGTCTTTAACAAAAACCCTAAGTGTTAGCCACTCAAAAGCCTTATACCAGGCCTAAATGCCTAATGGTATGAAGTACAATAAAAGGGGAGGAAAATATGGCAGAAGGGGGAGACAGGGAGGGGGGACGGGAGGCACAGGAAGGAAAAAGGCACAAGTAGGGTGGGAGGCACAGGGAGGGAGGGAAGCACAAGGAGGGAGGGAAGCACAGGGAGGGAGGGAAGCTCAAGTTGTTTTTTGCTTTTATAACCGACATTTCCTTTTTTATTTCTTATAATAGTTCCCATATTTGAAGGCTTGAACGAGTTGTCCTTACTCTGCACTTTGCCTCTTACTTGGTACTCTTCGCATTAAGATGATGCGTTAATATTAAAGCAAAGAGCTAATGTTAAGTAGAAGATAATTTAGGGCTTTGGCCTTGTTCTGATGACCACCTAAACATTTTCCATAAAACTTTTACTAAAAATGTCATGGGAAAAGGCAAGAGCAGTCACTATGCCTCACAGAGTGTCAAGATCAACACTTACGAAAGTTTTAACTGTAAATGTCGCAAAAGAAACTTAGTGGATTTTGGTGGGTCAAAATTTCCGTAAAAGTAGCAAACCAGACTTTATGGAATCCAAACTGCAGTTTACGGAAGAAAAACCCATTACGGAAAAAAACCTTTCCCAGAGTGAATAAAAGTAATGAAATAACTAAGTCTTCTATATGCTTTCCTTGAAAAGTCAATTTCAATAAGCCATGCATTGCAGAACAACTCTCAGGTGATAGTAGTACTGCAATTCTGAGAATAATCTGTGAAACTTGTCCACAAGAGACTGTAATAATTTGAACTGTAAATAAAAGAATATGTTAAATTGTAAGCATTTGGCAGCTTTAGGATACATTTTGTGACCGACCATTTAACCGCTCATCAGTATTTCTCACCCAGCAGCTAAAATCTGTAGGGCAGATTTATAATATCGAGAAAGTTTACACAAAACTCGCAGGCTTAGCAGCTATATAACAGAAGGCTATCAGTATTCTAGCAGATAGCCTAGCAGACATATATCCAGGGGTTATCGGATAGGCTAGCAGCTAGGTTCCCTGCTAGCCTAAAGCTAGGTAGCAGATACATGCCTGGATAGGCCATTTTCTGCTAGCCTAGCACCCCCTATCTGATAGGGGGTTTCTCGCATAGGCATGTACTTATTACCACTGCTGGCCCCAAGGAAATGGCAGCAGATCACTAATAGGAAAAGAACAACTTATAACAACGAACAAGAAGGTGTCCAGTTGCATGCAGCCTCCTAATGACTTATACCCTGGGCATGCAGCTAGCTGGTGAGTTCATTGGTTGGTTGGCTGGCCTTACAGTGTGCGCCACTCATAACTAGTTCTTTACTTTGCAAATACAGGATGGAAGTGCCATGTCCAGCAGCTGTGGCAAGTATGCCCACCTGCCTCAGTAATCAGCTGCAGGATGCATGGGGGCTGCATACAAGCCAACTGGAGCTCTAACAGGCAAGCACATGCTGCTTAACCTTAGGCCATTGTAATGGCACAAGTGGTTTTTGTGAAGATGGGACATACACAGGATAGGAAGAAATAATAACCTATTTATCTGAACCCCACCTTCCCTGATGACCTCCCTCAGGAGAGCAGGTGCACCTTCCAAGTCCTATGGGCCCATCCCTGTAATGGGGGACTTCGCACCCCAGCATCACGCACTATTGCACCAGTGTTACATTGGTGCGAGTTGCTAGGATCTGACCTAAGATCCTCGGGTTGAACCCGGACTAGCGCACACTGGTTGAACAATTCACGACAGAATGCGCATGAATCCCGTCAGCTTAAGGTGGATGCCCGGGTTGGTGCTGCGTCAGGGTTACGACCTGCCACAATAAGCAAAGAAAAGCTGCGGTAGTGCCGGGAAAACAAAAGAACCCCATCCGTCGGGTGCAAGGCGCAAGCTGCCCTACGGGGTGCCAGGGGCGCCCGAGGACGTTCACTGCAAGGCGGGGAGGATTGTAACAGGGGACTTTGCACCCCAGCATCACGCGCTATTGCACCAGTGTTACAATCCCCTTACTTGGAGACAGTCATTGAGTGTGTCTGTAATGATTATCTGAGTTCCAAGTCAGGTTGGAGAAAAGCGTAGTCCTGCTAGAGCAGTAGGGCCACATCCTAGATAGGTATGATGAGGTCATGATGCAGATTTTACTTGACACTCTGGTTGGCCCACCCTTGTGAAAAACATTATGGTATAATAATAATACCACACTTTTAATAGAAGCTTGAAGTTATAAATTAAAATATAAAAAAATATTTTGCGGAGAACAAAACTGTTTGTTTTGTAATTAATTATTTTAGCACCAATTACAACAGTGTTTTAACTTAACGGTATCTCATGGTATCTTCCTAAGGTAGTTAAATAACGTGCAATTAGTCAACGGTGTCAACGAGTCAAAAATGTCCCAGATCTTTGATTTTTGTTATAATATAAATCACAAGGCAGGCAAATGAACGTTCCACTCTGGCTCTACCCATCACATATCAGTGCAAGGTTGGCTGCACTCATGGCTGCAGAGGAATTCAAAGCATTGTTGTAGTAGTTGATTGCTGAAAAGGCCTCTCGAGATGTGGACAGGGTACTTCATGCACATTATAATATGATAGTGTGTGCCGTCCGTCCAGGATTACTACACTCTCCCCCTTCTGGATTGTACGTCTCGGGCACTAAGCCCCTGTCACAAGGGCTTGCCATCCCTTACCCTGGCCATGGGGGTTTTGTGTCCACCCAAGTCACAACATGCCCAGTACATGCATCATAGCACTCACAGGTTTATTAAGCATGTGACTCCTATTTCGGATGGTCAACTACAATTCCTACCGCCGTAGGACACATGACTGCGTCACCTTATCAGATCAATCACGACAGGCGTGTGACTTGTCAGGATCGAACCAGTGACCTTAGGTGTCCATCAGTGATGAACTGATATAGATACCAATTACATTAATTGATTGCCGAAAAGGCCTCTCGAGATGTTCAGAGAACATTCGAGTTCATATATTTCATGCACCTTATATTGTGATAGTGTGTGCCGTATGTCTACGACTACCCCAATTATGGTATGGGGCTGCACAGCTAACAAGCAATAGAGGACCTTGGTGATGTAGAGGAATAAGAAGGTAAGAATAGAGTTTGATGCTTACTTGCTGATATAAGTGAGGGTATGAGATAGATTCATATGCTGCTTAAAGCAGTAAGTGCGTATAAGGCATGATGAGGACACCTTGTAATGAACTGATATGATGGAGACAACAATAAGTTGACCCAAATTCACCTGGACCCAACAACAATTAAAGAATCATCTTTTGATACAGCTGATTATATAGTCAAATCATCTATAATTGAATCAGCTAAAAGACAAACCATCCATAATTGAATCATCTGTAGACGATAAAAAAATTGTCTAAAAGTATCGCCTATTGATCAACAGTTGTTGAATAGACTATAGATTCAACAATAGTGACTCTCCCAAAATACAGACGAGCGGCACAGCGTGGCAGGGACACCGCGCAGCAGTGGCACGCTGACAATCCTCTTACATGAGGATACAACATACAAATTGCTGGAGCTCCACTGATTGGCAACCAAAGAAGTATGTATCTATAAAAATTGCAGGCTATTAAAAAAAGCGGTAGCTAAAATAGCGGACAATCATTGCTGTACAATATAGATTAACTGTCAACTGAACGGTATTAACATTTTTCGTTTTAGCCCTGTTAGCATGCCGTTAACCTGAAAATATTATCTAGGGCATTATTAAAACTTTGATGTTGTTTCCTGCAGGGCTGGCCAGTGCCCTAGAGGATACACAGCGACTAATGAAACATAAGACCACAAGAACCTAAATAAAAATCTAAGAAAATGCTTCAAATAATAGCTTTGAAATTATCTAACAGAAATCAGTGCATTTTCTTTGCCATGGCATAAATTCCCGGGGGCCTTGCATGGCTAGCTCTCCTTACAATAGAGAAAAACGTACGGCTGAAAGTTAAAAACAATGTAAAGCGAAAACGAAAACAACTAAAAAAGATAACTAAAAGCAAGTAAAAGATTATATGATTTTAACGATTGCGATTATTAGACTAGCTAAACAAAGTGGCAGCAATAAAAAATAAGCTCAACTGAGTTAAGTCGGGTCCTCGTGTTGATAGGCGTACTTGGCACACCACGAACTACGATTTTATGTACCGGTGATAACATATAAACCCTAACCCTAGATCTGTCTACACGGAATGTTTTAACTTCACCAGTAGATTGCGGATAATGAGGGGTCACATTGTATGATCTGCACCGAGACTTGCTTTTGGCGTTATTAACGTAAAATGTATTTTGGATATATAAATAGGTAGGTGAATGGAATGGATAGATGCTGAAGTGAATTAATGAATAAATAAATAAATAAATAAGGTTATACATACTCCATGCACATCACTCATCGGTGCACATACGTTTACCTTTATCACATCTTCTTTGTCATAGTCACCGTAATTATCTCGGAACCGGCTAAAGTCTTGCCTTCTATCATCATTCCACCACTGGGCTAATCCACTTGTTTTCCCGAATTGAATCGCATATGGGAACTCAGTGACCAGCTGTGCAATCTGAGAGGGTGCATATGCATACCAGGGATGTATGCATGCGAATGCTGTTACCATTTAAATGACATGTTAGATGCTATAAAGCAGGTGACTTAGTGTGTACATTCATACCCCAGCAGGATACCCCAGAAGAATACATGTATTAAGCCTTCCCCTTACAAACCCGCAACAATAAAGGACATCATTACGATAAGCTGTAGAGGCCACTTCATCAGTTACTGCCCCACCCTCACCCACCTGCCTTACATTATGGGTGCTCCCCTAGGCACCCCTTCTCCCTCGCTCGCTTGCTACTCCGTCCCCACATGCCGTGGATGACAAACAAGTAAACTTGGCTGATTGAAATGCTGACCGAAAGCACCAACAAAGGCATACATTTTGACCCAACCAAAGTTTCGCCGTCATATTCACTTTGTCCAAAACTAACTGACACGCGGCCTGCGCTTGGCTAGCTGGCAGCCATCTGCTTGCGTGTGCAAACAACCTCACATTGGCCGAGCCGCCACCTAAGCCATTGCATGCACTGTATGTATACTTGCGCCCTGCACATTACTAGCCCAGTTATGGAAGCCGACGACAACAACTTGCTGATCACCCGGAATGCAATAAGCCCTCAAAGTTCTAAAGTGGTCAAGTAAGTTGATTGTCTCGGGCCCGGGCCCTGCTTGTTAATAATATGAAGGATTAATAGGGTAATAAATACAACCATGTGCAACATGTACCGGTGTACTTACCTTAATAGCAATGAGCTCATGAAGAAGCCATGGGTACAGGTCGTCTTCTTCGAGTCGTCTTGGGCGGACGTTCATGAATCCATTCAACCATTTGGCCACAATGTACCTCATGTCATGTAGTTTGTACCACATCATGACCTAGGACCATGAAGAAGAAGAATACATGTGCACATGCATACAAATCTGCATGTGAGGCAGTTTGTATTTGGACGACAGGCAGGTGAAGATATAGACTGATGCAAAGAAATGATAACAATTATTTAGCTCCTTAGTTTCGGCATTCTGTCTTCACTACTGGAGCTCTTGTACTCACTTACTTTCCCCCCTCCCTCCCAATTGCTCCCTGACCAGGCTCAGCCCATTGGTCACAGACAGAAGCTACCAAGCCCTCCCGGACATACAGCTAACCCTAAGGCCTCAGTCTTACGGGGAGCTTAGTGCATGAGTGGGCGGCAGACGTGGCGCCCAGTGCAAACAAAACAGCGTTCACAGCACACAGTATGACCTAGTTTTGCTAGGATTAGTTGTCAGTTGTTTGGGGTGTGGGTGTAACTGATACACAAGCAGGTTTGGCCTTGGTTTGGTCAAGTGGAGCGCGGTTATTAATGCTGTGGTTAGTTGTGCAGTGCCTGCGTGTGTCTCTCAAGCCATGCCGGTGTGGCCGCACCTAGCATGTTAGGACTGTGTCTTCTGGCGCCCGCGCGCTTCTGACACTCTGAGAGCTTTGGCTCCTGAAATGGTGCAAGGCCCTTGGCAGATGGTGTCTGTTGCCTCAGCCTTGTGTTCGCAGCTAGTTTCCCTCTTACACCAAACCAGGGAGGCTATAGGACATATATACGTAATAATAGGCCAACCATTAAAAAATAATATATTTGTACAACACATCACCTAAAATCTGTAAATATTAATGCATACCTATATATGAGCATGAATATCCAATTGTATTACAAGAACATACCTCATCACAATAAATCGCAGCAATTGATTGTGCCATTTTAAGCACGTCCTCCTCAGGTGCCATTGTATCCCCAGACCACCTGGCTTTTTCTTTGGTCCTCCCTTCACTGCCCGTCGTTTCTAGAAACTTCAGAAGTTGATCGGGGGCCTCCTTTGCAAGCTGGGAAAATGCCTGCATGACACGCACGCATAAATGTACAAGTACGTGTGTGAAGGAAAACATTAATATACGGTTGAAATCCGTAAGCAACTAATCATATAATATATAATAACAGCTTATACGATTCCTACCATGCCTCATTTTACGCCTCATTTTTACGAAATCGTGTTGTTCAAAACCTTCCGGTAAGTGTAATTTTCGTCCCATAACAACCTATATTTTGTGTCCATATCCTAATCATAATAATTTATC
Organism: Volvox reticuliferus; assembly: GCA_019650235.1. Taxonomy (NCBI): domain Eukaryota; kingdom Viridiplantae; phylum Chlorophyta; class Chlorophyceae; order Chlamydomonadales; family Volvocaceae; genus Volvox; species Volvox reticuliferus. The sequence goes on along the minus strand of BNCP01000070.1, from coordinate 77,049 downwards.
GTGCAAATAATTTCATAATGTTTTTACACAAAGTATACGTGCCAGTTGTGAAATCACTTTTAACATCTTGGTTGAACAAATATCGTTTTAAGTGCTCCAGTTTAATCGTTCGGTCTGAATTTATCTTCTCATGAAGTATACTTAAGTGTCGCAGAGCACTGAGGGGCACCACGAAAACACGGAAGGAACTGGGGACAACAAGCTGAAAAAGAAGGGGACCACTGCTCTCCTCCAACACAAAACTGACCTAGCAAGAGCCTGACAAGAACACAAACAAGCCCTCAGAGGAGAGACGCCAGGAGGAAAGCACACTCTTACACAGCCGGGCTGGAAGAACCAAGCTAAAGACGGAGGGGGGGATGACGAGCCAAAACGGCAATACACATATATATATATTTTTTTTGGGGGGGGGTGTTACACTGTGGGGTGTTACACTTGTTGGGGTGTTGCACTTATATATGTATTTTGTAAGCCTTGATGACAAAAATAGACCCGAGGGCCGGTGTTTATCACTGCTGTCCGCAATGCTTATTACTATTTACGAGAAGTTGATAAAAAAACGTAGTATAATCTCATTCTGCCAGGTACGAAGACATAATCTCATTATGTCAGGCTAGCTGTTTAGAAGTGCTTACAGCCGCCTCCAACAAATGCATGCATGACTTTTCATCAGGGCTAGCTAGGGCCCTGCTGCTTGTCAGACTAATCACATAGCTCAGGTTGGGGGGGCATGTAAGCTTAAAAACAATCCTTGATTACCCCCCCACACAGATAGAAACACAGACAAAGCCACGTGCCCCTCCCCTGCGCTGTGGCTCGGTCCGGTCAGGCCCCTTGGTGCTCGCCCTTGTAGGGCGAGTCGCCCACAGTGTAACACCCCAGACAAAGAAACACACACACACACATGAGCATTTATTACCTTTCTAGCTGCCAGTCGCAGATGTGGCGGCCTTTCAAGCTCATTGGAAAGAAGCAGCTCGACAAGCTTCGTGCACTTCTTATGCTCCAGAGCGAGGTCGAGGGGTGTTTTGCCCTCATTATTTGCCGGCAGTGGCGCCGACATGATGGCGGACTGATTGATTGTCAGTAGCCCGTGAAGAAACTCCACTTCAGCATCCAGGACCGCCCTGAGTATTACAATCAAATGTAGTTGTACATGTACTGATTAGCGTGAGCACAGTGGTATAAATGGGCATTTGGATCGATCATTAAGTTTACGAACCGAAAATGTAGTTGCAAGTGTATTGGTATCCGAAAGATCGGGGGGAGGTAAGTTTGTTTAATTTATCAACTCCGTCGTTAATTACATTTTGAAACATACCAATGCAGATATGTATTATTTCCGTCGTTATGTTGCTCAGGCACAACCACCAATCCAGGAAACATCTTGGACAGAATGAATATCATGCTCTCTGGAGAGGTTGATACGAAACGATCCCTAACCTACAGTACCAATACATACATGACATAACGGCGGGGAACAACACTACATTATTATTTGATGAGCGGCGGTGTCAACTTGTTAATAGGTGAGGACGGGAGAATGGCAGGACAGCAGGTAGAAGAGTAGCGCTTCTGGTGCGTGTCAAATGACTCATCAATGCCCAATTAACCTATGCCTACGGACGTGCACTTATTAGGCCCATTGTCCCAAGGTCTTTCCTTGTTTCATTTACAATAATACGAACTTAATGAAATTAGCTAGTATTTACAAACATACGAGTGTACCTCAGTAAGAGATAATGGCTGACGTGTAGATAGAGGGTGGAGGTGCAGCACGTTGACAACGCGGTCAGGTTCAAATTTGTCAAGACGTTTGACTGTGAGTACCAGCGGAAGCTGTTGTGCTGATGATGAGCCGCTTGCGGCGGTCCCCAATGGCGACACGGGACGTAGCTTCATAATCATGCAGTCTTGGAGAGCGGCGCCTTGGAAAATCAGCGGGGGGGACTTGCCAGTCTGAGAGGTAATAAGACGCATGCACGCGGTGGACGAAGGGTTATTGTTATATCAGTGTTTGTAAATGCCATCTGCTGCAGAATGTTGGAGCGCACCACTGCCACACACCGAAATGATGAACAATAATGTGTGTATCCAAGAAATCAATGTCAATCAATGCTAAGTGTACAGGTGTACTCAGTTATGCCTTATGACTACCTATCGTGTATTAATCTAATATGTATCTATATTAGCTTATTTAGCTTATATATTTATTCGTAACTGTGTCAAACCCAATGATGTAGCCAACGATGTTAGTTGTAATGATCCATCTCGAGGACTGCAGGAAATGGATACGGGAAATCTGTTTGCTGTACTGAATGACGCGCAGCTGGTCTCCAGTGTCCACGTCCCAAATCCGCACGGTGTCGTCCTGTGAGGCCGTGGCTAAGATGTCCTCGTCAGGCGACAGGGCGGCAAACGTAACATAGTCCTCGTGGCCCACAAAGCACTTGATAATTTCTCCTGCATGCGTGCGAGCGATCATGCAAGAAGAAGAAGTCCAGATGGAAATGACCAAGTATAATAACCTAATAAAGCAGCAGGGCGGCGATAGTATATGCACATACTATTTACATGCACACCTGAGAGCTGTATATGAAATTGAAGTGCCTGAACTTATATAGGTCACGATAGGTAACGATAATCATAATACCATGCATAACGGGGGGTGTTTAGGAAGTGCATGTTGTTTTGAATTTTCTGGGCGCGCCCACCAGATGACCTACCGACCCAGCCGAACGTACAAACAATGTGTTCAAACTCCACCGAATCGGCCCTGGAGAAGATTGATGGCATCTTGTTTTGTTTATAACATCAGACCAAAACATAAATATTAACAATTATCGTTATTAATCAGCCACAGGCGCTCAATCGGTAAGCAGTTCAACATAAAGTTTATGCATAGATATATAAAACGATATTAACATTCATTCCTCATTTTCCTTTGGTCAATTTTGAAAAAGGGCTTATGGTCCATGAAGATAATTTCTGTCAGGTTCCAAATAAACAAACCCACCAACCTATCCACAATTGCCGTACAAGCAGATCCATGACGTTATTGCCTATGGACTACCATTTGGAATCCTAGGAAAACTTTCATGACAATTTTACCCCTGCCGCCTCCCCACCCACGACAATAGCTACGATTACAATAATCTTGACGTATCCCGATGACCCCGCCGGCCTCAAGTGCGTGTCAAGGAATAAGTAACAAAGCGTGTAGATACGTACCCATCTCATTAAGCTTGAAGAGTGTGGCCGTGTTGTCCTTTGACACCGAAACACAGCGTGATCCGTCAGCCGTGAACCATGCACCAAATATGCCCTCTTTGTGGATTTGCTCGTACTTCCGGATCAATCCCCCCTCTTTCAGGTCCCAGAGACACACCCAGGCGTCATACACATCCGCGGTGAGTACCAGGTTTAACTTCCAGTGGACTTGGGGATATACAAAGCCCAAGTGATGGCTCCGTGTGTCAGTGGTCTGCGTACATAGACAGGGAAGGCATGGATACTGTTGTATCACGGTTCGCCTCACGCCCATGCACCAGACCATATGACCCGGTAAGGCGCCTGGCAACCCGCAATTAGGTGCATTATCATGATGGCATCATGTTCTATACTTATGCACCAATAGATCGGTCTTACACATGCGTTCTGGCAATGTGACTGACAATGCGACAACCAACACTGTGCGAGCAACGCGAGCACATGAGGGATTTAGCATTCTATTGGCATAATATATTAGGCATTAATATCCCTGTTATCATTGCACAAATGACTCGACTGCACGACTCACAAGTGTGAGAATGCGGCCCGGAGCGCGTGATGCCACATGGAAGCTTTAGTCATGTGACCAGAGCAAGTCCGCGTACACGCACTATAATAATTATCTAAGAGCGTGCATTAACATATACCGAGCGCGCAAATATATAAGAGCGTGCATTAACATTGCCCTTGTAGGGCGAGTCGCCCACAGTGTAACACCCCAAGATATACCGATTTATCATGCAATGTCCACTACACGTGCGTGTGCGGAACGCGACTGAGTGAGTGATATCTGCATCGACTCACATGGCGGTTAGGCAGCATAACTAACAATGCCAATTGCCACAAATGCACTGCTTTAATACTGTGAGGGCTTAAATACGATAAGATATCGTCTGTGCCACAATAACAAACATGTCACACATGCGCCACAATTACAAACATGTCACACATGCGGATCAGGGATCTGTGTGATATGTACCGCAGAATAACATTGCGAGTATAAGACGTGCGATGACGGCCTTGTTTGTGTCGAATACAACTTGCCTACAATCTCCTTTGGTCGGACTTTCCTGAACATCGATATTCTGAGCCTGGATGCACTCTAGCTGGCCTGAGCTAAGCCTGAGTATTGCTAGGAGCAGCTAGATGATGAAGGACCATCTTCGACTCTGATAGCCTACATTGGTATTCTGCAATCTGGATCGTACATTGTAACCCTTGGCCTCTGAAGACTTCCACTGTCCCTCACTCTCATCGCGGTACTCTTGGCTTGCTGTGCTTGTGCCTTAGCACTTAACGCCAACGCGTGCAGAAACATGCTCGAAAGGCAGGAGGGGCACAACAGATACCACTGACTCGCATGTGTTTGAAACAGGATGGACTGGAAAGGCGCTGGCGGTGATCTAGTGATAGGCACTGCTGGTGAGATACATGGTGGTATAAATTTCATGTGGAACGTGAACAAAGTGCCTTCCTGTTGTATGCATATATCCCTTCAGGTGCTTTGTTAGTGAGATTATTTTGAGATTGTCAATGATTGGTACCGCTTTTAATAGCTAGTCTAGTATTCTTTAATTATTTTTATTTTAGTTATATAGTTTATTTCGTTTTAGTTATTTTAGTTTTGGTCGTTTATGTAAGGCCCCTGAGAATTTATACAGTCATCCGCCCCTGTAAGGAGTCCTAGTAGTGTAAGGCCCTCGGGAAATTATACCATTGCGAGGTAAATGCACTAATTTCTGTTAGGCAATTTCTAGGCTTTTAAAAGCATTTTCTGACCTCTTTAGCTAGGTTTGCTCAGTCTTTTGTTTCATGCAGTCACCATATTTCCTGTAGGGCACTGGCCAGCCCTGCAGGATTCATGCTTTAAGGATATATAATGGTATAGAATATGAAAAGTTTTAGTCAAAAGCTTCCAGCCTGGTCAAACAAGAATTATCCTCACAATGCTAGTTGACAGTTAATCTTAGTCGTACAGCATTAACCTGCTATTGTAGCCTGCAAATTGTACAGTCAGCTACTTTTTTGGCTAGTACATATTGGAGCTAAACTATTGCTGGACCTTTCTGGAAGATGATTATCAAGCCACCGCCGCCAAGCAATCTTGCTGAAGGTAAGCATCATGGACAACCTTTTAAGCATAGTAAATTTAGTTTTATACGAAATGATTTGCTCGGTTCGGTAGTGGTGCTCATGCACCGAACCGCGCACATTGGCTTGCCCACCTAAAAGGTGGGCAAAGCCTATGCATTCTGGACAGGTTACCGTACGTAAGAAAAAGTCACATTTTTGCCGCAGGACGAGCAGATAATGCAGTGATGATACCTGCATGCAATTTGATATCAAAGTGAAAGGAGCACCATATGATAAAGGTGCATTTGTTTGCTGTTGATATAAACTGCGAGATAAGAAAGCCGGAATGCGATTCAGAAGGTTGGCAGAATAGATCAATATGAAACGTGAACATAAGGTGCTTCAAGACTGGAGAGAGAAGCATTCTATAGGGATAAATCTGCATGCAGTAGCAGTTCAAAGCAGCAGAACACAAACGGAGTGCAAGCTGCCCGTACTTGAGAGAAAGTCACACTTTAGCCGCATGACGAGTGTAGTATCCTGGGGTATCTCATGGCTAATATCCAGGTTGGCCAGTTGTCTGGCATCCTTAGATCGAGCCTTTGCTTTAGGCGGATATGACAGAGATACAACAACGAGCAGGCAATTGGTGTGGCCCAAGGAATATGAACCAGCGATCATACGGAAGACGTTATAGGATGGCACGACTAGGATGATGACCAAAGCGATGAAAGATATAGGTGCAGAGCAAAATATATAGGTTGATCAAAGTATAGACGCTTGGAGGATTTTCAAAGCAAGACGGCGGCATCCAGCAGAAGCGGGTAAGCGTTGCCACTGCTTAGAAGCAGAAGCAGTTGAAGGCAGACGATTATATATTGGCATCGGGTATTATAAATGCACTGACGCAACCACGCATCCAAGCAAACAGGCGCCCAGGTGCTTGGCCTCGCACCGAATGAAGCAATCAGGCACCCAGGTGCCCAAGAAATCAGGTACCCAGGCGCCCAAGTATCCAGGCAGCCAAGTATCCAGGCAGCCAGGTAAGAAGCACGCAACCAGGTGCTCAGGTGCCCGCCCAGGCACTGAAGCAACCAGGCACCCAGGCACCCAAGCAACCAGGCACCGAAGCAACCAGGCACCCAGGCACCCAGGCAACCAGGCACCCAAGCAACCAGGCACCCAAGCAACCAGGCACCCAAGCAATCAGGCACCCAAGCAACCAGGTGTAGTATCCTGGGGTATCTCATGGCTAATATCCGGGTTGGCCAGCTGTCTGGCATCCTTCGATCGAGCCTTTGCTTTAGGCGGATATGACAGAGATACAACAATTGGTATCGAGCGGGTTGTGACTAACCCGGGTTCGAATTCCCCCATTCAGCAGACTGGATGTGTGGATGGCTACACTGATGTGTGCATGGGAGATGCAACCACAATCATCAGGCCATCCGGGATGAGAATGCCATTGAGTCACGATTGCCCCTGTGGGTGTGAGAACACACCCATTGGAAGGGGGGATAATTGTAGTATCCTGGGGTATCTCATGGCTAATATCCAGGTTGGCCAGTTGTCTGGCATCCTTCGATTGAGCCTTTGCTTTAGGCGGATATGACAGAGATACAACAAAAGGAAAGGGGAGGGCGGTCTGGATGGGCCCCCCTGGACTACAATGTGGAAAAACGTTTACCCAGAATATTAGCTACATATAGACCACTACAAATATCTAAGAGAATAATCGGGGGAATACCTACGGTGAAACATCTAAGGCATAATTAACAATATGGACTATATTACTCTGCTCCCTTACTTACAATATTGCCTTTTATATCTTATAATGCAAGAATAAGATAGTACTTTGGACCTACGTTCTACTTTGGACCCCAGTACACCAAGACGGTGGAAGTGCGGGGAACTGGGGCAATGAATATGTTTTGGACCCCAGTACACCAAGACGGTGGAAGTGCGGGGAACTGGGGCGGCAGGCCCCAGTCCCCGCACAACCACCGTACACTTCTGGGAGTTAACAGCATTGAAAGCGGTAGACAAATGCATATTTAAAAGCATGATTATGAATGGGCGCATAAGACGGATATTTTTATCAAATATTATATATCATATTATATTATATATCATATATATTTATATAATATAAGTTAACTTACCCATACCACTTTGCAGATGGATAGATCGATTAAATGGACTCGCCCATAGCCATCCGACCAAATAACCTTGCCCTTCATCTGCCACTGCTGCACCTGTCTGCTGCTGTCGTACGACACCAATCCGGAATCACCACTTGGTATCACGTGCTGTTTCGTGGAAATCCAGTACTCCATCTTATGCTGCCAAATTAATGTGCTGCTTTCAACGTCGTACACATAAAGTCCTGCCGGAGATGTATATCAATCGCCAGCTTTGTTATGGAAGAGACATGCAGTCAGAGAATGGCATTCGTGTGACGGCTTCGTTGAAGCCAACAAAAGGGCGGGGCCCCTAATATCTGTACCATGCGACAGATCTTGTGATCAATAACTGCCGTCCGTGTGACTTGCAGCCAGGCGCGATATTAACATCAATATGTATGTGTATGTTGATAGGATAAGAAGCTTGCCCACCACGTATGCAAACACACTCACACACAAATACAAGCACGTTATGGACCAATCAATAAATGAAGGAAGAAAGCAATCGTTGGGCGTTGGGATGAAAGTAATTGATATGACATGTTACCATCTAGAGGAGGTCTCCTAGGTAGGTAGGTGTAGGGTGAATGAAGCTAGCGAAGCAAGGCAGCGAGCGGCACCAGGTTGCATCCATCAATACCTCAGCATCGTGCGTATGATTGGTCAAACGTACGTACCACACTCACGTATGCGTCCCTGCGTACCTCTTCCTCTGTCCACTCCTTTCCAGCCGAGAGCAACGAACAGCAGTTTCCCGTCCCCTGATACGTCGATGTCCTCTACTTTTTTATTATCTTGGTCTTTTATGTTTAACTGAAGTGACTCGGTGTAACTGACGCCCTCCATGTCGAAGATCCTGATGCTTCCATCGGAGTACCACGCCCCGAAGCGAGTTGGAAACGTTATAGGTAATGATGATGCGGGCTCTTCCACCAGCCCTTCGCGTGTGAATTGGATGTAGCGCTGTTGGAATCCCGAAAAGTCATCCTCACAGGGAGGGCGCTCACGACTGCCGCCTTCAACAGATACCGGCACAGCAACTTGGTCACCTGTGCGCAGTTCTCAATTACATCAAGCTGTTTGCCCCCCTATTTTTTGCCTTAACAGTTTTCGTCACTTACCATAGGTTTGTGGCGTTGTCTCTTGCGGGCGATCATTGGTCCCTTGCTGTGATGGCTGGCGGGCACAGATACAGGCAGGGGAGGAAATAGGAAAACATGCTTAGATAAGAAGCGTCCTGTTGTTTTCCATCCTACGCGTCCTAATGTTTTCAATTGATAATTGCACTCTCGTGTACGTATATGGTTATTAGTAATTGGGACTGAGGTTGCTGGAACCCATTCAAAACGTTCATGAGTACTTATCAAGATCACCCAAACTTGAAGACGCGTAATGTAGTAATCATCAGACATCCACATCTAATTATACATAGGCATTAATGGCGGACGTTACTGCCCAATGCTACCTTAGATACCAATAACGATGACGATGATGACGGCATCCGGAAGAAACAGCTCATGGCAGTTATGGCCGTACGGTTCCCCTGCGTCCGTACAAATAATGTGTACCCATGTACAAAGAGGCAAAATATTTTCAACATTAATATTGGACGGTGAAAATAAGAAAGCGTCTGGCTATGTGTACATTCATTCATTGTGGCGGCGGCTGGAGGTAGTTGGTGGCTGGCTTGGAGGCTACACTGTAAGGAATTGTAATTACAAACGACGGGCCTGCTGCAGCAATCCCGGTTTAGTAACGATTAGAATATGAACTGATGAAAAGGAGAACTGATGGCGGGCGTGACGTCCGTAATCCGTTGAATGAAGCTGCTGCTGAGTCGATATGTACTGACTGATGACACACACACACACACACACACACATCCTTTCTGTAGGGTCTGTCCATCCACCCCCGCTCCTTCCTTGCGTCTACATCATCATCGTGTTAGTGTCTAGAAAACTCCCTGTGCATTCCGTCATCATTCTCCATCCATAGGCAGATATTCCTCTAGTTGCCCTTCCTTGCTTTCGTTTGCATCATCGGCCCAACCAGCCAGCAGTGCTCATTAGCCACTCATTAAATCCTGTACGGACGCAGCCCAGCTACGGGCCAACGTACAGGTACTACACCATATGCTTTTATAAATGTTCCCTTATTTGTCATTCAGCTCCCAAACCGTGTGTGTACGTACTTTCGGAAACCCATGTGTGCTCGTTCAAACAAGGGATTTGGATACATAAAATCAAGGGACAAGTCTGAAAAGGTGCTGAAAAGGGTTCGGAGCAGTTGGGTAAGTACGACATCTGGCACAATATATCGTTGATGATACTGCACCTGCCTACTGATGAACACACTAAAGAACAGAAACCTGGCACGGCTATTAAAAAATACATAAAAACGCTTGTCTTGCTCTTGGACGCACATCCACACATACATTCACCTCCACACCCGGCGTGTATGCGCGATATAGCTCCTGACCGTACTTTGTCTCGAGCAATACGAGCTCCCCAACATCGCGACCGCCAACCTGATTACATATGCGTGAGGATGGCTCAATTATTCCCATGTATTGTCATAAACTTACATATGTATGTACCCACTAACGAACAGCAAGCAACCTAAGCAAAAGGCTAGGTTGCTTGTTCGTTAGTACGTACATATTACTTTACTGTGCACATCGACCTACCAGAATAAACTGACCGCACGGGCTGAAGCGGCAGCAGCTGCGGGCGCCATGATTGAACTCGGTCATGTACCGCAAATTCCCGCTTTCCATGTCCCAAACGAATAATATTCCGTCCTCGCGGGCTGCCGCTGCCACCATCTTAGCGGGCCAGCTGATGTCCCAGACGTCCAGTCGACCATCGTTGCCATCCAGGCTCCTTAGCTTTACCGTATGTTCCGTTATGTCCCAAAGCGAGATGGTATAAAAGTAACTTGGGTGACGAGGCCGTGACACCACAATGGCTTTGTTGCCGTCCTCGGAAAGAGCGGAACAAATGACCTGTAAGCAAGTAGGTGCATACAAATTGCATGTCATACATGGAAGCTAGCTCGTACCTACATCAGAGTACGTCAAATACTTGCAACAGACATTATCCTGTACATTAAGCTTGCCCCTGCCACCTACTTATTCATCCGTTCTAAACCCAATTGCATGTGTCGTACTTACTTGGTCACATGGGTATTGCTGAACCTTCTCCATGTCGCTGGTGTTCCAGCAGACAACCGTATTCACCTCATACGCGTGTGTCAGGATCCGCGCCCCATCACCGGATACAGCAATTCGGATGTCGCAGGGTTGTTGCTCCTCATGTACGGCAACTTCCGTAATCTCCTGCATGTAGACATGCAATAATTAAAGCGCACAGGAAGAGCAGTCATATGGCTTGTATGTGCATGTCCATGGGTTCTTCATTAACCGAGAAAGTGGCTGCGTGGGCATTCCGTTATTACATATGTCGCAGTTGAGCATCATATACATCTGCGTGCAAGAGGCCACACTAATGCCATCCAGGATGCTTAATAATGACCGCACTGCTGCCGCCAAATATAGCTTAGAATGATGGTACTGCAACGATGAACAGGAAACTCACGGTGCGGACGCCGGGGATGGAGGGGGTAGGGGCGGTGGAAAAGGAGGTTGGGGCGGTGACCAAGGTAAGGGAGGTGGAGGAGGAATCGGGTTCACGGAGGAGGTGATGAGGGGATCGGCGGCCTGCAGGCAGAGCAATTAGGAGAAAGCCAGCACCACAGATAGACACTCGCGGATTATTATATTACTATGCCAGCAGAACATTATTACTAGCATTGGGGATCAATGGGCGGGCCTCGACTAGTCCATTATTCCCTATGGATGGACCCTCTATTTGTGCCACCTAACCTACCTGCTTTGGCAACTGCACCGACTGTGCTGACGGCTCTGCCACCTGTGCCGACTGCTGTGCCGCCCGGGCCGGACTGCTGTGCAAACTGTGCCGATAGAGTCGACTGTCCCAACTGTGCCGACAGTGCCGACTGTTGTGTCTGCATCGAATGTCGTGAATGTAAGCTGAGGGATCGCTTTGTGGGGTCAGTTTGTACGAATAGGTAGAGGTCAGGAACTGGTTGCTTGCCACTGGAACAGATCGCTTGCTGACCTAGTCAGCATGTAACCCTGAGCTACTAGCTATGTAGTGGTTGAGTGCTGAAAAGGGTTCACAAGGTGCTAAAATGTGTTTGTATGCACTAATACAGGCTATGTATGCACACGTTTTAGGATGTGTAGCTAATTAATGATGGAGCTACTGAATTGTAACGTAAAGCTAACAGCATAATGGAACAAAGCCAATGTGAGTATGCGTGGTTCCTGGTAAACTTAGAGGGATTTGGGACATCCTGAAACCGTGGGCATGTGTCTTGCTCTTGCAAGCGTTCTCAATGACTTTACCAGATCAACGTTCTCTACGTACTACTAACACCACGAACCACCACATGCTTCACACTAAAGAAATGAAGGCCTGTTAGTTGGATCTGCCATTACAGTCTACATGGCGACTTGACGTGTGCACCATATATCTGAAGCCTGAGCACCTTGTCCCTGCCAGCCCTACTTTCCACTGCTAGGTGGTGACACGGATGATGAACGGACCCATGGAAGCCACACTCCCAACTTTACATTGCGACTTGCAGTTAGTTGACTCTGAATACGAATATTTCGGCCCAGGGCGGGCTGAGTTGCTGGGTGGGGGTGCTCACCCCTAAAAGGGAAACCCCGCCCTTACGAAATAAGGTCAGTCCTCGGCGGCCTATGTGTTGCTATTTAATGCATTGGTGCATGCGGATGGAGTAGCTACCTTATTATATACACATATATAGTGCCCCTCCCCTGCGATGTGGCTTGGTCCAGTCAGAGCCCCCATTGCTCGGCTTTGCAGGGCGAGTCGCCCACAGTGTAACACCAGTATATATATATATATATATATATATATATATATATACACGCGTAGCGCTTTGATGGTTGGAAAACGGACGTATGAATTTTTTACATACACTCTATGCAAGCATGTGCATGTTAACCAATATCTATTTCTTTAAGCATTATATGTATTAGGGTTGTTACACTGTGGGCGACTTGCCCTACAAGGGCGAGCACCGGGGGGCCTGACCGGGCCGAGCCACAGCGCAGGGGAGGGGCACGTGGCTTTGTCTGTCTGTCCTGCCACGTGCTCCCCCTCTCACTCGGACCAGCTAGAGCAAAGAAAGACTCAGAGGCTCTAGCCTGGCCACTAACAGAGCACTGAGGAGCACCACGAAAACAAGGAGGGAGCTAAAGAAAACAGGGGGAAACTAACTGCACAAGGATACATATATATTATATATGTATCTGTTTGTACGTCGATAGCAGCATTGTGATTAAGAAGCCCTTGTCTAAACTGGTTCATTGAAATGCTTGCTTGGATTGAAAACACTTGGATTAATTGTGACAGGCAGGGAGGGAGGCAGGGTGGCGGGGTGCCGGCCAGCAGATAGATGATGGGTACATACGTCCTAATAAGCACTTCGACACACACTGGTGTCTCACTAACGTACGGCGCATCGATAATGATAAGCAAGAAGCTATTAATCGAAACTGCTTGAATACGTACATAGGTACATACGTGATGTGTACTCAAATCACACGCACAGAAACATTCAATCGCAATCACCGAGAAGAAATAAGCAAGTAAGGGCGCTTTTACGCACCTACCTTGATATCCCATGTTATGATCCTTCCATCACGGTGACCCGTAACGAAGGCTCTTCCATCACTTATGGCCTTGCACGCAGTGATTGGTGACCGCTGTTCCGTAGGAAGCCAACGGCTGCTGCTCCAATGCAGTTCACGACGACTGCCTATCCTACAGAGTGAAATGCGGTGGCCCTCCTCATCAACGACGAGAAGAACCTCTCCGGCGTCCGGGTGCCGAAACACGTCGCAGCATGTTGGGCGTATGTCCGTCCATTCCTGGTAGTAACAATCATCATGAGCCTTCCACTGCGAGGGCCTCATGGGATTACTGGTTCCGGCGGCGGGGACGGGGATGGATGACATTGGAATACGCACGACGAATGGCGCAAAGTGAACTAAACCAACAAGACCAACAGCATGTATCAAGCGCGTAGATAGATATATATCAAGGAGAACAAAGTCCGCGAATGCCTATTATCATCAGCATCCCACGAAAGGCATGTGGGGCAGACAGGTCTATCTATAAATATATATTTGGTTTGGTCTGTAGGCCGGCACGTGCGGGAGCAAAGTGGCCGACTTAGTCACTAGACGGGCCAGGAAACCTAAGAAGGTGAAGCATGATTGATCGAACAAGGATTGATCGAAATAGGCATCACGATGCAAGGATTAAGAGTGTATCATTGCATCGTTGTACAAAAAATTGACAGTTGCACACTACTACAAACCAATTTGATCTTAGGCAGGGCTTGACAAATGCGCGCGGGCTTGTGTTATGGAGTCGGGCTGGTTGCGCGTAAGGCCCTTGATAACAAGGCAGTTGTCCAGAGGCCTTACCTCAGCCCATGTTCTTAGAGCTGTATTTAATCGCGTGATTCTAAAGGAAGTATTCCTGTTAAATGATGTTCAACTCAACCGGTTGTAGCGAATCCTGTGTCCACTGGCGCGCTTCGTTCTGTTCGAACCGCTGTGGTTTCAACTGTTCGTCACGACCCATTGATGGTGCAAATAAAATCTCATTGCTCGTAGCTTATAAAATCGGCCATCGTCGTATTCATAATGCGGGGTGTCGTAAATGGCGCCCTCGCCATGCATGAAGCAGCTCGCTCGCCCCAGGAGTACCTTGAAGCGGCCCTATCTATGTTAACACACTCGCCGTTCTTTAATGTCCTGCCCTGGGACCCAGGTAGGGCTTGCTTTGGAGCGTCGCTCGTGAACGGGCATAATAATAAGGAAGCCGCTGTACAAGTCGCGGATCAACTAACTGCGCTAAATCTCAGCGGCTTCAACAACAAGTAAAAGCCCTTATTACGAAAATTATTCAAGCTTGGCAATTAGAGTCGCTATTATGTATTGCGTTCCCTGCCTCTCATCTTGCCTGTTATCTAACTGCCTGTCGTAATAATGTCGTCCATGTATTACGTATTTGGTTAGGCCTGTTTCTGCAGGCCTGTTTGAAAACAAATCTACGGTGTTCCTTCACCTTAGCTCGTCCAGTATGGCCAATCCTGGCGTAGGATTTTTCCTACCCCGCTGGCCGCTGGCAGATTCCTCCTTCACCCCCCACCACCACAACCACCACAACCACTGTTACCTAACCAACCAACGAGCAGCATCTCGTCCAGCTATCCAGCAACAGCGGCCGATCCATCGCAGCGCAGCTCCATCCGGGTTGCCGCTCGCTCCCCCGACATCATCAAGCAGGTGACCCGGGGGCTGCCTGCCTTAACCTGTGGGTCAGGTGCAGCTGTTAGCGCCCCAATAGTGCTGCCGCTGCCGGTGATGATGAGCAAACGACGCCGTCGGGCGCCGTGTCTCGTCGGGCCGCCATGCGCCCACTGGTGGTGAGGACTGAGCGGACTTCAGGAATGTATGGGAGGGCTGAGGGGTTCGGAGCCGGCTTGTACCTGGTGACGGTGATCAGGAGGGTGGTGGGGCTGCCTTCATGCATGGAGGCGTAAGACACAGCGTGCGTATGCAACGTGGAAGTACGATTTAGCTGTTGTCGGTTGTCGGTTGTCGGTTGTCGGTTGGCGATTAGGGAATCGAATGTTGAGCCCAGACGAGTAGTGCGCACGTATGTTCAGTTTACCCCAGCCCTATTCTGTGAAACCCAAACGGCCAAAACGTAATAATACCAATACTTGGTGTCCGGTCTTGCATCGGGTGCTGGTAGTGCTGGTCATATCCGACCTTGAGGTCTTTTGACTCATGATCCATCACCTCTTCGGTTAGGGAGAGGGTTAGGGTAAAATTGCTTACCGCTGCATGCTAGGCATGGAAAGGGGCCATCGGCGGATCAGGAAGCGAGCCAACCTCACGTTCGGGGCAAGCGCCACCTGATGAATGTCATCTCGTGCGATATGCACTCTTGGGGTCTGCGTTTGTGTGTTTGTGAAAAAGCACGCATATATGTGCACATGTAACTAACTGCTGGGCGCCCAAGGTTTAGCCGAACTGCAATTCATGTAGCTGGCAAATAAGTGCGGCTTGGTGTGCATACATGCTTGTGTGTACGGACGGATTCATGCTGTTTAGGTACGACATCGGTCACAGTGTGCCAGGGTAGTGGGAAACAAAGGCGCTCTATGGCTGACGCAGGCAGTTGTTCCATAACGACCACGACGCTATTGGAGTTTTTCCTAGATGTAAGCGCAGGCCAGGGAAGCCGGGGGCACATGATAGCGAGGCGTGTGGCCGGATGGACAGATATGCAGAGATATGAACATAAGGGCGAAGTGTGTTGGTTGTATCTGGTCGCATAGCGTCATGTGCAGATGAAGTGCATATTAACAGGTAAGGGTGACCGACGGCATCGTGATTGTTTGCCGTGTCCCAATGTTCCGGTATCATAGGAACGGCTGGCGAGCAGAGGGGTATCACAAACTCGCCGCATCGCGCACATGGACATTCCCTGGAGGGGATTGTACCAATAGCTTGCGGCAGCATCTGGATACTGTTCAAACCGTACCTAAATAAACTTTAGGACCCCCCTGCTTCATATCTGAAAACCCGGTAGGTCGCATCTTGATATCCAGGCCGGGCCCCTTTATTTGCCACATCTAGGTACGAAGACATGCTGTAGGTGGGGCCGGCCGCCGTGTTGGGTGGGGCTTTTGGACCATCGCTTGTTGGCCGTGAATGTGTGCTGCCGTACCATCATAGGGCCCACAAGCCCATAATGGCGGACGGGGAGCTTCGCCAAAATGCAAATGACACAAGTGCATCATGATCCTGAACTTGGTGGGCTGGCCACCATGTAAATGCATGTGGGTGCCACACAGCCGCTCCAGAACCACCGGGATGGGCGTACATACGTACATATCCTGCCGATGGGGTCAATCGGGTAAGAATGCTGTGCGTGTCGGGAGGTGGGCGGCTGTGGCGGCGGCATGAATACATGAATACGGCAGTATGATATGACGTGTATACTGGTACGGAAGCAATAATGTGATGAAATGTTAAGCGAGGGCGTTTGCGGCGTTCTACAGAGCGAGGGAAGGGCAATGGTGTGACCTGCTTAGCGAGTTGCAGGTTTGTGTGCATTATATGGCGTGATCCCATCAACGCACTTCGAGTACCATTATTATCAGTACCTACCTATAATACCCTCACTCTCTGTTTGTTATGTTTCTGAAGTTGTGACCCCTCGTCGGCACTCCATCTGTCCCTCTTTCGTTGTGGGGCAAGACTATATATACATGCGGATGTGATATGTGTCATGTGAAATTGCCAGTATCGTCGCAAGGTGATCAGGGCATGAATGGACGGAGGAGTGAGACCTGTGAGCTAGGCCGTGGGAGGGCGTACTCATGATGGTTAACAGTTGTCAGTTACAGGATGGAGCGAGATTTCATTTAGGCAATGGCAAGCATCGATGCAGCTTCACACAAGACCTCATTCGAAGCCATGTACGAGATGTAAATAAACATGCGTTGATGTTCGGGCAACTAATGCAGAACACCGACATACAGCTAGCATGTGTCCTTACGTACGAGCAACATTTCATCCGCGACGTGAACACATCAGCAATCTCCCAACAAGTATGTAATCACAAGTCAAAATCTCTCCCAACTTGTACGTGCGTTCTGCATGTCATGTTATATCCATCATGCAAATGAGCGGAAATCCCACGCATGTGTGATGAACTACAAATTTCATCTGTATATATGCGTGCTCGTAAACCCAAAACTCTCATCCAGGCTGCTCATACAGCATGATCCTATCTCCAAGGGTGCTTCTCAAACTTCGCGAACTGCTTGTCTCAACTGCTCGTCCAAACATATCTAGACCAGACCTTCCAACCACGTTTGGCTCCCATCCTGCATTCATTTCCGAACGGATATATAGCTAGCTAGATAGGTAGCAGGTATCTATCTACTTGTTTGCCGTCGCCATCTCTATCTGTATGTCACCAGCAGTTGTAGGCTCATCTCCCGGCGGCAGCCCACCACCGCCATTTCTGTTGGCCTGTATGTTGCACGTCATTGATGGATTCAAGAATGAAGCATACGTAGCTTGGTTGATAGATAGGTGCTGCGATGCGCTTACTTATTCACTTACTTGTATTATTGCCCTCAATCCATGATCAGCAGACAGCAGGTACTTAATCGTTAAAGCTGTATGTAGCCAGTTTAAATATAGCGTACAACATGTGCATATTATTATTATTATTATTATTATTATTATTATTATCACGCATATATACATATCGCATCCCATTCCATCCCTTCCAAATATTCACCCCTTCCACCTCATGGTTTGCTTCATTGTCTACGTATGGGAGTGCACACACACGCATATATATATATATATATATATATTATGATTGCTTCTAATTTGGGACTACAGCTGCCACTAGCTGTAGCCACCCATACAACCTTGGTTGATAGGTGATGAATGTGAGGTGCTATTACGGTCGTTGTGGATTACCTATTTGGGGTGCTACATGTTACATGTATGTATATGTTATTTCATGCATATATACAAAGAAATATACACATGATGACCTGGGAAGAAATACTTCATTCGTTGTTTCTCCACATACCCGCCCACGCACCAGCAGCACGGAAGTCAGATCCCTTATGTCCTGCTGCAGCGACAAGATCTGCTGCTTGATATCGTTGATGTCAGAAACCTGTTTCTTGATATCAGCAACTTGCTCCTTGGTTTCAGAAACCTGTTTCTTGATATCAGCAACTTGCTCCGTGGTTTCAGAAGCCTGCGCCTTGATGTTGTTGATATGGGCGTCCCGAGCCTGCATGCATTACAATGAAGAACGAAAATAAATACGCCATAGCGCTCGGCATGGTGTGATCGAGAAATGAATTAATATGTACACAGATTCAGGAGCACCAGATACACCCACGTGATGAATGCACATATGTGCTTGCATGCATACCTCGTGGAGCTGTTCCTTACGCAGTTTATGGCCATTCTCCTCCATCCAGTCTTTGCTTAAGGGAATCCACTTAGGGCCGAGCCTGCAACGAGCAAGCCCAGTTGACAAGAGGCGTCGGGCATGAAGTTGTTATACAGAAGTGTGTGTGAATAATAAGTGTCACGTAATTTTTTATTTAGGGTTTTTATTTATAATGCATGTGAGGATTGATAACCCCCGACTATGTAAGAACTTAATCAAGTAGCTCGTACGAGTTGTACTTACATATTATCCTAGCTGTATGTTATTGGTTACCTTCCGAGTAGCCCATCGAAGTAGGAGGATGGCGCACTGGAATCGATCTCAACCACATCTCTTGCAATGAGTAGCCGCCACTCCTTCTCTGCGCTCTTCTTCACTTCCGCGTACGTACCCGACATGATCGAAATCAGCAGGTTTAAAAGGATGATGGACACGATGAAGGAGAAGCTGATCAGCATAGCCTGCATGTAGAACGGAAAATTGCATGAGATAGAGCACTGGCACCAAAATCAAAAATATCCAGGCGTTCAGGTGCCTGAATGGACCTGCATTTCAGCACGAATGCAGTGAGTCACTTGCACCAGCCACCGCTACCATAGACCTCTTCCACCGCTACTTCTATTTATCCTAATGAAATCATGTTCGACATCATTACACTTACGTGGAGGTACCAAACATATTTCGCCTCGTCGCCCGTATCCGTTTTTACACCACCTGCCGTCTGTACATGGACCGATTGATGGTGAGCCGCCGGCGGTAATACAGAATAACGTGGCGTACAAGCAATGCAGTGATCAGGAGGGTGGATGTAATAGTTAATGATAATGTTGATGGTGCACCCATCGTACAGATCTCATACAGCAGTTGCATTCGTAGTATGTCGATTTGAATGAACCTGCTATATGCATATTTTGGAAGGCTCCGTCTTCTGACCGTCGTGCAACACTAACGGACGTAGCATCCATCCCTGTGTTTGTCATACATACCATGAAGTAGTAGACAGATAACATGCTGTTGGGAAAGCTGTTGAAAGTTTGCGTGAAGTCCTCCGGGATAAGGTTGTCAGCCACCTACATTAGTAGTAATAATAATAGCAACACGCATGAAGTACATTTACTGTATGGATGGATGAATGCAGGGCATTACGTGCGTGTGCTCAGCACGCACTGCTGTCAAAGATATATATAAATTTCCTTGGGATTGGGTTTAGATAGGGTAGGAGAGTAAATTATTAAAATACATTTATTCATCACAATAATTAAACTCTCACAGCCATTGTATACTATTGAAACATGTACAAACAATGACGCTTGCTTGTAGTGCACAGTTATCGAACATATCTACCTGGTTATAGTAGACTACGATCTGTCGAAATGAGAACGCGTATGTCATCAAAATGACGAGCACAATGAGTAAAAAGTACCGGATTTCCATGGTAATGCGGAAGATGATCCTCACGTAAATGCCTGTCTCCTTAGAAACTGAATGATTGGACGAACAAAGGCAGAAACGTAAGCATATCGCAGTAAGCTGGAAGCAAAACATGTGTATGATGACGTGTAACACAACTTCTATAAGCAAAGACATCATAGTAAAACATGTACGGCAAACGGACGGCGTCCTACAAAATATGCGTCATTTGTGTATCGTCATGAACCCGATCTTGACATGAATGCATAAAAATATTTAAAATAATATTAATCTATCTGGCCCAGTCTTGTAACTTGATAAGGTAATGCTCCGAGTTCTCATAAATACTGATTAAGCTGACCACTGTGTAAACGATAAGCTGCGCTTAAGTGGGGCTTGCCCACAAAATTGCTTGTCATCTGTACGGAATAGGAAAGTCGAAACGTGAGGCGTGTACCGCGACAACACTGTTATAAACCATGTCGGCATTCCTAGCTGGCGCAACATTGTGAAGGCATGAGTTTTGCACTGCTTCTTGTAATCCGGAGATGTCCGGATGCATCCAAAATCGTTAAATGCTTGATCTGTGTGTATCAGCTCATCACGCACTGCAGGGTCCAGTGCCTCCTTGACCGTCAGCGGAGCATCCATGTTACGTCCATGCCGCTTGAATGTCATCTTGCGCATGCGAACTGAGGCTGCTTGGGTGATCTTTGACACCATGAGCTTGTGATACCGCACAAAAATGCCTGTTGTATCCTCACGTGCACGACAGTCATTGTGAAGGAGCTCATGCTTTGCAATCTTTTGGTATGTCACAGCACGTGCATGTGTTTCCTCACGGCCATGCCCTAAAAACACACTCGGGCAAGCTTTCTCTTCACTAAACGGGCAATAAAACCAACTCAGTGGATGACGGCCTTTTCCAGGCGCAACATTGACTGCATTAGGCGCTGCATTCCTTGCTTGAACTGGATCAATTTGCTTAGCTAATGTATGCAACGCATCAGCTGGGTCCAACACACAATCGGTGTCAAGCTTTACTCCAATGCCAACTGGCTGTTCTTCATCTGATGTGCCACTCCACATGGTGCATTGGGAGTCATCTTCACTGTCGTGACATTCATCATGTAAGGACGGCTCCATATTGCCTGCCATGATGCCGCTCACATCATCATTTGCACGCACCCGTTCCTGCTTTCTTGTTTCGTCAACAAACTCCTGTTCATCATCGCCAGCCTGATGTGCACTCTCTACGCATCTAACCTCTTCGTCGTCTGAATTATCTGAATCTCCACCTTTTAGCTCATCCAGTGCTGTTTCATCTACCTTTATTCCAGCCTCCTGGTACAACGGTGTATTCTTCAGGTAGTCTAGGCATTCCAACACTTTTCCTATGCGGACTACACCTTTCCAAACTGCTCCCTTGCATTTCATCATTCGTTTTATACTAATATTTACCGTATCAAGCTCTGATATTGGTCGAGGCAATGCTACCATTACTTGATGGAGGTCCACAGGTACGTTCACAATTCCCCCATGCAACTGTGTTGGTTTTCCACCAGGATCATCAACATACTGAGCATATGGATTATGTAATGCAATGCATCTCCGCTCTATTTCCCGAAGGCCTTCAAAACATGTCAGCCGTTGCAGCACTGGAGACCCCATATTGTTCGCGTCAGCACTCTTGGGCAATTTCCCTTTACCCAAGTCAGTATAGCATGTCGTACAAAACTGCCACGTTGCATGATTTGATCCGTCCGGCCAAAATGCACAAGTCCAAGACTTTGGCAACGTCCTCATTTTCTCGCTACACCGCCGCATTGAAGATGGCCACCATAGCTCATGGCAGCATGAACATATGTTGTATCTCTGTTATATCCGCCTACAGCAAAGGCTCGATCGAAAGATGACCAGGTGCCACCTCGGATACTACCCGTAGATACCCCAGGATACTACAACATATTGCAGTGGGACCCTCCTGTGTTTCTTGTTGAAACGCATCTATCATTCCGTAGTGTAAATTTCTTGTGTTTTCCTTGCATGACATCGTGCATTGTTTCATCTATGTCACCATTATCGTTGTCTTCATAACCATCCATGCCTGCGCCTTCATCAACATCTGTGCGTTCAGTAGTTCCCTCCTTTGGTCTCTGCCCTGCGTTTAATGGCATCTTGAAGGGTGCTGCTTGCAACCATTGCATTATGTCAGGCAATGATGGTGGCAGTATGCAACGATGTTCTATAATCTTGTGTTGAACTGCTCTTGCTTGCAAGTTCAGCTCCAGGAACGTGAATGCTGCATTCTGTCGCATGCACTCTAATACTGCACTTGCTACCTCACAGCAGGCAACATTTTCACTAGACTGAATAGACCCACACGGATACTTCACCCCATGTACGTCTTGTCCACATGCAACTGTGCGAGTTGTATTCGCAATTGCAGCATGCACTAGGGAGTTCTTAATCCGTGATGACAGCAGCGTTCTTCACGGATGGGGCCCGGAAATTTTTCGCATTTTTAGAAAATGCCCGTAAAAGTGGTGGGCCCGCT
Organism: Volvox reticuliferus; assembly: GCA_019650235.1. NCBI lineage: Eukaryota > Viridiplantae > Chlorophyta > Chlorophyceae > Chlamydomonadales > Volvocaceae > Volvox > Volvox reticuliferus. Next base: position 54,424 of record BNCP01000070.1, on the reverse strand, counting down.
CCGGGGATCCCCGCCCCGAAATATTTAGCCGTGCGAAGCGCGGCTTTCTGGGTGGAAAAAATTACCCCCGTGAAAGAAAATTTTCTTTTCCGGGTTTACCTGGAAATGTTTTGCCAAAAGTTGGGGTCAGTTACGGGGACAACTACTGGCTCCAGAACCATTAGGAGTTGACTAAGGCTTGATAGAATAACATAAAATTCTCAAAAAAACCTCCATATTGTTTTAACCATATTATTAAATAAGACTTCCAATCAAGCTTATTGTGGTTACATACAAGTACCTTCAGAGGAAGAGATGGCAGGGGAAGCTGCTGGTTTCAGTACTGCTGAGTTGCACTGGGCTTTGAGTAGCATGTAAAGACAGAGCCCTACCTTACATTAACCCCAAAATTATTCCTTATGAAATTTGACTAAAAGACTAAAATATTGTTTCCCTATAATACACAAGCATTTGTGACCCCGGAAAACGTTTTTGTGGGTTCCGGGCATCCCCGGAACATTTTAGGGCCTTGCCAGGTAGAGTTCCTGGGACCACCCCGGAAAAGAATCTTTGGGGCTCCGGGGATGCCCGGAAAAAACAGCCACCCCCTTGAAGAACCCTGGATGACAGTAATACTTCTTCTGCAGATAGACCATCCCTGCCACTGGAAGCGGCTAATAAAAAATTTACACGCTCTTCATATCCCATCAGCAGCCAGCGTGATCCCACGTGAGCAATGAAAGGCTTCACTGCGTTCTTCAGGACCTCCTGCTTTGCACTTGTCCATTTGGCTTGCCTTTGCTGAGATCTGTTATCACTCATGTCCACACCGCACGATTTTCCTATACTCTCTAACAACTTGATTCCCTGAAGCAAAGATGCTTCATGCTAGTGATGTTGGTCTGCACATTGTGTGTCTCCATTAGCCATGCCACCATCCACTTTGCAAGCTGTCAATACCCTTGCTTCCATTCATTTGTGTGCACTGCAGCAGCCACGCATTCACCAAACAGCTTGCACCGTCTCTTGATTGTAAGGGCTCCCCATCTTTCAGGTGCGTTTTCATTGCATTGCTTTCCTGATGATTGAGAAAGTCCAATCTGCACTACATCCCCTGCCACTCCCACGTTTACAGCTTGCCTTGCATTTTTCTTATGATCACCCATAGTATATGACACTTCCTCATGACGTACACCTTTCCTTTTTTCCTTAGCAGGTAGTGGTCCTTGCTTCCTTGCTTCAGTTCCACTGTCTCATTTAGCCTACCCACTAGGTTATCCACACTATCATTTGTCGGTGCCATGCTAAACCGGTGCCCAGTGCCCGGCGCCATGTTAGACTGGTGCCCAGTGCCCGGTGCCATGTTAGACTGGTGCCCGATGCCCGGTGCCATGTTAGACTGGTGCCCGGTGCCCTGTTACAGAGCATCAAAGGCATTACCGGTTCATAATGTTCACCATCACGAGCCACTTCCACAAAAATCCCATTTTCTGATTGCATGTGTGCTTCTATTGGCTGTGCACTGCGACTCTCCCATACTACTAGGTTGATGTTTAGTGTGCGTGCGACCCACGGAAAAATTAGCGCATCTGCCCATAACCCTCCCTTTGATGCAGTTTTACACATGTATGTCATGTATTCCCTCACCTCGGCAGTGGCCCCTCACCCCGGCCCCTCACCCTGGCACTGGCCCCTCACCCCGGGTGGCCCCTCACCCCACCCCTCACCCCTCATCCTGGCACCCCGTTAGTTCAACAGCTGCTTGCTGGAATTGCCGTTGCAGAAGTTCATACTCTTCCATGGCTTCACACATCGGTCCCACTGCTTGCTGGCGGACTTCACTTGACTGCACCTGCCAGCCGTATAAGCTTCGCTAAACAAAGGACACAGAATCAAAAAAGCATTCGCCCACATTGTATGGGCACCTGTATCGACACTTGCCTGCCTGCCTCAGCACTGCATTCAACATGGTGTGACACATGCTCCCTGCACATGCTTCCATGTATGTCCGCTTCATTGATGCTACACCTCGGTCTTTCCAATCTATTCTACTGCAAGCACCAACTTTCTACCTGCCTGGGTGCCTGATGGTTCCTTCCGTTCGTTCCGGGTGCCTGATAGCATGCTTCTTGCCTGGTTGCCTGGGTGCCTGATTGCTTGGGTGCCTGGCTGCTTGGGTGCCTGGTTGCTTGGGTGCCTAATTGCTTGGGTGCCTGATTGCTTGGGTGCCTGATTGCTTGGGTGCTTGATTGCTTGGGTGCCTGGTTGCTTGGGTGCCTGGTTGCCTGGGTGCCTGATTGCTTGGGTGCCTGGTTGCTTGGGTGCCTGGTTGCTTGGGTGCTTGATTGCTTGGGTGCCTGGTTGCTTGGGTGCCTGGTTGCCTGGGTGCCTGATTGCTTGGGTGCCTGGTTGCCTGGGTGCCTGGTTGCCTGGGTGCCTGCGTGGTTGCTTCGGTGCCTGGTTTCTTGGGTGCCTGGTTGCTTGGGTGCCTAATTGCTTGGGTGCCTGATTGCTTGGGTGCCTGGTTGCTTGGGTGCCTGGTTGCTTGGGTGCCTGGTTGCTTGGGTGCCTGATTGCTTGGGTGCCTGGTTGCTTGGGTGCCTGGGTGCCTGGTTGCTTGGGTGCCTGGTTGCTTGGGTGCCTGGTTGCTTCGGTGCCTGGGCGGGCACCTGAGAGCCTGGTTGCGTGATTCTTACCTGGCTGCCTGGATGCTTGGCTGCCTGGATACTTGGGCGCCTGGGTACCTGATTGCTTGGGCACCTGGGTGCCTGATTGCTTCATTCGGTGCGAGGCCAAGCACCTGCGCGCCTGTTTGCTTGGATGCGTGGTTGCGTCAGTGCATTTATAATACCCGATGCCAATATATAATCGTCTGCCTTCAACTGCTTCTGCTTCAAAGCAGTGGCAATGCTTACCCGCTTCTGCTGCTGGATGCCGCCGTCTCGCCTTGAAAATCCTCCAAGCATCTATACTTTGATCAACCTATATATTTTGCTCTGCTTTCCCTATTTTTTTCATCGGTTTGGTCATCATCCTAGTCGTGCCATCCTATAACGTCTTCCGTATGATCGCCGGTTCATATTCCTTGGGCCACACAAACTGCCTGCTCGTCATGCGGCTAAAGTGTGACTTTTTCTCAAGTACGGTCTCGTCTGTAACCTGTCCAGAATGCATAGGCTTTGCCCACCTTTTAGGTGGGCAAGCCAACGTGGAATCAGTTTCCGTATTAGCTCCAAAGACGCGCTTTTCGTTGCGCTATGTACCATTTTTGCCTCTAAAATTGCAACAACAGTTAACGAAAAATGATGCTTTTATATATGCATTTGACTACCGCTTTCAATGCTGTTAACATCCAGAAGGGTTCGGTGGTTCTGCGGGGACTGGGGCCTGCTGCCCCAGTTCCCCGCACTCCCACCATCTCTGTTTACTGGGGTCCAAAGTAGATTCTCGTTTAGACAAGTAAAGGCACAATAGTATGTTATTTGTTGCATTATAAGTTTTATAATTCAATGTTGTAAGTCAAGCGGGGGAAATTGTAATATATTTCTTATTATTAATTTCTGTCTAGGTATTTCCCCTAAGGTATTCCCCTGATTTTTCTCTTAGATATTTGTGGCGGTCTGTATGTAGTTAAAAGTTTTGGTCACCTCAAGCATCTCGTTCATCAGCTAGCTAGCAAATGATATATTTTTATGAATCACGTGTATGATTGTGTTCCTATCAGTATAACATGTTATCCAACTAGTTTAAAAAGGTGTATATATCCTGATAATCCAGCACTGCAAGCCAGCAGCACTGCATGGCAGTGGCACGGCACTGTAGAGGCACCACGCAGCAGCGGCACTGCACGGCAGTGGCACCACATGCCAGAAGCACTGCATGCCAGCACACTGCATGCCAGCGGCCCTGCACACAGCGACAGTGTGCACCAGTGGCACTGCATGCCAGTGGCACCACATGGCAGTGGCTCACCTGGCTCACCTGGCTCTATAACATGTTTATAATAATAAAAATAAAAATAAAAATAATAATAGTAATAATAATAATAATAATAATAATAATAATAATAATAAAATACTCAAAGAGCAACCAAGAGATGTTGATTAAAATTATAATAGTTGTGATTACAAGAGTAGCTGAATGAAGTGTTATCATTAGGAAAAGTATTACCCTACAATAGGATACCACATGGTACATGGGTGTACCACGGTACACAGTACCATGCAGCAGCTGCACAGCACGGCAGCTGTACAGCACGGCAGCGGCACCATGCAGCAGCTGCACCACATGGCAGCTGCACCATGCGGCAGCAGCACAACACGGCAGCGGTGCCATGTGGCAGCTGCACCGTGTGGCAGTGGCACCAGCAGCATGGCATGCCAGCAGCACCAAACGGCAGTGGCACGGCATGCCAACAGCACCACATGCATGCCAGCGGTATCGGGTGCCAGCGGCAGCACCACGCGGTAGCGGCCCTGCATGGCAGCCACACCACATGCCAGCGGCATTGCATGCCAGCAGCACCGCATGGCAGCCGCACCATGTGCCAGGAGCACGTCATGCCATTGGGGCCGCACGGCAATGGCCCTGCACGGCAGCCGCACCACGTGCCAGTGGCACCTCTTGCCAGCGGCACCACACGGCAGCCACACCGCGTGCCAGTGGCACTGAATGCCGTGCTGACATTCAGTGCTGCTGGCATGTGGTGCCGTTGCCGTGCCATGTGGCTGCTGCATAGTGCCGCTGGCATGAGGTGCCACTGGCACGTGGTGCAGCTGCCGTGCAGGGCCGCTGCCGCCATGATGTGCAGCTGCTGCACGGTGCAGCTGCCACGCGGCAGTGACCCTGCACGGCAGCCGCACCACGTGCCAGCGGCACCGCGCGGCAGCGGCACAGCGTGGCAGCAGCACTGTGCGGCACCGGCACCACACTGCAGCTGCACATCGTGGCACTGGCACTGGGCGATCCATCCTAAAATTTCATTCTAAATCTGCTTTCTAAAACTTATCTTGGCGAGTAATGCTTACCTTTCGCGACCAGGATGGCAAATTAACGATGTTGGCAATCCTCCTAAGTGAAGATCCAACAAATTGCTGAAGCTCCGTTTATTGGAAATCAAAGAAGTGGGTATAAATAAAAGCGGTAGCTTGTATAGCGGACAATCATTGCTGTACGCTTCAATCTAACTGCCAACTAACATTGTAAGGATATTCCTTGATTGACCCATTGGCAGGCCGTTCACTAGATAGAAACATTCAATATTCTAGAGGATAATTAAAGCCTTAGAGCATGTATTCTGCAGAGCTGGACAGTGCCCAGTAGAATACATAGCTAGTACATGGAACAAAAGACTGAAAAATCCTAGATAAAGAGGTCAGAAAATGCTTTTAATAGCATACAAATTGCCTAACAGAAATCAGTGCATTTACCACGCGACGGCATAAATTCCCGAGGGCCTTACACTACTAGGACTCCTTACAGGGACTCCTGACTTTAAGAATTCCCAGGGGCCTTACATACTGAATATACGACATGAAACTAAAATAACTAAACCTAAAAGCAACTAAAAATTACTAGACTAGCTAATAAAAGCGGTAGCAATCACCGACGCCTTCAGGGATTGTCGGCTTCTGAAACAGGCCCCGTTTACGAAATTCATCGCACGGTGTTGCACAACAGTACATTGAATAGCACGCAATTAAATCTACCGAAATTGGCTACACATTGACTGCGATATGTACTTATGACTCTGCTTGTGTACGCATGGCAGAAGGTGAACGAGCAGCCACTTAATATGCAGCAGTCACAGCTAAACTTAGCTCATCATGTTCTTTAGTCTTTCATACCATTTCTTGATTCAATGCTAACTTTCAATAAACATAAATAAAATTCTTTCTACTTTTGTAAGTCATCTTATTTTTGCTTCTCTAGTGTGTTCCCGCTGGCCTGATGAACGAGTCAAACCTTCGAGTCAAACCTTTGCATCATTGGCCACCTTTCCACGCATCTCTTTGTCCGCCTACATACCTCACAACGACGTATATAACATATGGCATATATATGAATTGTTAATCGGTCGTCCGTTAGTTGTAAGCAACCTTGTTATCATATATTCCTGTGTCAGCTCACCCTGTCTTTCAATATGTATAATTATATATGATATTTGATAGTCGTGCACAGGCAAACATGCTCCTAGCCAGTCAGGCACATATAAATATATATCATGCTTTTAAAAATGCATTTGTCTACCGCTTTCAATGCTGTTAAGACCCCGAAGTGTACGGTGGTTGTGCGGGGACTGGGGCCTGCTGCCCCAGTTCCCCGCACTTCCACCGTCTTGGTGTACTGGGGTCCAAAGTATATTCATTGCCCCAGTTCCCCACACTTCCACCGTCTTGGAGTTCTGGGGTCCAAAGTAGATTCTTGTTGAGACAAGTAAAGGCAGAATAGTATAATATTTATTGCATTATAAGGCTTAAAATCCAATGTTGTAACTTAAGAGGAAGCAGTTGTAATATAGTCCATATTATTAATTTCCGACTAGATACTTCCCCCGATGTGTGCCTTTAATGTTCCTCTTAGATATTTGTGGTGGTCTGTACGTAGTTAATACTTTTGGTCACCTCAAGCATCCCATTCATCAGCTAGCTAGCAAGGAATCTAAGGGGTGTTACACTGTGGGCGACTCACCCTGCAAAGACAAGAACCGGGGATCCTGACCGGACCAAGTCACAGTGCAGGAGAGGGGCACGTGGCTTTGGGCACAATGAATGTATGTTATGTATGATATGTACTATTATTGTCATCCTATCAGTATCGCTTATGTTATCCTAATAAATTGAAAGGGTGTATCCTGGTAATCTGGTACCACATGCCAGCAGCACGGCATGCCAGTGGCACCGCATGCCAGCGGCATCACACTACTGCAGCTGCACCATATGCCAGAAGATCTGCACAGCAGCAACACCGTGAAGGAGTGGCACTGCATGCCAGCAGTACTGCATGCCAGCACACCGCATGGCAGTGGCATCACATGGCAGCAGCACCACATGGTAGTGGCACTGCAGGTGACCTAGTCCGAGAGCTCCCGGGTACATATGCGGTAATGGAGGGCTCAATATGTAGTAGTTGAGAGCCGCAAAGGCCTCTCGAGATGTTGATGGTGTATATCTGCACATCTATATTGTGCTAGAGTGTGTACGACTACTACACAATATGCCAGCGGCACTGCATGGCAGCGGCACTACATGCCAGCGGCACTGTGCAGCAGCTGCACCAGCACACAGCTGCGGCTCCACATGGCTGCGCCAGCATGTGGCTGTGCCAGCGCTCACCAGCAACAGTGCACAGCTGCAGCACCCTGGCTTAGGTAACATGCGGCTGTGGCACCCCACGGCTGTGGCACCGCTCACCTGAGGCAGTGCGTGGGTAAGGCACCCCGTGGATGCGGCACTGCATGGCTGCTGCACCATGTGGCTGCTTCAATGCACAGCTGCTGCACCATGCGGCTGCTGCACCACATAGCTGCGGCACCGCGTGGCTGAGGCACTGCGTGGCTGCACCAGCACTTGGCTGCACCAGCGCGTGGCTGCACCAGCACACAGCTGCACCAGCGCGTGGCTGCACCAGCGCGTGGCTGCACCAGCATGCAGCTGGGGCACCACGCGGCTGTGGCAACATGCAGCTGCTGCACCACGCGGCTGAGGCAGCATGTGGCTGCGCCACGGCGTGGCTGCACCAGCACGTGACTGCTGCATTGCACAGCTGTGGCACCATATGCCTGATGAGCACCGCATGCCTGAGGCACTGCACGGCTGAGAATCACACGCAAGCATCCTAGAAATGCATCATCAAATTTCATGATTGATTTACTGTAACTAATTGGCGAGTAGTGCAATGCAACAAGAAGGCAGAACCGTGGAAGAACCTATTCACTATATTAGGTAGTGAATTATTGAATTGTTAAATTATTGAATATTAATTGAATTACTTGTAAAGAACAAAATTCAATTAGGAAAGCCGTCATGTGGACTTGGAACATGTTTGCAGCAGTGCTTCCCTTTAGCGGCGGGCAGGAAAAGACCAAACAAAAGACCAAAATAACCTAGCTAAAGAGGTCAGAATATGCTTTTAATAGCCTACAAATTGGCAAACCGAAATCAGTGCATTTACCTCGCGACTGCATAAATTCCTGAGGGCCTTACAGTACTAGGGCTCCTTACAGGGACTCCCGACTTTAAAAATTCCCAGGGGCCTTACAAACTGAATATACGACATGAAAACTAAAACAACTGAAACTAAACGCAACCAAAAATTACTAGGCTAGCTAATAAAAGCGGTAGCAAATATAAAGCAAGCCGGATAACATAATCATCGGCGGCCCATCAACCTACCAGAGAGAACTTTCAGCACTCTTGCGCCCAGCAGAAGTGTGCAAGCAGACATGACCCAGTAAGCCGCCTGGACATTCGTAGTCTGCACGTTGGTAGTGAAGTGCGTACACACTCTGGATTAAATTCACCATTGAAATAGCTTTTGACATTATTTCGGCATAAAAGAATAGTTGTTGCTTGATGAGTACGTTGACAAACCAGCATACGGTAGAACATATGTTTACTCAAATATCTCTCTCTATATATGCATGTATAATTACAGAAATAAAATTAAAATGGAATTCAGCTATCCTTCATATGCTTGGATGGTCAGCAGCAGGTTCGACAGACCTACATGCTCTATGAATATTGTACGGATCGATGCTTGTACCATGAAAATCTTGCTGACGTGCATGCTGCTGAAGAGTATCTACCGACAAATAGAGGATATTAATAGATCATCATATTTGTGGATCACTCACTAATATGCCATTATGCATATATACATATTGCATCGTTTTGATTTGAATGCTAGCAGGGCAGGGCGTGCGTGCAAAGTAACGTTCCGCATAGATGCATGAGTGCAGGTATCTGTATCTCTAAAGGCGCTTCGCGGCAGAGCCATGTTGCCGAAACTAAATAATACGACATTGGAATCATCCATATGCTTAAAAGAGAACACGTCGAAGTGTCCACCCTGTCTCGATCAAATGATCAGCTACCCGGCTTCATTATTAGACCCTTATTAATAACGATATGGGCACATATATCATCGGACCATGCGCCATGCCATTATTGGCTCGCGGGGCTAATCAAGCCTAGCTGAGTCTTATTTACATCGTCCGACTGGCCTGTCGGGCCTAATAAGCCCAGGCCACAGCAGTTGGCAGGGTCTATGCATGTTGTGTATGTTAAGTACGTCTATCCTACGGAAATAAATTGAGGGCAAAAAAGCACACTGAACATCTCCACATTTCTACATCTCTTTGTCTACTAGCAACCGACCACACGTCACATCACTGCTCGTAACACCACCACAATATATAATAATACGATTGTTGTATGTGTATCTTCATTCACCAGCCATCGTCATCATAATCAACACTCACGCACCTGTAGCACCATCACCACGATGACCAGAATGCCGGAAATCAGCTCTATCCAGTTCCACTGCCAGCCGGGGCCTGCATGCAGTCACGCAAGGGTGCCATAAGAAAGTTCGTCTTGTTCACTGTCGTGATGATAGAGATATAACTTCATGCCAAACGAAAGGTAGGTAGGTGGTGTAAGCACTCGGCTCTGTGGAGTGTCCCATACATGCACATTATTGTATTGATGCTTATGTATGCTTTTACATACATAGCTACCTTCTTCAGCCACCATAAAAAGGGGCATTACCAGGCAACAGCTGTGGCTTGTCCAAGCACCACCCGGATGCGAGCAGGCCCCATGGGACGTGATAGCCATAGCTGCATTGTCAGCTATGGAATATATATGGCAGATACTGTCTCCGGGCTGCAACCCGGGAACAAAGGCAACTGGGGACATCTACCCACGGACGGCAGCAACAACAGACCCATACAGCAGAACAGGAACCCCGTCAACGGGCTATTACTGACTTCTTCAACCATTCAGGGGGATTCACACAAGAGGATGATGAAGCTGTCGACACCCGTCCAATCATCACTACAACACAGCCAAAAATGGACAATGCAGCACAAACAGCAGCCTCACCCCTGGACCGTGCACGGGCCCCTACAGTTGCCGACGTTTGGGCATGCTTGCACTCTTTTGCAGAATTGGGAGTCCCTCAATATGGCTGGGATCAGGTGGGACCACAACATCCCATCCTAGCCATAGCTGCAGCGCAAATGCGGTGTGCAGTTCCAGTAGAAATTACCGGCCGTGGAGCAGAGAGAGCAGATTAAGGGGTTTAGGTTGGGAGTTTTGAGGAGGAGGTTTTGTGGGAGGAGAGGGGGAAAGAGGAAGGGAGGTGGAGAGAAGGGGAAGGCAGTCTAATTTGGGGGAGGGGCAGCGAGAGCGAGGGTGGAGCGGTTCGTGGCTAGAGGTGCCTGTCTTGAGGCAACGGGTCCTAAGGGTTTAGGGGAGGTCAGGGGAGGTCAGCGAGAGAGGTCTTTCCTGGCGCCCCCCCGAGAAAGCCTCCCGGCCCCACCCACAGCTGGGGATGCAAAATCCTGTGTTGGAAAAGAATTTACAAATACTAGCTATTGACTCGCTAAAAGGTATAGGAAAGAACAGAATATCTTGTTCTATTTTCTGAGCTCGCGGTTCATCAGAAATATTAGTAGCATCTATTGTAGCCTGGTCCCCAGATGTGGGTGGGGCCGGGAGGCTTTCTCGGGGGGGTGCCAGTTTGGCTCGTCATCCCCCCTTCCATCTTTAGTTGGGTTCTTCCACCTCGGCTGTTTGTGTAAGAATGTGCCTTCCTGCTGGTGTCTCTCCTCTTCGGGGTTCTGTGTTTTTTGGTCAGGCTCTTGCCAGGTCGGTTTCGTGTTGGAGGAGAGTGTTTCCCCTCTTTTGAGCAGCTAGTTGTCCCTTTTTTTCTGTTGATTCCCTCTGTGGTTTCTTGTGCCCCTCTGTGCTCTGTTAGTGGTCAGGCTAGAGCCTCTGAGGTTTTCTTTGCTCTCGCTGGTCTGAGTGAGAGGGGGAGCACGTGGCAGGACAGACAGACAAAGCCATGTGCCCCTCCTCTGCGCTGTGGCTCGGTCCGGTCAGGGCCCCCGGTGCTCGTCTTTGCAGGGCGAGCCGCCCACAGTGTAACACCATACACCATACATAGGGTCATGCTGCGGTTGTGGACTGCAAGAAGGGCTTCGCAGTTGAACAAATGTAGAAGCCGCAAATGCATACGGCACACAAGCACAATATGAGGTGCATAAAAGCACCATATATCTCAGCATCTTGAGAGGCCTCTTCGGCACTCAACTACAGATCCGTTATGTATTGTTAAAGCCATGTGTGTCACTACGAAGGCATTTAGAAACTGTCAGCGGGTGCAGTACATAGCCTTGATAAAGTATTTAAGGGTTGCTAGCTAGTGCCTTAATTATGTCAGCTGTGTTTGCGAGTATGCATCTTCCGATTGGGCAATGTATTCATAAGCAGGTATAGCATTAATGCAACTGTAGTAGCCCTCTGATTTGATGGCCTCTCGATTTGCTGATCATATTTTTGCCTCATCTTACATAAATTTATTAGCACCATACATGGTACAACATTAGCGGCAGCGGACGTTTTCACGAACACGCGACGTAACACGCGACTAAGGCAATCATGATAATCGACGTTTAATGATACGCCGTACAAATATACAAAAGCACCGCAATCTGACATGGATACGCCAAGGGATACGGCAAGTCCTCTTCCCGATGTAGGTATTTCATTACGAAGGGTCGGTTTCGAAGATTGGGTCCCATTCATTCGTTCACACATTCTTAAACCAGCCATCGAGCATCCATCCATCTGAGTCAGCACATGGCTTACCTTTAAAATAATAGAGAACTCCGAGATGAATCAACTGGCTTAACTCCGTCCACAGGTAATAAATGTTGATACTTTGGACACAGACCAGCAAAATATATCGTGGAACGCTGTGTCGAAGTTTTGTATTATTGCCGTACATTGATGCCCGGTCGACCTTTGGGTTCCAGCTTACATCCAAAGTCGTGCTCGTGATGTACAGCATGATGAAGACGCCGTAATACATGGCCCTCCATGTGAAATTATTGCCTATACTTGCAGACATGTCAGTTATCTAGTAAAACATAAACATTCGCATCATTTTAAAAATGCAATTATAAATTATAATGTATATGCATATATATGTATATGTATATTGGAGTAAATATACCCGTCAGTCATCCGTCATCTACTAAAAACACCAATTGCGCACTTCATTCTTTCGACAGGCAGTTTACAGCCCTCGGCTGCTGAACTCACCCACTCACCCACTCGCTCGTTCAGAAGGTGAAGGCCGTAACCTGCCTCTTACTTGGCAGGACTTTTCCCACATACCATACTGACCAGTTAGATACATAACTACTCCTCACATGCTTAATGACGTCATCATCCATGCATAGAACAATATCAATTAAGGACTGCAACATTTAATTTATAAAATCTACTTACCAGCATATGCGTTCCACTTGTACATGAGTATTGCTGTCCCGATGTCTGTGCTCAGTAGTGCCTCGTTGTGCTCGTTATGCACCATTGCCCCAAGCGGTGAATCAGCTGGAACCCGTGTCGCTGTCGCCAAGTACGGCAGTCCACATTCATCACCAGGTGGAGCGTTTCCTCTGGCCTTCATCCACGGCAAGCCCGCCTATGCACGCAATGGACCACCCACAGATAGAGGGCATGCATGCATCAACGGCAGCAACCATTAGCAAAGAATCCAAAATAAGTTATGTGTGATGCTATTCGTAAATCTAGTATTTATATGAATATGTTCCTTACCACGATGTAAGCAACAGTAATGGTGTCACGCGCAAGATATTATAGTTGTACATGATGTGGTGTAAGGCGTGCTCATCATCTATCAATGGCTGGCGAATTGAGCTGAGTCTGGCATCTCGAGAGCACATTCAGAGTACACAACTAGAAAAATTTAATATACGTTCATAGCTTCCGTATAGCGATAAGCAGCCCTTCAGTTCAGCGTCATGCCTTCCAGAGCTTTATTTGTCGCGGTCATCATCATTGACTTCCCACCACCCGGCGGGTATCACAAACTTGCCGCATCTCGCATCTAGGGGGGGTACCTGGCCGACATCTAGCTTGTAGCGGCGTCTAGATACTGTTCCAGTTGCATCTAGATACCTTTGGAAGCCCCTTTTCGCATCTAGATTCTATACTGGCCGCATCTAGATATCCAGACCGCCGGCCCCCCTTTGCTTCATCTAGATACCCCAAAAGTCGCATCCCGGATACTACCAATAGATACAGCCCAGGTATAATAATGCTATAATGCGACCATAACTCATGCGGTCGAGCGAGCTGCATTCCATCGAATAGAAATATATATTATATATTATTAATGAATGTCAATATATTTAGCTAACGACTTAAGATCCTTACAAACAGTGGCTTGTCGTACGTACTGAGCATAGCGTGCTAATGCCTGCCTGCCCTTCCTATTAACCAGTGGTTTTCACAACCACCAGTCGGCGTGATAAATACTTGTGTACGGTGGTTCGTTCTAGTAGTATTTGCCATTTGTCGGTCATCACTATGTGTTCCTCCTTTGCGGTGTGATTGTTATTAACACGCGGCGTTATGCCCCAGATTCTTCAAACTAGCTAGGTCATTAGGCGTTCAGTTCTGCCTCTTTCTTTTGTGCTAATGGTCTTTTGCATTGCAGTAGTTGCCCCAACTTCGGCCCAGTTGCACCATTTTCGCAAGCGTTTGAGCTAAGACAAGCGAGTAAGGCTTACATTTAATGAGAAATACTGGGTGGATTATATTAATTTAAACCTGATATGCACACTGCGTTTAAATATACTTATACAGTCAGCACGCATATAATACCTCTATCTTTCCGCATGCGCATGCAGAAAGATAGAGGTATTGACAGACAGATACAGACACAAACGGATAGATACATAGGTAATAATCTTTTAAGCAAATCCACGCACGTGCATCATTTATCGCTGTATATACGATTTTACCTTTCTCGCAGCTAATAGTAGCGTATATGGAGGTGGATCAGCAGAAATTGACCGCCTGCCTGCCGTAAGGTTAATGATCACCTGTGCATCCTGGGAGAAAGCACATTGAGCAGGAAGGCAGTTTTAATGATCGAAATTTGAAATCATTTGGGGAACATTTTAATCATGCTTTTAAACATGCATTTGACTACCTCTTTCAATGCTGTTAACACCCAGAAGTGTTTGGTGGTTGTGCGGGGACTGGGGCCTGCCGCCCCAGTTCCCCACACTTCCACCATCTTGGTGTTCTGGGGTCCAAAGTAGATTCTTGTTGAGACAAGTAAAGGCAGAATAATGTAAATATTTATTGCATTATAAGGCTTAAAATCCAAAGTTGGAAGTTAAGAGGGAGCAGTTGTAATTATATAGTCCACATTATTAATTTCCGACTAGATATTTCCCCCTATGTGCCTTTAATGTTCCTCTTAGGTATTTGTGGTGGTCTGTATGTAGTTAATATTTTTGGTCACCTCGAGCATCCCATTCATCAGCTAGCTAGCAAGGAATTAAGGGGTGTTACACTGTGGGCGACTCGCCCTGCAAAGATGAGCACCCGCGGTCCTGACCGGACCGAGCCGAGGGGCACGTGGCTTTGGGCGCAAGGAATATATGTTCTGTATGATATGTACTATTATTGTCATCCTATCAGTATAGTTTATGTTATTTTAATTAATTGAAAGGGTGTATCCTGGTAACCTGGTACCACATCCCAGCAGCACCACACTGCAGTGGCACCACATGCCAGCAGCACTGCATGCCAGCAGCACTGCATGCCAGCAGCACCACATGCCAGCGGCACCGCATGCCAGCGGCACCACACTGCAGCTGCACGCATGCCAATGGAACTGCACAGCAGCAGCACCATGAGGTAGCTGCACCATGCATGCAGCAGCTGCACCGCATGCCTGCGGCACTGCATGCAAATGGAACCACATGGCAGCAGCACCACATGCCAGCAGCACCAAGCAACAGCAGCACTGTGAGGCAGTGGAAGCATGCAGCAGCTGCACAGCTCGGCAGCTGCACAGTGCAGCAGCTGCACAGCGTGGCAGCTGCAAAGCACAGCAGCTGCACAGCACGGCAGCTGCAAAGCACTGCAGCTGCACAGCACGGCAGCTGCACCACAGGGCAGCTGCACCACGCTGCAGCTGCACCATGCGGCAGCTGCACCACACTGCAGCTGCACCGCATGATTCCTTCAAAGATTACATTTTTTAAATTGCAATATGAAATTACTTGGTGACTTACGTTAGCAAGGAATCCTTACCAGGATATGCGATGTTGAGAATCCTCTGTGAAGCTCCATAAAATTGCTGAAGATCCAAAGAAGTATGTATTTAAAGAAATTGCAGGCTGGAAATAAAGTGGTAGCTATAAGAGCAGAAAATCATTGCTGTACAATACAGATTAACAATTAACTAAACATTGTAAAGATTTTTATTGTTGGATATGTTAGCAATCCGTTTACTAGAAAATAGAGCATAATCATGCTTTTAATTATGCATTTGTCTACCGCTTTCAAGGCTGTTAACACCCAGAAGTGTACGGTGGTTGTGCGGGGACTGAGGCCTGCTGCCCCAGTTCCCCGCACTTCCACCGTCTTGGTGTATTGGGATCCAAAGTATATTCATTGCCCCAGTTCCCCGCACTTCCAGTGTCTTGGTGTACTGGGGTCCAAAGTAGATCGTAGGTCCAAAGTAGTATCTTATTTCTTGCATTATAAGATTTAAAAGGCAATATTGTAAGTAAGGGAGCAGAGTAATATAGTCCATATTGTTAATTTTGCCCTAGATGTTTCACCGTAGGTATTCCCCTGATTATTCTCTTAGATATTTGTGGTGGTCTATATGTAGCTAATATTCTGGGTAAACGTTTTTCCACATTGTAGTCCAGGGGGGCCCATCCAGACCGCCCTCCCCTTTCCTTTATCATGCCAGCTGCACCGCATGCCAGCTGCACCACATGCCAGCGGCACCGCATGCCAGCGGCACTGCATGGCAGCCGCACCACATGCCAGCGGCACCATGCAGCAGCACTATGAAGCAGTGGCACCATGCAGCTGCGGCACCATGCAGCAGCAGCACCACATACGTGACTACGGCACAGTGTGGCAGCTGCACCACACGGCAGCAGCACCGCACGGCAGCTGCACCACATGCCAGCAGCACCGCATGCCAGTAGCACCGCATGCCAGCGGCACCACATGGCAGTGGCATCACACAGCAGTGGCACCTCATACCAGCGGCACCACATGGCAGTGGCACCACATGGCAGCAGCACCACATGGCAGTGGCACCACATGCCAGCAGGCACTGCACAGCAGTGGCACCACATGTCAGCAGCACAGTGCAGCTGCAGCTCCCTAACAGAAACTAAAATAACTAAAGAGCAACTAAAAATTACTAGGCTAGCTAAATAAAGCGGTGGCAATAAATTCCCAGGGGCCTTACACTACCAGGACACCTTACAGGGGCAGATGATTGAAAAAATTCCCAGGGGCTTTATATAAACGGTGAAAACTAAAATAACTAAAATTAAATAAATAAACTAAAAATAACTGGAAAATACTAGGCTAGCTAATAAAAGCAGTAGCAAATAACAAGACATTACCAGAGCAAAATGTGATTTGTGGTGTGAGGTGGCCAGCCATTACATACCATTGCAAAGGGAAGCAATGAAATGACACAAGGGTAGTTAAGCCTATGCCATTTCATTGCCTTTGCAGTGGTAATGATGCAACATACCAAGATGCAGTGAACACAACCTGAATGGCTGGGGTGTTTTGTTGCTTTGCACCATAACTCCGGCAGAGGTGATAGCACTAGCACGTGCTCCGTATGTGCCACCCCAATTCATATGTGGCAAAAATTATATTATTTGTAGCTTTTCAAGATCTAAGACATAGAGTTCTACTGCGGTAGCCATGAATGTGGACTATGTGGGGTCAAATCCCGCTCCCTGCACGTAATGATGAAGAATTTCTCATACCTAAATTCTTTTGAGCGTTCAGGCAACATGTGCGACGATGCGTGACAATGAGCAACAACGCACGCGGGAAAACGCGCGGGGTTCAGTGCACGAGTACCACTACTGCGCAAGTACCGAACCAAACAAATCATTTCCTATATAACTAAATTTTTATTATGCTTAAGAAGTTGGCCATGATGCTTACCTTTAGCAAGATTGCTTGGCGGCGGTGGCTTGATAATCTTCCAGAAAGGTCCAGCAATAGTTCAGCTCCAATATGTACTAGCCAAATAAGTAGCTGACTATACAATTTTCAGGCTACAATAGCAGATTAATGCTGTACGACTAAGATTAACTGTCAACTAGCATTGTGAGGATAATTCTTGTTTGACCAGGCTGGAAGTGTTTGACTAAAACTTTTCATATTCTATACCATATTATATCCTTAAAGCATGAATCCTGCAGGGCTGGCCAGTGCCCTGCATGAAACAAAAGACTGAACAAACCTATCTAAACAGGTCAGAAAATGCTTTTAAAAGCCTAGAAAATGCCTTACAGAAATCAGTGTATTTTCCTCACGACGGTATAAATTACCGAGGGCCTTACACTACTAGGACTCCTTACAGGGGCGGACGACTGAAAAAGTTCTCAGGGGCCTTACATAAACAAACGACCAAAACTAAAAAAGCTAAAACGAAATAAACTATATAACTGAACTAAAAATAACTAAAAAATACAAGACTAGCTAATAAAAGCGGTAGCAATAAAGCCTTAGAGCATCAATCCTGCAGGGCTGGCCAGTGCCCTGCAGGATACATTGGTACTACATGAAACAAGAGACAAAGAAAACCTAGGTAAAGAGGTAAGAAAATGCTTTTAATTTCCTAGGAATTGCCTAACAAAAAAGCGCATTTACCTTGCCACTGCATAAATTCCCGAGGGCCTTACATGACTAGCACTCCTTACAGGGGCTGAATGTACGACACGAAAACTAAGATAACGAAAACTAAACGACATAAAAAAATTAAAAGCAACTAAAATTAAAAATAACGAAATAAACTAAAAGCAACTAAAAATGACTAGGCTAGCTAATAAAAGCGGTAGCAATAATAAAAATGTGAACGGTGAAGCTGATGCCAGCAGGAACACTGTAAAGAAGCATAAATAAGATGACTTACAAAAGTAGAAGGAAAATATTTCTTTAAGCAGCTCCTCGCAGAATTACATCAGGGCCGCGGCCTGATATAGTTTTTCGTATAGTAGTACTCGCAAAGTCAGGGCGGCAAAGTGGCCTCAATGAGGCACCGTTCAATTGTCCTTGTGCGTCGTCGTGTTCAAGTATATATAAAAATGGGCGCGAATAAAAATGGGTTCACGAGTCGTGAAGAGGCTTGAGCACCACTAAACGTGGGTTAACACCAGCCAGGATGGATACACAAGTAGGAATGGCGGCTTAACAAGAGGAAGTGGCGAACTTCGAAGCGTAAGAACTTCAGGGTTCTGGCAGACTAGCAGCGGCAAACAACTAGGCCAAGCTAGTGACACTATCGGAATGTGGACAGGCATACATAGGTAGAAGTGCAAAAGCATCGAAATACATAAGAAAATGCAACTATCCAAGAAATGAAAAAGAGCAAGTGAGTGCACTTTGCAATATAGATAGAATCATGCTTTTAAATATGCATTTGTCTACCGCTTTAAATGCTGTTAACACCCAGAAGTGTACGGTGGTACTGCGGCGACTGGGGCCTGCTGCCCCAGTTCCCCGCACTTCCACCGTCTTGGTGTACTGGGGTCTTAAGTATATTCTGTTTGAGACAAGGAAGGGCAGAAGAGCACATTATTCGTTGCATTATAAGGTTAAAAAATCCAATGTTGTAAGTAAAGAGGGATCAGTTGTAATATATTTCTTATTGCTACCGCTGTATAGAGCTGGTCTAGTAATCGTTATTAGTTAGGTAGTTATTAATTTTTAGGTAGTTGTTCATTTTAGGAAGTTGTGAGCAGACTTCCTCTGCTGTACTGTCATCCCTATTACCGAGTCCTAGTAGTGTAAGGCCCTCGGGAATTTTTGCCGTCGCCGGCAAAACGTAATTACTTGCTTGTGGATTCTGTTTTATTTAGCTGATCTAGAAATCCTAGATGCTATCTTTTAGCTGTGATTTTATTTTCTCCTTTTAGTCAGTTTAGCAAACTTTTGTCTGTCGTACCTTCACTTCTTTTACTGTAGATGAATTTTTAACTATGATCATTTAGTTTTTTTCCCTTGTATTGTACTTTAGCTATGTTACTCTGACGCTGATGCCAGGCAAGGATATGTTGGGAAAGGGGACGGACAAGGCAAAGGCCATGATGAGGGACAGGAAAAGGGGATGGATCTCAGAGAAATATTAGTCAGGACGGTGGCAGTGCAGGGAAGTGGGGTAGCAGACCCCACAACCTGCACAACCACTGTAACTTTCAGGGCCAGAACAGCATTATAAGCGGTAGCCCCATGGATATTTAAAAGTATGACTATTAATTTCTGTCTAGATATTTCCCCCTAGGTATTCCCCCAATTTTTCTCTTAGATATTTGCGGTGGTCTGTAGCATCTTCTTAAGCATCTTATTCATCAGCTAGCTAGCAAGTAATTTACTTTACTTATGATGTATATGATCGCCATCCTATCAGTATAGCATGTTATCCTGATAAATTGAAAGGGTGTATCCTGATAATCGGGCACTGCACGCCAGCGGCACCACACAGCAGCAGCACGTGCACCAGTGGCAGCACATGCCAGTGGCACCACACAGCAGTGGCACCATGTACCAGCACCACCGTATGCCAGCAGCACAGCACATACAGCAGCAACACGGCATGCCAGCAGCACCATGCATTAGTGCCTATTCATCAATTGAATTACTTGTCAAGAACAAATTTCAATTAGGAAAGCCGTCAATGTGGACTATGTTTGCTGCAGTGCTAACCTTTAGCGGGCAGGAAAAGACCAAACAAAATACCAAAATAACCTAGCTAAAGAGGTCAGAAAATGCTTTTATTAGCCTAGAAATTGCCTAACAGAAATCAGTGCATTTACCTTGCAACGGCATAAATTCCCGAGGGCCTTACACTACTAGGACTCCTTACAGGGACTCCCGACTGTAAACATTCCGAGGGGCCTTACATACTGAATAAACAAACGACACGAAAACTAAAATAACTAAAACTAAAAGCAACTAAAAATTGTCTGAGAGCGCGCGTTCCCATTTATAGATTTATCATGCAATATCCACTACACGTGCGTGTGCGGAATGTGACTGAGTGAGTCGCATCGACTCACATGGCAGTTGAGTTGCATAACGAACATTGCGAAGTGATGCATTTGCATTGCCTTAGTGCTGTGAAGGCTAGAGGACGATAGAATAACATCTGCGACATGGTTACAAACATGTCACACATGTGGATCAGCGATCTGGTGTGATATGTACCGTGGACGACATCGCGAGTATAAGTCGAGCGATGACGGCCTTGTTTATAGAATATTAAGTGCTATCGATCTCCCTTGATCGTATGCATGCATATTGATGCCCTGAGTCTGGATACGCTTTTACTTGGCCCGAGTGAAGCCTGAGCATTTAAGGAACGGCTAAGTGATGATAGCGTGTTTCCGGTTCTGATAGCCCACATCGGATACTCTGGACCCTGGATCGTACGTTATAACCCCTGGCCTCCGAAGACTTCCGCTGTGCCTGACTCTCTCTACGGTACGCTTGGCTTGCTGTGCTTGAGCCCTAGCACTTAACGCCGACGCGTGCAGAAATATGCTTGAAAGGCAGGAGGACAACATACTTCACCCATGGCCACTACCTGGTAGTCCCTAACTTCCCCAGTATTTCGAAGCACCCTCAACTATTCAACCACGCGGACTCCGAAATCAGTGATTTTCCCCACACGGGTTCAGCACCCACCACCAGGATCCCATGGAATCTGCCAGATCAACGGCGGCGTCAAGTCCATTCCTGGTCAGCTCGCAGCTCACTATAATTGGGGTCTGTCACCGTCCATCTTTGTGGGGGCACATCCACCCTCAACCAACGGAGGGATTTTTATTATCCCATTCATAGTCAAGATCGATTGGGAGAGATAGATAGATAGATAGATAGATAGATAGATAGATAGATAGATAGATAGATAGATAGATAGATAGATAGATAGATAGATAGATAGATAGATAGATAGATAGATAGATAGATAGATAGATAGATAGATAGATAGATAGATAGATAGATAGATAGATAGATAGATAGATAGATAGATAGATAGATAGATGGATGGATGGATGGATGGATGGATGGATAGGTAGATGGATAGATAGGTGGATGGATAGATAGATAGATAGATAGATAGATGGATAGATGGATGGATGGATGGATAGATAGGTGGATGGATGGATGGATGCAAAAGTATTAAGCTCATAACGAATTAATGGATAGTTAAAGTAATAATATATCTGAAAATGGGCATCACTTATCGATGCACATATGTGTACCTTTATCTCCGGTTGTTTGCGCCAGTCACGCATCTCGGACTTGGATTCCGTATTCCGGCTGTAGTCTCGTCTTTTATCATCATTCCACCACTTGGCTAATCCGCTTGTTTTGCCGAATAATTGAATCGCATATTGGAACTCGGTCACCAGCTGTGCAATCTGAGAGGGTGCATATGCATACAAAGCACATAGGCTAGATAGCGGGCCGTCTCCGTCCTCCCGTTGGTAAAATCATTGCCTAAGCCATTATTGTACGCACTGTATGAACATTGGGCTCCACCCATTTCCTGGCCTGGGCGGGGAAGCGTAATAACTCTTGATTATCCCCTAGCATGCAGTAACCCACACAGTTTTAAAACATGGCTATTCAATCGATAGGCGGCCGGGGCCCTGTTTCATACAAATGATAATTAGAGGTGATCATTGTGGATGGTGAGCATAGATAACTTTTATTTAGATACATATTACAATAGGTCGACGGATGGATCAATAGGTACGTAGGGCTAGGTAGGACGGAATGGAGGGACAAATAAACCAATGGATTAATAGGGTACTACATAAAACCATGCACAGCATTTATCGATGTACCTACCTTTATAACAAATAGTTGGAGATTGTAAGAGAGCCGAGAGTCCTCGATAAGTTCCATCAACCCTGTCCTCCCTCCACACCGACCAGGTGCAATGATGTCCTGTACATGTTGGGATAATGCATTCACATGTAAACATACGAATACACACACACACACACATATATATATATATGGCATGTGTCTATCTATATTATGTATATACACACAAACACACACACACACAAACACACACATGCACACCCTAATACCCCATTGGGTAGGGGTGGATACGTGTTGGAAGGGCGAGCAAATGGAGGGCTTGAAATATTCACGTAACCGGGGATGAAGTCATTGTAAAGTACGGCGTGCAAGATCACAAATGTAAGCCAGTAAAAGCACATTGCCAGCGAGCACCTCATCAGGGCCATCCTCAATAATGGCATGCTCGATTATTAGTATGAACGCACATATGGACATTCCTAGCTGCATATATATATATATATATATACAACAACAAGGGGGTGTTGGATTCCTCGAAATCGGAAAAACGACCACCTTGGGGCTCTCAATATCTGTATATGTATGTGTGCATGTGGGATATGGGGGCTTTGCTTCACCCGTGGCCACTACCCTGCAGTCCCTAACTTCCCCAGTACTGTATTTCGGGGCACCCTCATCCATTCTCCCTCATCGCTGCTGACTTCTCCGAAATCAGTGATTTTCCCGGGTTCAGCACCCACCACCGGCATCCAGTGGAATCTGCCGGATCAACGGCAGCTTCAAGTCCATTCCTGGTCAGCTTGCAGCTCACTAAGACAGGGTTCTGTCACCGTCCATCTTTGTGGGGGCCCATTAACCCCCAGTCAGTGGAGGGACTAATAACCCGCTCTTAGTCGGGATCGGTCCTAAATTATTGAGGATTTAAATCTCCAGGGACACAATGTCGTGCCGTACGAAATGGTGTGTAAGATATATATATATATATATATATATATATATATATTTATACGCTTAATAAAGAACACTACTTTACCCCAACACATGGATTGAGGAAGACATCGACCTACACTATCACATGGGTATAAATCAAGTCAGTGAAATCATCCGATCACGCACATCTAACAGCAAATGCGTGGATATCATTCATTTATTACAAGAACATACCGCGAGATAGTTCACAGCTAGACATTGCGCCAATGCAAGCTCATTGACGAGCTCGTCCTCCTCAGGTGCCATGGCATCCCCAGACCACCTGGCTGTCTCTTTGTTCCTCCCTTCACGGCCCATCGCATCTAGGAACTCGATTAGTTTGTCGGGGACCAGCTTTGCAAGCTGGGAGAATGCCTGCGCGCATGGCTGTTATGAATAAGTTATCGACAGATAAGTTAAGCGAGCCGTCCTAGTTGGTATTGTGAAGTAATGTTCGTCGTGCCAGATACGGCGGCCTAGTTGTCGTGTATGCAAGGAGAGATTTATAGAGATCTATTCAAGTCACGCTATAAGGGATCGACTGATATATGTTTCAGTATGTTTTGTGACGACAGTCATAAAACTTGCATCGACGAGTCCGACCGACGATACTTCTTTGGACGATATTTATACCGCACGCTTCAATCGTTTGCTATTCTTCCTTTCCTTTATACATCCAATTGACCATCTTGCTATGTAACTGATACTTCCTCGTGATACGGCTCTGCTCATGTCCGCGGGACTATCTCACATGAACAAGGGCACATAAACATAAATGTACAAATATGTATTTGGTTGAAGCAAAGCAAACATTCATTATCCGGGTGACCCTAAAACCCTTTTTTTACAACATGATAAAGTCAGCTTATGTTGTGATACAAGAGGGAGCCTGCGGTGATCCTAGTTTTGGCCCTAAATAGTTAGCTATGGTTACCATCAAACTGTATGCCACAGCTTGCTTTGCTATTGAAAGAACTGAGACCCTACAGTGGTTTTGAATCCCCCTCCTGACGTGAACGTGGGTAGTTGGCAATCAGATTTGGATGATTCTACCTAGGTAATTGATTCTTTGAAGGTTGCGCCTGTAAACATCACTACTTATAATATTTTTGTAACGACATATTATTTACTATAACGGCGCATACCGTACAGCGGTACATACACAATTATCCGGTACAGAGCAGCTGCTCTATAACTATGTACTGCAGTACATAGTTACGGCTATATATATATATATATACGTATATATAGCGGATTAATGACGTCATTAATAATAATATATATGTATATATATGAGCCTAGACAAAGGTTGGCAGGGCATTCACGAAACAAAGAACACCTTCATAACCAGCACATATTTACTTATTACCTTCCTAGCTGCCAGTCGCATCTGTGGGGGCCTTTCAAGCTCAGTGGAAAGTAACAGCTCAACGATCTTTGCATGGTTCTTAATCAGAGCGAGGTCAAGGGGTGTTTTGCCCATGTTGTTTGCCGGCAGTGGCGCTGAAACGATGGCGGAGTGATTGGCTGTCAGTAGCTCCTGCAAAATCTCCACAAAAACTTCACCATGCAGGACTGCCCTGAATATGTATTAAAACGAATGAAGCAGTTCAATGAATTGGTTCGTGTGCGCACATACAGCAGCAGCGACGGGCGTGAAACGCAGGCAACGCTTACTAACTCAAAAAAACACATGTAATTGAAGATAGGAACTAGATAGTGCGAGTGAGGCATGGTGATACGCGGACATGCGTGCAGCTAATAAATTACTTCGCTCGGTTGATTGTCGCAAGCAAGAGTAGGTATCAACTCCTTTAATTATATATTTTGAAACTCACTCGTGCAAATATGTATTCCCGACGTCCCAATAATCCGGCTGAGCCGGCGCAACTGCCAATCCAGGAAATGCCTTGGCCAGAGTCAATATGTTGCCGGTAAGCCACACATCCTACGTAACCCGTCCATGTTTAACATAACGGGTTCATTATTCCATCCGGCACGACGTGGACCAGTGGTTTTAAAAAATTAGATAGAAACGTCGACAGGCAGGCCAGCATGCATGAAGACATGATGGCAGGAAGCAAGGCAAGTAGATAGAATGGTATGTAGATGTGCTGGATGGATGGGGGAATGGATGATGGGATGCATGCGTGCACGAATACGTGTAGCACACAGCAGATGAAGTCCCAACGAAACAAATGTCCATTGATAAGCACATGTACCCTTAAGCCCTTCAAGATGTTTGATAAAAAGAAGTTAAGCGAGATAATTTATAATGATGATAACCAAGGGCGGAAACTTGAGCACTTCAACCAAATGGATTTTTCTGCAGATGTTGACAGGAAAGTTATTCTTGATCAAATAACAGACCCGCAGAATATTGCAATAGGTCTCACCTTGTTTCATTTGCAATACAAACACAAATGGATATCAATGAATATTTGCACATACGTTAATACGTACGTACCCTCTGCCGCAGTGGCTGCCGTATTGATAGAGTGTGGAGGTGCAGCACGTTGATAATGGAAGAGCGATTGACCGTAAACACCAGCGGAGGCTGGCCTGTCTCCGATGACGGCATGGGATGTAGCTTCATTATCTTGCAATCCACCACAGCATAGCCTTGAAAGATCAGCGGTGAGACGGACCTGCCAGTCTGAGGTGAGACACAAAGAAATTAACATGTGGCGGACAGCGGCGGGAAGAGTTCTGTATATTTGTTAATGCACTATGTTGGATGGAAACCACCAAGACGCCAAAATAAGGGGGAAGACTTGTGTGTAAACATTATCCGCTCAACCAAGCTACCATGTATACATCTTAAAAAGGCATATATAAGGTAAGATGCAGCTTCCACGCACAAACAAATAAAGGCTGATTACTTCAGTCAATAACCTGCTATAGCTAGCTTACGACTAGCGTAATGTAATAACATACCCCCATTTCTACCTAGCTTACATCCATACGTTCTCAGAGCAAGCGGCTTATTAAATCTTAACTGTATCGAACCCAATGACGTCGCCATCTTTGTCGGTTGTAATGATCCATCTCGAGGACTGCAGGAAATGGATACGGGAAATTTGTTTGCCATACCGAATGGCATGCAGCTGGCCTCCAGTGTCCACGTCCCAAATCCGCACGGTTTGGTCCCGTGAGGCAGTGGCTAAGATGGCCTCATTAGGCGACAGGGCGGCGAAAGTAACAGAGTCCTCGTGGCCCACAAAGCGCATGATAACTTCTCCTGCGTGCGGGATAGCGAGCACGCAAGGAGATGAATACATGTGTGTATAACGTACCAATAAAAGTAAGAAAGGTGAAACTACATACGTTTATGCTATAAAATATCAAGCAAGATAGCCATGAGATGCATATATATGTAGATTCAGCCCCTATCACGCACCATCATGTCCTTAGCCTAATCATGTTCATCAGCCTATGCCTCCCTTGATAGCCGGCGGGAGTACGCGGTAGCGACATAATTAACTCCACATGCTCTGTGTATGAAACGTCCTCAGACGTCCCTGACTGGCACGTAAGTAGTGCAAGGCCGCGGCGCCATCAAAATGACTTGACTGCATGGAGTCATACACATACTCACACATGGTATATTTCAAATTGTGATCTGATGAATTGTTGACGTGGGCGACTGTCACCAACCGAGATCCATCCGTCTAGCTGCATATGGCATATTAAAGCCAACTGAACATGACGATATGCATGCATGTATAGATACCACTATAAAAACGGATTTGCGCATTCAAGTCGCATTAGTTCGCGTGTGTGTGTGTGTGTTTCGCGTGTTCGGCTCTGCGTGGGCCCAACGTGCACACGTTTAACGCAAGCAGGTAGAGAACTCGACGGAACATCTGTAAAAGTACGTAGGTCGGTTAAATGAAATAATATTCACAAGGAATGTGACATTATTTGTCATTTTTATTGTGTTTTGCAATCCTCGAAAATTCCGACGTTGCGTATCTCCTAACTTGGACTGTACGCACTCCAATCGCATTCCTTAAGCAAGTGTTAAGATAATGCAATGGTCGTGCGTATAGCTTGCGTACAGTGCGTAACCAATCGCGACGTAAAACACTCAACGTGCTCAAAGTATATGTAGTGTGCGCGCATGTCCCCCTGCTGCTTTGGACGCACGGGATAGATTACTCTTTATTTGTGAGAAGTCTGCTTGCTATGAAACATCCATGCAAATCTATAGATAGAGGAGCTATGAGCGGGTCCCCATAAGGCCACTTTACTCCCGTATGGGGATGTCGCTTCCGGACACGTTCCCTAAGTATGGGGCCCAACACCTCGCCCCATGAATAATTCCTCTAGCGCAGGCGAACGAATTGGTCACAAAGCGCATATGTAGATACGTACCAGTCTCATCGAGCTTGAAGAGTGCCGCCGTTCGGTCTGTGGAAACCGAAACACAGCGTGATCCGTCGGCAATGAACCATGCGCCAAGTATTCCATCCCTGTGGATGTTGTGGTACTTCCGAATCAATTCTCCCGTGCTCAGGTCCCAGCAACACACCCAGGCGTCAGAGCCACAAGTGGTCGTTGTGACCATATGGTCAAAGTTCCGATTGACTTGGGGGTACACGCCCCATATTGACGAATGATGTTGTTGTGTGTCGATGACCTGCATAACGGTTATCAACGGAATGAATACCACCTACCAACCCATTGTTGTATGTTTAGGACGCCACTTTGCGTCTAGTAAGCGCCATTGTACAATACAGCAGGCGTCTCATCCGTCCGTGAGACCATTTTATTTCTCAGTAATAATGGCTTGTGAATGGCCACGTAGGCCACATTTCAAACAGGTGGATTAACTTACCATGACTTGCTCGAGCTTGGATAGATCATATAAATGGACTTGATCGTTGCCATCCGACCAAACAACCTTGCCCTGCATCTTGCACTGCTGCACACGTCCGCTGCTTAGGGTTTCGTACGACACCAATCCGGAATCTCCACTTGATATCACGTGATGTGTGTTGTCAGGTTGCTTCAGAGTCTCCATTGTAAACTGCCAGATTGGCTTGCTGCTGTCGATGTCGTACACACGAAGTTCTGTGGCCAAGGATATCAATACGTCGGTTGATACGGAACTAAAGTCGTACATACACGCATGACATAAATGACGTACATGGTCGGTGATTGGGATTTGTGATTGTTGGGCGCTGCGATAAGTGCAGCAGGCCTGCGCTCCCTAGGTGAAATGACCTGCTGCCATCGAGAAGGTCTCCTCGATACGGTGAAGCTATAGGTAGCTGGCTGCTGAAGTCAGGGTAGTGGCATCTTTTAATAATCAGCAATCTCTTGTTTCTAATCACCTCAGCATCGCACACATATGCTTATTTAGCAAACAGAACACCCGTACATAACACACTCACGTACGGGTCCCTGCATACCTGCTCTGTCCCCTCCTACGCATGCGAGGATAACAAACAGCAGTTTCCCGTCCCCTGATACGTCGATGTCTATTATGTGGCTTATTCTGTCTTGTTGGTCTTCCAAGACTAACTGACGTGACTCGGTGTAACTGACGCCCTCAATGTCGAAGATCCGGATGCTTCCGTCGGAGTACACCGCCCCGAAGCGAGTTGGAAACGTTATAGGTAGTAATCTGCCGAGGGAAGCCTCGGGGGAGGGCTTCGGGGGCTCTTTCACCAGCCCTTCACGTGTGAATTGGATGTAGCGCTGATGGAACCCCGAATAGTCATCCTCACGCCTGCCGCCATCAGCAGTAACCGTTACAACAACTTGGTCACCTGTGCGCGAGTTAATTGCCACAAGCATGAAATAATGTTGTCAACGTACATTCCAGTTGTATCTTCGTACGACGACACAGACACATATATAGAGAGAAACACACGATCCACCTTGCGTCGTACGTGCTTGCTTCCGTACAGGTGTATGTGTGTACATGCAGGCAGCATATGGCTCCCTGCACTTGAAGCTGCGATAAGATCTCAAAGATGTGATAGGATTCGAGCGCTTTCACGTGTGCGTATATGCATGTACAAATTATATATCACAAGCAATTTATGTACAACACAATTTGCCGTACGGCCATGCCGCCGTAGATAATATACCTGATGATGATGACGACGATGATGACGGCATCCGGAAGAAACAGCCTGTCGCTGTCATGGTCGTAAAGTTCCCCTGCGTCCGTACATATGAATAAATGTCAAGAGGCAAACCACAGCGTATAGTACGCGGACGGAGGAGCGCCTTGCTTGCTATGTAGACTTCCGCGCTTTATATACTCCACCCTCGTTCATCGCCCGCATTTTGCTTCATTCATCTAAATCATTTTAATGATGTCCTTGAAAACAAATATTATATAATCTTAAAATATGTGGCAAGCATTTCCACCAGATTGTGTACGGCATTGTTTCGGGTTTCCCCTTCCATAGGTGGCTAACTGTCCTTTTGTCCGGCCTCGGATTTCCATTCGTTTCTACAAGCAAAGCCGCCTTCATGATTTCGGCAACAAGCGTGCCTCCATTTTTCTTGTGGGGCCCCTGCTGTGCTCACTTGCTGCCAATTAATTCCTGTACGGATGCGACCTAGCTGCGGGCCTTAGTATGATGGGGCTGTGCTGCAGCATACCTCCTCATATATCACTTCATTTGTTATTCGGCTCCTAAACCGTGTACGAATGAAACCGCATGCTTTCGAGCAAGGCCTTTGGACATGTAAAAACGCTGGGAAGGTGCCATCAAGAGGGTTTGGAGCAGGTGGGTAGGTACGGCATCTGGGACGATAGCTAGATGTGCCGTTACGTTGACGATGCTGCATGCGCCTACTGAACTAAACTAACACATCAGAAACACACATACAGAAAATCGGCATGGCTAAGGTATGTTATGTATGTAGATGAAACAGTCGCATATATGTCTTGATTGCACATATGTCTTGTTCCCACGTCTTTGCAAGCGCAAGTACATACTTGGATTATCCGCACACTCACTGACCTGTGCGGGTGGGTACGCCCGCAACAGCTCCTGGCCGTATTTGGACTCGAGCAGTACGATCTCCCCAACATTGCGACCGCCCACCTGATCATGTAGGAAGTTTATGACGCAGTACAAGCTCATTCACAACATGAGGGCGCATGCGCGAACCGCCACCACAGCCATCCATGCACAAGTTGCACATCCATCCATAATGTTATCTGTGTGATGCCCGCATCTTTGTATCTATGCATGTATCTTTGCATGTTATAATGATGACGTTACTTATCGAGACCGGGGTATTATACATTAAACGACAGGTGCTGTTAGGTTTTAAAAGTTATAGTAAGTGTGAACACTTATTTTTGAGGACATTCTCAATAAAATGTACACGCACGATGCCAAGTTGATTGTTTTCGTCGTTACTGCCATAGGTATCCACACGTATGTCCCCACTCACTATCTATTTAATAACGAACAAGCAACGGACCTAACCGACCTACCAGAATAAACTGACCGCACGGGCTGAAGCGGCAGCAGCTGCGGGCGCCATGATTGAACTCGGTCTTGTACCGCAACTTAGTCCTGTACCGTCCCTTCTCCACATCCCAAACACATAGACTGCCATCCTCGTTAGCTGCCGCCACCAACTTAGCGGGCCAACTGATGTCCCAGATGTCCAGTCGACCAGTATCGGGGCCCTCCAGAAGCTGTTCTTCAAACCTATCGTTCGTTATGTCCCAAAGGTAGATGGTACTGTTCTGATACCTATGCGACACCAAAATGGCTTCCTTGCCGTCCTCGGAAAGAGCGGAACAAATTACCTGCATGCATAAGGTGCAAGAACACCACTTTATCATGCATATAAGTTTGTTCATCGTCCCATCCGATATTGACCATGGAAATGTTTGATTGCTGGCATTCTAACGAACGAGCCGTGCATGGTCTGCTGTCCGCTACCTGATCGATCGTCCGCTCTAAACAACTGCAATGGATCCAGGAGTGCTGTCTGAAGCGGCGCAAAGCCGATCACTGCTCATCAAGCAAAGCACGATATGCATACACCTACCTACCTACCTACCTGTCCATACAAACACCCACATTCCCTAACTGGTGTGCACTGAGGGATGGGGTTTAGGCTTCAGCCCGCATGCATGCATGCATGCATGATGCCGCCAGCAGTGCCACGTACGCTGTATGTATGTGGTACCAGCAGGTGCGTGCCAGTAGTAGCAGTAGGACGTACATACAGGTAGCTCACGTGCTTTCTATTGTCCTTCATGCATAACCAGCAGTAGCGTGTGCCGTACTTACTTTGTCGCATGAGCGTAGTTTAACCGCCTCCATGTCGCTGGTGTTCCAGCAGACAACCGTATTCACCTCATAGGCGTGTGTCAGGATCCGCTCCCCATAACGGGATACAGCAATGCGGATATCGCAGAACTTCCTCGGATCGCCAGAGGGTTGCCTAACGGTGAGATTGCAGGTCACCTCCAGTGTGCAAAGGCTGCAGAGGCGGCGGTCGTCGCCATTACTAATGCTGCTGGGTTGTTGCTCCTCATGTACGGCAGCCTCCGTAATCCCCTGCAGATAGACATGCAATAATTAAAGCGCTCAGGAAGAGCAGTCACACGGCTTGTATGTGCATTTCCATGAGTTCTTCATTATCCAAGAAAGTGGCTGCGTGGGCATTCCGTTATTACATATGTCGCAGTTGAGCATCATATACATCTGCGTGCAAGAGGCCACACTAATGCCGTCCAGGATGCTCGATAATAATGACCGCACTGCTGCCGACAAATATATCAAAAAATGATGGTAGTGCAGCGATGAAAATGAAACTCACGGGAAGGGAGGCAGGAGCGCAGCTGGTGGAGGTGGAGGAAAAGGTGGTGGCGGCGGTGGAGATAGGGTGGGAAACGGGGTTGGTGATGAAGGGGGGACCGGCCTGCAGGAAGAGCGAGCGAGGAGGACGCAAAAAGCACAGATTATTACTATGCCAGCAGAAGATAACAGTGTAGCACGAAGGGACCGTTTAGCGGGCCTCGACAAGCAAGGTGATTAGGGTTATAACCCCATCTGACAAACGACCCTCTATCTGTATCAGACTACATCAACAAGACTTATAATATTGTATAAAAGACATTTCCCTTAACATTTTATTTAATATAAAGGCGCATACCGTACAGCGGTATGTACATATACAATTATTCGGTACAGAGCAGTACATAGTTACGGCTATGACAGTACAATCCCGTACACGGTATCCGTACGCGACCAGATCTTCGTCGCCGATCATCCAGATGATTCTTCTAATGTAGGAGCTTTCCTCTAATGGTACAACACTCCTTCATCTGCTCCTATACATGTCGTACTGCAAGCGAGTATATGTATAATCCCCGGGAAGACCCCGGTGTTTATTAACACCTCCATCGATCTCGGGCTAGTCGTCTCATCCTAAGGCACCAGGTAGGCTGTTACACCCTCTATCTGCTGTTACATACCCGTGACGCCGGTGGCGACTGTGCCGACTGTGTCGACTCTGCCGACAGTGGTGGAAGTGCTGACTGTCGCAACTGTGGCGATGGTGGCGACGGTGCCGAATGCTGTGCTGACTGCTGTGCCGACTGCTGCGATTGCGGTGAGCAAGGGATCACTTGGAGGTCAGGTTGTGCGCGGATAGGTAGATAGAGGTGAGGAACGGGTCATCGCTATCTGTCATTACTATCGGTTTTGACATCCATCCATCCATGACATCCTCTCCCCTCAGCGTATCATATATGTCATTATGCGTATGTGGTTGATCGCTTGCCGACCTGATGATGCCCCAGGAACCCTAAACTACTGCCTATGAAGTAGTTTTAGAAGCTAATTAATTATTTGCTAAATAAATTAATAGTATAAAGAAAGCCAATGCGAGGATTCCGTCTGATTACGAATATTATTTCGGCTCAACAGGGTCGGTTGCGCTGGGCAGGCAGGGGTGCTTATATACCTTGAAAACACCCCCCTTGCGAACGACATCTCCACTACCTGTTGCGCACTACTCAAAGATGGCGCGTGTGGATGGATGGAGCAGCTTGCGCTTTGGCGGTTGGAAAACTAAACGGCGGATGTATATATGTGCCGTCTGCATTTTCGGCATTATAAATGTTAGAGAGATGCGCTCCCCCCTGTCGCAACATGCATCGTGATTGAGACCTTCGTTCAAATACACTACTGCTAACTAATACTTTGATTGCGACAGCAGGTTCGGCGGGGTGCCGGGCGCAGATAGATGCATGGGTAGCTAGGGTTTAAGTTCCCTTATCACATGTACGGCACATACACATGCAGCTCATCACAATAAACCGGTTGAGTACGTAAACGATAGCACACTACTCACACCCACATAATAAATATTCGATAAGCCGTAAAGGCCTATCTAGGTCGTACACACCTTGATATCCCATTTCTTGATGCTCCCATCACGGTGACCCGTAACGAAGGCTCTTCCACCACTTATGGCCTTGCACGCAGTGGTTGGTGACGTCGACCGCTGTTCCGTAGAAAGACAACGGCTGGTCCAGAGCAACTTGTGGCCGGCGATTCTCCATAACGAAATGTGGCCCTCCTCGTCGGCGACGAGAAGAACCTCTCCGGCGTCCGGGTGCCAAAACACGTCGCAGCATGTTGGGCGTATGTTGGCCTCGTTAATCCATTCCTGATAGTAACAATCATCGTGAGCCTTCCACTGCGAGGGCCTGATGCTATTACTGGTTCCGGCGGCGGAGACGAAGATGGATGACATTCTACTACGATGACGCAAGTAAGGGGACTAAACTTATACTCCGCATGGTGCGCTCACAAGCAACCAAAGCAAGCTATCCCCCGCGAACTATCGTTAGTTACAATCGCGTGCCTTTCAAAGGCATGTGGGGCGCACAGGTCTATACATCTGATTGAGTTCGGAGCAAGGTGGGCGACTGAGTTGCTGGATGGCGAGGAAAGCGATGGATGTGAAAGATTGTAGAAACGTGCATCGCGATGCAGAGATAAAAAGTAATGCAGTACTTAGGTAACCGATTGATTGATTGATTACAATTGACTCGTAAGGTTGCGTTAAACCGTTCATCATTTGATAATGCTTGTTGATTGTATCTGCTACGTACTCCCTGTATTCTTTAATCCACATCGGCTCTTTGAATTTCCTATTTTTAAACCTGGAAAATTCCATTTCTCCATATCTGTTTTCCACCAGTTCACGCAAGGAATGCTGTCCACCCGGTACGAGGGGAGGCTCACGGACCGCGAAGCAAAAACGACAAAAGACAAAGAAGATATATATATAAAAGACGAACGTCAGAGAAAGTAGGTAATAAAGAAAAGAGAAAAAGAACGAACGGAAAAGAAAGTAAAGGAAATGTTAAAGTACACTATATTAATTTGCCTGCCCAAGATCTTCTCATACAACGAATCTCATAAAGCGCCCTGGCCAGAATGCGCTGGTTATCCAAGCTCATAATAGCGATCATGTTCCCTCCCAAAACGTCCCCAGCTTGCAACAACTCTAGCCTTATGCTCTCATAAGCTGGACATTATATGAGGACATGATATTCATCCTCAACCACCCCACTCTCACACATAGAATTTAGGTAACCAGATAACAGAGATAAAAAGTAATGCAGTACTTAGTGTACAACAGATACGTACCGCTTTGATGTTGTGCCGAAACCGAAACATGCTCCGGAGATGCATTCTCTGATCCTCACTAGGAATGTAAGGATCGAAATACGAAATGATTGCAAAATTTTTCAGCAAAGCAATTTGTCGGCGAACCCAGCAGCATTGTAGCGTCTTCTTGTTGCAATTACCGTGGCCAACACTATTCTGAAAGTCTATTAGTGCAAATTTCCCAAAAGAAATAAAGAAATCACAAACAGCGCGGTCAATTGTCGTCGACCGCCACTTGCGTGTTGCCATAAGCATGAAATATACCGTGGGCATGACATTGAAAGGCATTCCTAGCTCACAATTCTTATAACTTTTACATTTATCTAATTGTACAAAAATTGGTTTTCTAGCTGGTCAAAGAAGGGACTGTGAAGTTCTAGGGTCGCTCAACGCTGCTTGGGTCGCCCGCTGCTTGGGTCACAGAAAAGCACAATTTTCAGAGAACATACACGTATTATTAACCAGGGTAATTTTTATTAACCAGGGTAATTTCTGCCAAAAAATGTATGTTATTTTTCCATGGGCGCTGGCGGACCCGGCGCCGGTCCGCCATACTTGTACGGCCGGTCCGCCTGATATATGATACTTTTTCAATATCGCCAAGAAACTGGTGGCCGGCATTCAGTCCGTACATACGCATGTACATGCAATTCGACATTCTGCTGCCAGTCAAGCCCGGCCTATTTCCACAATGCACTTAGCTCTACATGAGCCTTTGCCTAGCGATGCGAAACCATAGAATTGAAACAAACAAATACATATTGAATCAAGCTAAGAGGATTAACGAGCCGGGGTGTGGGAAGTTGGATGCGATGCGCGGTGGACTTCAGTCTCACGCTTGACGCGAGAAGGACCGGACGGCCCTAATGATGATAGGAATGTGCCAAGACGAAAGAGGAAGCGAGAGCGAGAGCACACTGCTCGAGGCGTGGTGTTATATAACGGTCCCTTCTGTTTGTGTACTTAGCTAGTCGAATTCGCAATAATATATAGAGAAAAATGTTCTCCGCAATTTTCAGTTGTCAACATAGCTTGGCCGGCCGGAGCTTAGATTAAGCAAGCCACCGCTCGTTGAACACATCGCCATGACCTATACGGACCGCCGATACGGCTCAGTTGCAAATTCTACTACCATGGGACTTCCATACAACGCCGTCAGAAACACGCCCATTCGCTGGCGGATGAGAAGATTATATGTGGTGATACAATTGGGCATTCGGTCAAACACACGTACGGCACATCGACTGGGTAGCTAGCTAGGTCCCCCGCCCGTACTCTCTTGCGATGCGGTCTTTGTACGTTACCGTTTATGCTCTCGACGTTGTATCGATGTGCATCTGTCGATCGGTGTTGGCACTATACCCCTGTGCAGATCCAGATGCATCACTGCACTTTTAGCACCCTCCTGCACGGCGGGTAATGAGTCGTCGTGGGGCGGGGCTCGCGAGTGTGGAGCCGACCCAAAGTAAGGCTGCTTTGATGCTGCATACACGTGAGTCAACGATACCTCGTCAACCAATGACAAGAGAGAGTGCTGTATGAGTGGTCACAAAGCGGACGCCGGTTGCTAAAGTGGACGGTAGGTCGCTAACCAGCTAGCGAGGGATGGAGCCGGATAGGTGCGTGCGTGCGCATCATGTGTTCATGCATGCACGTATTGCATTGATGAGGCGGCCAGCGAGCGAAGTTCTGTTCGTTACCTGCGCAAGTCCCGCTGCTCGTGACCCCCTCCCTTTAATAGTGCACACGCCTACGTCGCACTCATCGTGCACTGGTACCGCCAGCTAAGTGTGCGTCACCGCAGATGCTGATGAATGTACATTTATATAACAGGCCATGCATATATCCAGGTTCGTGTCACTCTAGCTATTGTCAAAAACAATATCATTGCTTATCATTGGTAATTTGATTAATGATTCTTAGCTGATGATTAATACCTCCATCCTTACATAATAAGCAGACAAGACCGACATATCTTGAAGCAATATTCTTTGTGAGCATAAAAGGCCCTGAGGCAGTTAAATATATCTAGACATCCTACATCCTATCTGAATGCATTATTGTAAGACTTCAACGCGAAGCAAAGTAAGTCGCCTCGTGGTTTCCTTCATTCAGCGAAATGATGAGGCACTGTACGACCATTGCATACGACCTTTGTCAAAATTGCAAACGAGAATAATCTTCATTCTTGGGGTCATCGTAAGGTGGACGTTAAATCAAACTGCCAAAATAACGGTCACTAACGAACGAACGGTGGATTGCATACGTAAGTGCCCCTGACGACCCCTGATTTTGTGTGCTACCCTAGCTAGGTGTATATATGCATATGTATGTGGGACATACAAGTAAGGCTCGACTACGCTTCAGATTATGTTGCAACAGCTGCATTTCCATACATAGCATGCATCAGTCGAAGACGTGCGCTTGATTGTCGCACATGTATGCATGTTAATTGTTTTGGGAAGCAAGGTAGGGTAGTTGGCACGCAGCATAGATTTCACGCACCTTGCCGCGCCTTGCCTTATATATATAAAAGACGTTTTCTTTCACCAGTTTTCCTTTTCGCTATCTTTTTAGACTAACATTTTTTCTTTTCACTGCTCTATTCTCCGTCGCGGTCCTTCGAGCCTCCTGGCTCATACCCCGCGCCTCATCACGCGCACGAGCGAGCGAGCGAGCTGGCTCGCTCTCTATATATATCTTTATCACCATCAACAACAAAGAGGCAGCTATGCGGCGAATAAACAGTCCTAATTAACTTTCCATTCGAAATTATATATCCATCACGGGGAAGTTGAATCTTTTGTTAACGTTGCCAAGCCTAATAACGCACGCACGATAAGGTCGTAGCTACTTCGTTCCTCAATCAACTGCCTTAATGGCAGTTTGCGCGCGCACAAAAAACTTATGCTTAGGAAAATTATATGTTCTGATTTTTAGTGCACGTACAGGGCGCGTCCACTCCGCAGCAGGTTGCCGTGACTACTGACTAGCCGTGACCCGTGATTGCCGTGCGTGATGATGAGTCCGAGGGACAAGCACGTACGATAATTCTGAACCGTTTGCATTATATTTAAACAGATTAAAGCTTATTTTCAATTATTTTAAGCTGTTTCCACGGTTCAGGGCTAGCTGCAAAGCTGCCCTTGCTTAGTTGCGTGCGTGGTTACCCACGCACATATATACAGCACGCAGCAGCTGCCGTTCGGTGCGTCGGTGCCTGCCTTCGGTCGCTCGGTGCTATTGTTCGGGTTTCAGTTGGATTGATTGCCTCCTCTAGTCGAGGTGCGATATATATCCAAGTAAGCTGATGACCTTGTCAAATCGCGACGACAAGGTCAGAAATAAACAAGCAAGGCCTCGCGCGCGCGTTAGCTGCTGGATGGTTCGGCCCCAGCAATCGTCAAGCACGTCGCGCGCTGCTGGCCAAGAGCGAGGGTGCTAAATAAATAAAGGTTTTGTTTACAACATTATAAGCAAGTTGCTTGATTTGCGTGTATATTTATTTGACTGCTGGCTATCTGCTGCTCTCCACCTGCCTAGCTACGTAGCTATCTCACTGCTATATATCTCCTGATGGGAAATCGGACATGCAAAGCGCCCATCTGTGCAACACCAGCCGCCGTTCACAACCCTGATGATGATGCGGATACAAGTAGTGCATCCAACTATAATTACAAATCATCGCCAGCAGCAGGATTGTCCGATGTTACCGACTTCTTGGCGGCGGCATCAGCAAGAGTAATAATCCCGTCGTCGTCAACATCATCAGCAGCAGCTGCTGGTGCATTGGCTAGTCCGCCGCCGCCGCCGCCGCAACTCCGAGACATGCCGAAGCCGGAACGAAATATGGATTCGGGTTCTAACCATCCGGCTAAACCGCCTTCTTCAGCCAGCAGCTTGATGGCGACGACGCTCATCTCCGAAGATGCCGGCAGCGACGACGTCGTCGTCCGCAGCAGCAGCAGCAGCATGGCGACATGCTCGAGCTCAGCCTCTCTTTCTTCCTCGGCGTCCACATTTACCGTTGAAACTAAATCTGATTCTAACCTCCATTTGGCGCTTTCTGTTGGCGCCCTTAGCAGCCTTTCTGAACTCAGCAGCAGCAACATCTGCACCGCAGCAGCAGGCGGCGCCGGCACCGAAGGCCAGCAGGCCACGGCCAAAAGGGCCACGGACCTCCTCCTTAAGAGCAGTAAGGCCCCTGCCGCCACGTCATCTTCCAGTGTCGTGTCTAAACGTCAGCCGCCGGTCGCTGGCGTTGCAGAGACGACCAGCAGCAGCGGCCAAACCAGCAGCCCCCAGCAGCAGTCGCAGCTGCAGCCGAGTCTGGTGGTTCCCCTGGAGCCCCCAATACTAGGTTTAAAAAAACTGGAAGTGCTTGTCGTACAGCTGGCTGATGTCACGCGATGTCATCAGGCGTGGCTTAACCAGGGATGGGAGTTGACCGTTGACTTGTCGCCGGCGGCAGCAGCAGCCGGACCTGATGACACCGCCGGCCCATTATTACAAGCCCAGCAGCCAAAGCAGGGGAAGCAGAAGCCAAAGCAGAAGAAAAAACAGCAGACGAAGCAGCAGACGAAGCAGCAGACGAAGCAGCAGACGAAGCAGCAGCCGCTGCTGCCGAAGGTGATCGGCTTCGACACGGAATTCATCGGTGATCAGCTCGCATTGGTGCAGCTCTGCTGCGGGGGCCGTGCGCTTCTGATTCGTATTCCGCAGCGGCACCCTGTCGGCGGCGGCGGCGGCAGCGGCAGCGGCAGCGGCAGCGGCAGCGGCAGCGGCAGCGGCAGCGGCAGCGGCAGCGGCAGCGGCGGCGGCGGCGGCAGCAAGGCGTCACACCCCTTCACCTTGCCGTCGGCATTGGAGTCTCAACTCCATGACTCGTCGATTGCCAAGGCAGCGGCGGAGGCGTGGCAGGACGCTATCATACTGTTCGCCGCATTTGGTAGGTGTACGATAACTTACAGGAGACTTAGTACACGTTTATAACATATTTGTTTTTGTAACACATTTAGAACACACACGCATTCCTGTAACGAGAAGTTTATATTCTTTCTCAACGTAATTTTAAAATAGGAATACACACTCACACACTCACTCACTCTCCTCCCCTTTCCCCATGCATAATGTATGTCGTACATGAGTGTACCGTACAGACAACTCACATATCCTTTGCGTTGCCCCACTGCTGGTCGCATGCATGTGATTCTCTTCGCCATGTACGGCAATGTGTACGACATGTACGTCCGTCAGGCATAAAGCTGCGCAACGTTCTGGACCTGACCCGCGCGTGTCCTCCGAGCCAAGAGGAGCAGCAGCGGGGTCGGAAGAAGCTCTCCCTCTTCGCCATCTTCGATATGTTCTTCCCTGATGCGAACTTATCCAAAGACAAGACCATTGACCACCAGAAGTGGTTCACGAGCAACCTCGACGCGAAGCAGGTGAAAAGATGAAGGCGTAAAATATTATCGTAACGGTTTGTTACAACTAACGTTATACAGTTAGTAGTTGAAAGGAATTTAATTCGGATCATGAATGCATACTATGCTGTGTTATCTCCCATGCGATGCTGTAATTCTCATGTACGCTACAGAGGTCGTACGGCTGTGCAATGCCGTACAGCAAGCCAAAACTAAAAATATCAGCTCTTGATCTCACCACACTATCTAGCCCCTATAACAACCCTAAATGTCACCACACTAGCAAACGGGAAAATTGCAAATATCTAAACATAGACAGCATGACGCTTCTTATGCAACGCATTCATGAAGAGCTTATGTTGCCGTACGAATACGAACACACGTGCAGATGAAGTACGGCGCACTGGACGCCTTTGTGTCGTACGCCGCTGGCGTGCGGGTGCTACAGCGACCCGGTAACGTTCCCCGTCCCAAGCCGTACGACCTTACCCTGCCGTCGGTTTCGGAACTCTTGCTCGCAGCGCAATGGGTTTTGACAAGTCAACTGCAGGACGCTAATCGTCCAAATCGTACAAGGCACGACTTCTACGACGCTAAATTTGTGTCGCAGAAGGTGCGGTGCTAGTGCTCACCACCCCCACCATCACCATCATCATGGAGGAGAGGGGGAAAGAAGAGGGTTGGCTAAATTAACGGACCTGGCGTTTCGTTGTCGTTGTCGTTGTTTGTTAGTTGAACGGTCATTGACTTGGCGTGTTGCTGTTGTCTGTTTGAATCTCTGGCTGGACATGCAAACATATGTACAAAAAGTCGTAGGGATGTGTGTGTGTATGTGTGTGTATGTCTTTGTGTGTTTATACCGTGTGTTACCCCTTCATCCCACCTTTCTCTCCCCCCTGCTGCTGATCTGTCACTGTCTCCCTCTTCTGCTCCAATCTTTTCTTACGCCTCCCTCTTCCCCCGCCCCTTTTTCTTCCGTTCCCTCCTACATCGATCGTACACCGACGACGACACGCGCAGAAGCAAGGCCTTGTTCTGCTGGTCACCATGAGCCGGTTCAAAACCCGCCTGCGGAAGGGATGCTGGGTGGAGCTCCGGCTGCTGCGGGACGATGGACGCCGCATCAGCGGAATATGCATTGACCAGAATGGAAAGCAGGCCACTGTGGGGAAGATGCGATGGATTACATCCGGATCCAGATCTGGATCTGAAAGTAAGCGACAAACTAATGTCCAAATGCCGTACGTAGTAGTGTTTACGGAACGCAATTACGAATTTCGTTTGACATCGTTACAACTGTCGTCGCATTGTAACTGCCATTGCAACTGTAACTGCTAGCGTCACCCCGCACCCTGCCGGGATGAATGACGGTGCGTTCAAGTATATGCTTGCGAATGCCTTGCTCGGGGTTCGTATATGCTTATATCCGTACATACTTGTACGTCAGTTGCTTCTCCACCACCGTACATTTTCCCCACCCTATCCCCGCATTCTTCTTTTTTCCTCCTGCCCACCGCCCGCCGTTGCCATCCCTGTCGTACATTTGCCTCCCGTGACCCCCCCGGTCCGGAGTTGATACGCGGTTTCCCTTTCCCCCCTTGCGTGCGTGTCGTACTTAGCCCTAACCTGAACCCCCTCCCCCCTCCGTTCGCCCGCTCCCTCCACGCACACGCACACGCACGCGTTTTTGGCTCTCCAGAGAGCGCCACCGTACGGCTTGAGGAGGTGTTTGACAAAGTTAAGGACATTGAGATGCAGGAGCTCAAGGACACGGTGGAGACCGCCGCGTGCCAGGAGCTCTTGATGGAGGTGAGGACATGGGCCTGCTGTATGTGCATGTGTAAACAAAACGTGTGTGTATGTGTATGTGTATGTGTGTGCCCGCGCGCAGAGGGAGAATGAGTGGGCGGGGGGGAGAGTGGGGGGATGGGGGGTGGGGGAGGGAATGCACGGCTGTGTGGGTTTTTGGTGTTTCGAATTTCTCACGTTTCAGTGCTCAACCGGAGCCGCTGCACCCCGGAGCCTGGATATGCTATTTGTTATAATTAATAGATAATTTATTGGATTTATTATTAAATATATTATAAGGAAATATTATTATTAAAGTATCGTTTTTTTGTTGGGAGTCATTTAAATTATTTTAAAAGTTGATGCGCACAAGCAGTCCTGCCCTCCCCATCACCTTCGGTATCCACCGTACTACTGACAGCCGACAACCGGCAACCACCACTAATAATAATTATACCTACAGTTTGTTCTCTCTCTCTCTCTCTCTCTCTCTCTCGCTCTGTGCCGTACATCATTAACCCCCAGATCCGGATTTCTATACCTCCATAACGCGCCTGCAGGTGCTGTGCGGGCAGAAGAGGCTTCTGGACGTCCCTCTGGCGGCATCCGTATTTGGCGGGAAGAGTTTCCTGAGGCGGCAGCAGCAGTCCGCGACGACCGCCACATCAACACCATCCGCATCGCCGTCGGTTGGGGCCTCCGCCACCGCCTCCGCCACCGCCACCGCCACCCCCTCCGCCACCGCCACCGCCGCCGTCACCCCCTCCGCCACCGCCGCCGCCACCGCCACCGCCTCCGCCGCCGCCTCCGTCACCGCC
Organism: Volvox reticuliferus; assembly: GCA_019650235.1. Lineage (NCBI taxonomy): Eukaryota > Viridiplantae > Chlorophyta > Chlorophyceae > Chlamydomonadales > Volvocaceae > Volvox > Volvox reticuliferus. The sequence goes on along the minus strand of BNCP01000070.1, from coordinate 11,597 downwards.
ACCGCCACCGCCTCCGCCGCCGCCTCCGCCTCCGCCTCCGTCTCCGCCACCGCCGCCGCCGCCGCCGCCTCCACCGTCTCCGCCACCGCCGCCGCCACCGCCTTCGCCGCCGCCTTCGCCGCCGCCTCCGCCACCTTGTCTGCTCCGCCATCGTCGTCCGCGCCGGGTAAGGGCAAGAAGTCCAAGACGGCCGCCGCCGCCGCAGTAGCAGCTACCGCTGCTGCGGGTAAGGGCAAGAAGTCCAAGACGGCCGCCGCCGCCGCAGTAGCAGCTACCGCTGCTGCGGGTAAGGGCAAGAAGTCCAAGACGGCCGCCGCCACCGCAGTAGCAGCTACCGCTGCTGCGGGTAAGGGCAAGAAGTCCAAGACGGCCGCCGCCGCCGCAGTAGCAGCTACCGCTGCTGCGGGTAAGGGCAAGAAATCCAAGACGGCCGCCGCTGCCGCAGTAGCAGCTACCGCTGCTGCGGGTAAGGCCAAGAAGTCCAAGACGGCCGCACCCGCAGTAGCAACCGCAGCAGCAACCGCAGCAGCAGCAGCAGCAGCTGCTACAGCCGCTGAGGCGGCTGTAGCTGAGGCGTATAGGGAGGTGGAGTCGGCGGTGGGCTACCTACACGCCACCTCCCAAATAAACGCATCTCAGCGTGACGCCGTCCTGGCTATCCTCTGCGGCGACCGGGCTGTACAGCTGGTGCAGGGCCCACCTGGCACAGGTAGGTGGACGGAGCCGTACACACACATACACGCACTCACATACACCTACCTACCCAATTCCTCCCACCTCCATCCATCCACCTCAAATGTACGGCAGGCAAAACCACTGTCATCTCGCATACGGTGGCCCTGTGGCAGCGTCTCGTGGTGCCGGTCCTGCCCCCTTTGTCGGGGCCGGGGCGGACCGTGGAGGCGCTGGCGTGTGTGGCTAGGAGCAATGTGGCCGCCAAGAATATTGCCTTGGCGCTCCTGAAGCGGGGGCTGGGGCCGGGGGACTTCAGGTGGGGGCCCTGGGGAAGAGGGGGAGAAGGGAGAGGGTGCGTGGGGAGGGGGGAGGCAAGAGTGAGTTGATGGGGAAAGGGGCACGGAAAGGGATTTTGGGGAGAGCGTACGTGTGCCTTCTTGTTCCCCCCCTTCTTCCTCCTCTATCTACGCCTTGGTACGATGCGCCTGGGTGCTGATCCTGCCTGCATGTATGCTGCTGGTCATATCAGTGCTGGTGCTGGTGCTGGTGCAGGCTGGTGGTTTCGGAGGAGTACCATTTCGAGTGGCACGAGGAGCAGTACCGGGGGCAGCTGCAGACGGTGGTGATTACCAGCAACACGCTCCGGGGGAAGGACGTCACCCGGATGCTCGCGGGAGTCAGGGTGAGCGAGCGGGGAGGGGGGAGGAGGGGAGGGGGGTGAAGGGGAGGAGGGGGGTGAAGGGGAGGAGGGGGGTGAAGGGGAGGAGGGGGGTGAAGGGGAGGAGGGGGGTGAAGGGGAGGAGGGGGGTGAAGGGGAGGACGGGGTGATAGGGTTGGCGGGATGAGATGTATGTGTGTGTATGCCCATCTGGTTATGTGTATGGGGTCATCCTTGTTGAGAAGCATGAGGGATGCTCCAGTTATGTTCGTCTGGGGGTTAGGGCGGGGTTGGGGTTGGGCGGCAAGGGGGGGGCGAGTAAAAACACACGATACACACCGTGTCATAACTCCCCCCAATCCACATCATCCATACCTTTTTGGCGCCTTTTCCATCGGCTTTTCCTCCCCCCCTCTCATTATTCTCATCACGGTTTTCCCCCCTCCCACACATATACACACACGTTCCCCGACCCCGACCCTCGTCAGATATTCGTGACCACCGTGTCGATGCTGTCGAGCCCCAAGTTTCGGAGCGCGGCACTGTTCGGCAAGGAGCTGACGCGGCTGCTGGTAGACGAGGCGTCGCAGATCTACGTCGGCGAGTTGATGTTACCGCTGCACCAGTACGGCAAGCATCTACGGTACGGCGCCGTACACAGATGGAAACTGGCATCTCATTTTAACGCTGTGTTTGGGGATGGGGTTGGGTATTGCTGCACGAGCTATCCGGCTTGCTGGTTGGTTATTTCGTTGTTGGTTGGTTCGTTTGTTGGTTGGTTGGTTGTTGGTGGTGGTTTTTTGGTTGGTGGTTGGGTGGAGCTCGCTGGCTGCTGACTGGGCGCCAGCTAGCGAGGAGATGTGTTTGTGTTTTGTACGGAAAGGAAAGTATCGTGGAGGGTTACTGCTCGTGCTGTGTGTGTTTTGGGTTTCGCCAAATTGTTTTACCACGGCGGGTTGCCCTGGGGGGGGGATTTGAAACCGTCGTATCGTTGTCACCCAAACCACCTAACCGCGAGTACAACTACCACAACCATCACCAACGACCCCTGCCAACACAACTAAACCCTACGACCACGTCCGCCCTCTGGCCCTGGCCTTAGGTCACTGTCTCTCTTCGGGGATGACGTACAACTGCCGCCGTACGGCAGCGAATGGGACGGAGCGCAAGTGCAGAGCGTGTTCGACCACCTCACCCCCCCGGCATCTCGTGCCATTGTACGGCTAAGATCGCAACCGAACGCATTCATGGTGGGACCGGAACTGACACCGCCGCACGGCAGCAGGGGAACCTCCGCCACGACGGGCGCCGGCGGCGACGACGATGGCGCGCATCGCATCATGCTCAGTGTGTCGTACCGCCTCCCACAGCAGCTATGCAGCTTTATCAGTACGGCATTGTACGGCGGGTTGCTCGACTCGGGGCGCGTGCCTTGCATCCCCAACGGGCGCTGTGCACGGTGAGCGGGGTTTTCGAACTGTACGACACCCACCGTACATTGACTTACAGTGAGAGCTGGGAGCAATCCCAGCCGCAAACCGTGTCAGCAACCGATTACTACCAACTTCCACAACTGCCACTCCGTATCCTTCCCATCAGGCCCGGCATTCGGTGGGTTGACGTACGAGGGAAGGAAGAAAATACCGGCAGCTCCAGCTTCCGGAACCCGCAGGAAGCTGAGGAAGTTGTACGGCTGGTCAAGAGCGAGTTTATGATCAGCAGCAGCAGCTGGACGGTGCGTGGCATGGGGCGATTGCCCTATGGTCGTTGGCGTATTGGACGGTGCTCGGTGCCGGGGCGGGGGAAGCACGGCGTGCATTTGCTGGGGGGGGAGAAGGGAGGGGGAGGAAAGATGTGCGTGGCGTGTGTGGCGAAACACGTCGTACGGGTGGTAACGTATATTTACCGGATAATAGATGATGATGATGATGTCCGAGCTCCGCCATGTCATTACGTAAGCTTCAGAGGAGACCTGTACGACCTGTCTATCTGTCTGTCTCCCGCTGTCTGTCCAGCATTCCTAACCGGCTCCCCTGACTCCCGCAGGTCATCACCGGGTACGACCTCCAACGAACTCTGCTGGAAAAGCAACTAAACAAGCACTTAAGAGGGGGAGTAGCGAATGGGGGAGCGGCGGCGGCAGTGGATAATCGTACAAGCGGCGATCGAGTGTACAACATCGAGTAAGTGCCATAACAAACCCTAAACCTTAGAACCCTATCGTACAGTCGTACAATAAGCAGCGTACAGTCCAGTCGTATACTGTCGTACGGCCACATGATTTTGTGCAATTTAATACTTAAGGATTGCGAGGGTTATATTGTTCCTCACACACCGCACGCCCAGTACTGCATGTCATCACGCGCTGTGCCGCTAGGTATTTGTCGTATTATATGGGGTGCCGTACTCAATTTTTTGGTAAGAACATACATCAGATACATCAGGCAGCTGTTGCTTTTTGTGATTTTCCAGGATGTTATAACAAGCGTATGTCTATGTGTATGTGTTTCCGTTCGTATTTTGCCGTACAGCACCTTCCAGGGCCGGGAGGACGAAGTAGTGATTGCCAGCCTGGTGCGCTCTGGAACCAGCTTGGGTTTCATGAAGGACGACCGGCGGGTGAACGTCATGCTCACGCGGTACGGCACAAAAGCGCGCGCACACACACACACACACCCACATACACACACACACACACCCATACACACACACACACACAGGCTCACTCGCACTTCCATGGCTAGGCCCTTAAGGGCCCTACAACCCAGACCCTAAGGCCCATAAGGGGCAGCGCTCCCCCCCCCCGGCGGTGTTATTTAATGCTGTTAGTGCTGTCACTCGGAGGCCCCCTTTTGGCGAGCGATCCTCTCCACGCTCGCAAAATAGACGTACAGACGTACAGACGTACAGACACACTCTCCCGCCTTCTCCCGCCTTCTCCCGCCGCCCGCTCTTCACCGCCGCCCTGTTGCTTGCCCCCCCCCCAACCACCCCCTCCCTTCCGCCCTCCAGGTGCACCCATCAGTTGCTGATTGTGGGCAGCTTGAACCTCGCGCTGGCAAACCCGCACACCCTCATCGGCCGTATGGCGCAGTACTGCAGTACGGTCGGTCTCGTCGAGTGTCGTACCACATGATCAAGACGACATGACTGCCCTCGCGATGTTGACATTGGGCGATGTTGGAGTTTGCGCCTGGCAGTTACTAGTTTGGCGTTTTCAGTTGGCGGTTTGCAGCTCACAGGTAGCGGTTGCAGAGGGGTGGTGGTTTCGGGCAGCACGCGGTGGATTTGCTTGTTGCCTAATTTGGCTTCCTAGAACCGGGAGTTGGCACACTCTGCTGCTTTGGGATGTTGCAGAACCCAGATCAGATCCAACCCCTCTTTGAAAGAGACGACGTTACGTATTCTGCAACGGTATAGATTGATCATGAGGGAGACAGAAAAGTTAGTTTTCTGTTACCGGTAATTAATCCGTTTTTTAGTTGATGAAGGGTGTTCGCCAATATCCTGTCGACTGATCAGAGGATGTCTGATGCAAGTATCAATACTGGCGGACAATAGGAACTTGTTAAGTGCCGTACTGCCGTACTGAAGTACTTACTGCTGGTAGAGCACGTTTGTGGCGCTGCGGTGCAGCTTGTTGTGCAAGTAGATGCATGCATGACGTAATGATGCAGGCTTGCAAGACTTGCAAGAGGTGTTTGACGCAGGGTCGGCCACAGAAGAGTTTTTTCTGCATGCATGCATCATCATCATCACAAGCAGGAGTCACTTCGGTTCCATCCTCGCGGATGTGATTGGGTCTTTGGATGGTTTTGGTTGTGCTTTCCACACAAAGTGGATGAGTGGATGCATATCGATTGTCGTACCGCTCATGTGTCATACATTTTCTTGGCAAGGGACAATAATAATGATGATAATAGCAAGAACGGTACGACGTTTCGCTCCCAAAGATTGCAGGAGGGTTTTCCTAAGTTGGGTCTGTGTTGCCAAAACAAGACTTAGATGTTGCTGTCAAAAGATTAAGGATGGCTGTTGCTTCTTTAGGATACTGATCAGGACATAAAGCTGATACCTTGCTGAAGATGGAGTAGGAGAGAATATATATTGTATTTTTAAGCTGCGACAAAGCACCTTCCCCACACCACCTAATGGTGGTGGTGGTGGTGGTGGTATTGGGTCGAGGGGGGGGGGGGAAGGAGGAGGAGGCATCTGGTGCATTCAGCATGGACCAGCAGCTTGTCCCGAAGATGTTGTTCGTGTGTGAGATGATATGACACGCACATTGCATGCCATCTCAATGTAGCACGAGCTTCTTTTTGATAAAAATTGCTGCCGTGTGCCTAAGCATGTGTGTGTGTGTGTCAGTGTGTTACTTTCAATGGGGGGAAGGGGATCGTACTAGCCGTTGCACTACTTCAGGGTGGAGGGTGGAGTGGCTGGAGGAGCCTGTCTCCAGGCACCAGGAGTTTGTGGGGCCAGCTGTGGGTGGGGCTGTAGGAAATTACATTTACCTTAGAGAAATCGGCCTAGACAAACCGGTAGGCAATCATGCAATAAATAAGCATGATTCCTAACCGAAAACCAACTACGAGAAAAGTTCGCGATTTGCAAAGCAGATTGCCGTACATCTTGGGTAGGTGAGCCAATATTAAAGTCACCCTGGTGAAGAGCTTCGGCCTGACATTTTAGTATAATAATACTAATTGTTCGGAGTTCAAGACTCCGCTGTCACCAATTCCTGTTAAATGTACAATTTCGCGACGTTAACATATTTACGAACTATTTCCAAACCTTCTAAAGCTACACTTCTGCACAAATCTAGTAGCATTATTAAAATGACTGCTACAGGGGCCGGGAAGCTTTCTAGGGGGGCGCCAATTTGGCTCGTCATCCCCCCCTCCGCCTTTAGCTTGGTTCTTCCTTCTTGGCTGTGTAAGAGTGTGCTCTCCTGTTGGCGTCTCTCCTGAGGGCTTCTGTGTGACTTTGTCAGGCTCTTGCTAGGTCAGTTTTGTGTTGGAGGAGAGTAGTCCCCTTCCTTGTGCAGTTAGTCGCCCCCTGTTTTCATTAGCTCCCTCCTTGTTTTCGTGGTGCTCCTCAGTGCTCTGTTAGTGGCCAGGCTAGAGCCTCTGAGTCTTCCTTTGCTCTGGCTGGTCCGAGTGAGAGGGGGAGCACGTGGCAGGACAGACAGACAAAGCCACGCACCCCTCCCCTGTGCTGTGGACCCCCGGTGCCCGTCTTTGTAGGGCGAGTCACCCACAATGTAATACCACATACTTCCATCACCACCGCATTTCACCATCAATTGTAAGAAGAGCATATTTCTAGTAATAATTGTTGTATCTCTGTCATATCCGCCTAGAGCAAAGGCTCGATCGAAGGATGCCAGACAACTGGCCAACCTGGATATTAGCCATAGATACCCCAGGATACTACAATAATAGCTTCCTACCTGTTGTATCCCTCCTGCCATTCACACATTGATTCTGCGAAGAACCAGGCTTAGTGTGTCATGCTCGATTATATCAGAACGTACCAATCGAGGCAGCGGAAGTCTTCGATGCAAGCAGTTACAATGTATAGTCCAAGAAAGACGCAGATGATGTGATAGGCTATCAGTGCCTAGCCGAGGCAATCATCATCTAACCCATGCAAATCAGTGCTCGGGCTTATCCAAGAAATACGACCAGAGGTGATATAAAAGGCGTAAGCTCAACCGGAGCACGGTTAGCTTATCTTAGCGTTCAACATCACGATTGTCTGGATCGCTCGCACTTTGCTCTCTTTTAGATCGTCAATGAGTATAGCAAATATACTCAAAATGACAGCTCGCGGTGCAGGAGATCTGCAAGTAGTAAGTGTACTACCGTGATCCTGCATGCAGATATTGCTATATAAGCCGTCATAGCAATAATGCAATGTTCTTTACTTGTGTAAAGGTGCCGACTACGCTATCGCGCATAGCATTGCATTCGATGCGCCACGCTGCTCGAGCCATCTCCTCGCGACCTCAAAGTGTGCTCATGTTATCGTGCTTGGGTGTGCACGTATGCACAGTGCACAGGACCCACGACCAAGTCGTCTGAATGCACACAACCATTGCAATGCCGAACGCATGATGCATGCTCGTGTCGACTTGCATAATGTGTTAGATGTCATGTTGCTCATGGGTTGCTTATGCCCTTAGCCATTGCTCATAACGCATATGCCGTGACATGCTGTGTGGTACGGCTGCATGCATGCGGTCGCGCCGCGCTGGTGCCGTATCGCTCCAGGTGGTCCACGTATGACAGGGTGGCGCTGGTGGGTGCAACCTTGCAGGGCTTGGGCAAAGTGAGGCGTGGTACAACACTACCCGGCTTTGTGACGTGTACATATCAGGGTTATAGCTCTGTTAGACCTGTGTCTTTTTTAACCCTCTCACGATATATGTATATATATTTTTTATTTAAAAAACTAGTATATAATTCTCTTCAAATTCCGTACACTAATACTACAGTCGTTCGTTATGTAGGTAACCGCCATTCTGCCAATGATGTGGCGACAACAGCAACAACCATATTCCATGTAAATTCCGTGAAGAAGTCATACTCGTTTGGTTAAGGGGAACCGTTTTGGGGTTCTACCTGTAGTAGTCGTACACACTCTAGCACAATATATATGTGCAGATACATGCCATCAACATCTCGAGAGGCCTTTGCGGCTCTCAACTACTACACTACCACTCCCGCCTTGCTCTCCATCCCAAACGGAAGAAATGATGATGGTGAAGAGGTCACTCTCAACTGCTTTACACACCTCGACGAGTTTTCGTCGAGCAAATTACAAAATGGCGGATCCATCCACGTTTGCGAACACATTACCTAATCGACTGCAGTAAAACATGTATGTTGGGACGACATAGGGGGGAGGGCAAGAGGTTGTATGTGAGCTGAGCTTGGGACCACATGATAGCAATGTGGCTAGGAAAAGACGAGTGTTAGCTAGGGGCTGGGACACGATGAGAACATTAAAATTGCCATTGTTCACCAATCATTATATCGCCCATTATCTTGCCAGGAATTATCTATCAACCTTCCGCTCTATAGGAAACAGAGTGCACGCATTCAACCCGAAAGTCGAACCACATTGCTCAGGCAGGTCAGATATGTCCATCATGCAGAGTGATAGCCCCAAGCTTCCTCCCACCCCACTGGCGCCATCCACTGCTCCCACCACTCCAGCCCATCTGCCATCACAGGCTCCACCACCCCCACCACCGCCACTCCTGCTGCCTTTATCCACACCTCGTCATCAAACCCCACTGTTGCCACCGCCTCATACTATGCCACACTGCCTCCAATACTGACTGCACCACTGCCTCCTCCGCCCCCATCTCTGCTGGGTTGTATCTCTGTCATATCCGCCCTAAAGCAAAGGCTCAATCGAAGGATGCCAGACAACTGGCCAACCCGGATATTAGCCATGAGATACCCCAGGATACTACATGCTGCTTCCTCTGCCCTCGCTGTTCCTGCCACCAGGTCCTCCAGTGCCGCCCCTGCCTCCACCGCATCTTTGTTGTTACCACGCCCTCCACCTCGTCCACCACCGCTGTTGTTTTGGACACACGTACCGCCGCCAACTCCAATGCCACTGGTGCCACTGCCTCCCCGAGTCCTGCCACTGCCGCCTCTGCCAACACTGCCGACACCTCCCCGCTGCCTCCACCTTCACCTCGTCCGCCACCACCCTCTCCGACATGCCTGCACCATCACCTCTTCTGCTGCCGCCTTCACTATCTCCACCATTACCTCCCTACTCTACTGTCACCACCACCGTCAGTGCTACCACATACAGCTGCCACCGCCACCACCTTTTTCACTGCCGTCCCACCCCGCACCTGTGATTCTACCGTGAACTCCTTCCCATCACTGCTCCTGCCGTCGCCGCAGCCTCAGCCGCCCCGCCGGCAGCATCACCACCGCCACAAGCACCATTCCTTCCTTATTTGGCTAATAACATACTCACATCAGGTGGTGTATTTGGGGGCCTTGTGAGGAGGTTTTGTGAGGTAACCAGGGGCTTTTTATTTGGTAGGTTGGGTTATGTTACAAATCAGTTTGGGTATTGGAACTCATGAGTATATGTATGGTGGTCAATCTGATATTGGTTGCTGTTGTTGTGGTCGTGGTGCGTGGTCTCAATAAACTCATTTGCCTTCAGCGTCCATTGGTTTGATTTCAGTGAAGCCATGCACATACAACAGTTCCTAGAACTTGTGACATATAAAACTGTACGCTGCTGCAATCACGTTTAGCTCACTTATTCCACCGCCTCCCACACTGTTGTTTTTCCCGTCCCCCACCTTATTAACCACCACCTCTGGGTGGCCCCCTCGTCCACCCCTGCCTCTACCACCCCCAACCCCGCGTCCTTTAATCCTCCACTGGCCCCACAATCTTTCTCTTATGTGCAGGCCGAGAAACGACGGGAAGCGTTTGTCTCCGGTGAAGCAGACATTGAAATGGTGGCCATAAAATGAAATAAAATACCAGTGAAAATTACCTGCTGGGAACGTTGGGGCAGTGTCGAAAAGGGCTTGCTGTATGTCCTTATATTTGGAATGAAAATATTTCGCAGGCACCTGAACATTCTGGTGTTGGTTTGAAGGGTTTTTCACACGTTGCCAAATGCATGTGCATTTGCAAATGAATCGCTGTTATGCTTGGGTGTGGCCCCATCTTCGAAATGGTCTTGGAAATGTTTTTAGTGGGTATGTGTGCATGTACAAAGATCTCGCTTACATATATGTTATTTGTGGCAGTTGATGCACGGGATGTATGCGTGAAGGTATTTGCGCTTGATTTGTGTGATAGTATTTGCTGAAAGGAAGAGCACTCATGCTATTACATGGACTAATGTAACATACTAACTTGCTTGTGTTATGGAGGAATGCAAATCATGCGCTAACTGCATTATTAGCAAACTTTCGCAGCGCTAAAAGATTACAGATGCAATGCGTATGTATGTGCATGGATTTGCGTACATCACAAAATTGTTTGCGTTATGGCTCGCAAGTCACATTCGCGCTTCCTTCGCAGTGCTAAAACCATTTGTACGCACTTGTACGCAGGCGAGTTACAAACACCAAAGACATGGTGAGCTGACATAAGAAGGATATAAAATAATAAAAACAAGCACGGTTGCTTACAACTAATGGACGATCGATAAACAGACAGCAGGCAAGCTGTAACCGAACGATAGTGTAAATGTTCAAAAAAGATAACGTACCGATGAAGGTTAACATGGCAATCAATATCATAAGACATGCAGCATACGAGGAATAAGTCACACTACCCAGAGGGTTGCAAAGATTAGGGATTGCGTTCGGGTACTGGGCAGGCAGAGTTTAGGATTTGAACCCCACCGTCAGGATTAGGATACGAAAGTGATGTCAGGTTAAGGATTAGGACCCCGTCGGTAGGAATAGGATTAGGATTGCTCTTAAACCCCACCCACAGGATTAGGATTGGTCTTCGACTGAGCAGGATTAGGAATTTCAACTCCAAGTCATAATGAGGATTATTACACTGGTACTTGATAAAGATAGTACACAGAAATGATTGGCAATTATTATGACAGTGCTGCTGGTAGGCCCAGCCCAGTTGGAAATTAAGTTGTTCTGCCTGGTTCTGCCATGCCATAACTGGAGGTGGGAGGGATAGAAGTTGCTTGTGATGGACACACGCTGAGCTTGTGAAATGACAGGGATGCAAGACTCTTACAGCCAGAATAGTAAATGACATATAACTGATCATTGATATAACTGATCATTGACACACCAGCGCGCACATACAGTGGCTACTTAATAAACATGCGCGCATTGTTTGGCCTTCTACGGACGACACCCTCCATCATTGCGATGGGCAAACAAAAACTTACACACCACCTGCAACTGGGTTACTGAATGCCTCATCACCGCCCGTCATCGCGGGCAGCCTCTTCACCGCCCATCACCATGGGTGCACGAGGAGCGGACGTTCTGTGCGCCCATGCATTCATTCCTGGCACGCTCCCGACACGACTAAAAAGATTTGCAAACTTCTCAGTGGCTGGCCCCATATAGACAAGTACGCTTCCATGCGGATTCTGTACACGAGTGCCCCATTGCAGCTCTCCGGATGCACCAGTAGGTACCTGCCTGACAAACGAGATGCGCTCCCGTAGAAAACACACTGGCCAGTTCAGCACGTCGTGAAACCAGCTGTAACCTATCCCCGCC